>JAVHZT010000080.1:0-313407 GCA_035079005.1 Fraxinus americana | reverse complement strand
TCTTAGGAGTGGATATCATCAAATTAGAATGCGAGAAGGGGATGAATGGAAAACTACTTTTAAAACTAAATATAGATTGTATGAATGGTTGGTTATGCCATTTGGTCTTACTAATGCACCTAGTACTTTCATGTGTTTGATGGATCATGTTTTGCATTCTTTCATAGGTAAATTCATGGTAGTATACTTCGATGATATCTTGATCTATAGTAAGGACTTGAGTGAGCATGTGCAGAACATTTGAAGTGTGTGCTTGTGATTTTAAGAAAAGAACAACTTTATGCTAATTTCAAAAAGTGTTTATTTTACATGGAAACCGTTGTCTTTCTTGTTATGTTGTTAGTGCTAAGGGAATAGAAGTTGATGAAGATAAAATCAAAGCTATTAAAGAATGGCCAACGCCTAGGAGCATAACTGAGGTCAGGAGTTTCCATGGCTTGGCTAGCTTTTATAGAAGATTTGTTAAAGACTTTAGCACGCTTGCCACACCACTCACAGAAGTCGTTAAAAAGAGTGTAGGATTTAAATGGGGTGTAGAACAAGAAATTGCATTCAAAGCTATTAAGGATAGGCTATGTAAAGCACCCATTTTAGCATTACCTAACTTTGATACAGCTTTTGAAATTGAATGTGATGCGTCGGGAATAGGTATTGGTGCTTTTTTGATGCAGGATGGAAGACCAATTGCATATTTCAGTGAGAAGCTAAGCGGGGCAGCACGCAACTATCCTACATACGACAAGGAGTTGTATGCACTTGTTTGAGCTTTGGAGACTTGGCAACATTATCTATGGCCGAAAGAGTTCGTAATCCATACCGACCATAAATCCTTAAAGCACTTGTGGGGCCAGGGAAGCTAAACAAGAGACATGCACAATGGATGGAATTTATTGAGGCATTTCCATATGTCATTCGGTACAAACAAGGTAAAGAGAATGTAGTAGCTGATGCGTTGTCACGACGGTATGTGCTTCTCACTTCTTTGAGTCAAAATTGCTTGGATTTGAATATGTGAAGGATGTGTATGTGAACGATGATGATTGTTCTGATATATATATATATAAGTCGTGTAGTAAGGGGGATGTTGATAAGTTCTTTAGGCATGATGACTATTCATTTCGGAAAAATAGATTGTGTGTTCCTAAATGTTCTATGAGGGAGTTGTTGGTTCGAAAGTCACATAGTGGGGGTTTGATGGGTCATTTTGGGAGTCAAGAAGACTTTAGAGATGCTGGGAAAACATTTTTATTGGCCTAAGATGAAAAGGAATGTAGAAAGGATATGTAGCCGATGCATCACATGTAAACATGCTAAGTCTAAGGTTTTACCACAAGGACTTTATACACCTCTACTTGTGCCTAGTAAACCTTGGATTGATATTTCTATGGATTTTGTTTTGGGTTTACCTAGGACTAAGAAAGGACGGGATTCAATTTTTGTGGTTGTAGATAGGTTTAGTAAAATGACACACTTCATTCCTTGCCATAAAACCGATGATGCCACCAACATTGTAGATTTGTTCTTTAAGGAAATAGTACGTTTGCATGGGGTTCTTAAGAATATTGTATCAGATAGGGATGTTAAGTTCATTAGTCATTTTTGGAGAGTTTTGTGGAATAAGTTAGGAACTAAGTTATTATTTTCTGCTTCTTGTCACCCACAGACTGATGGACAGACTGAAATAGTTAATAGGACTATGATTCAATTGCTACGTACTGTGATTAATAAGAATTCGAAGAGTTGGGAAGAGTGTTTACCTTTCATTGAGTTTGCTTATAATAGGGCAGTACATTCTACTACTTCATTTTTTCCATTTGAAATTGTCTATGGTTTTAACCCACTAACGCCATTAGATTTGATTCCTTTGCCTGTAAATGACCGTGGTAGTTTAGTCAAGTTCCAAATTGAGCAAAAGAATAAGCTCTATGCTACACAAGCCAACAAAGGGCGGAGAAACGTCACATTTGAACCTGGTGATTGGGTTTGGTTACATCTGAGAAAAGAACGTTTTCCAGAACAACAAAAGTCGAAGTTGCAGCTTCGTGGAGATGATCTTTTTCAAGTCCTTGAACGGATCAATAACAATGCTTACAAGCTAGACCTTCCTGGTGAGTATAACGTTTCAGCTACTTTCAATGTGTTTGATCTCTCTTTGTTTGATGTAGATACAGATTCGAGGATGAATCCTTTCGAAGAGGGAGGGGATGATGTGATCCAAGGTGTTGTTGCAACAAGAACAAGTCCAGAGAAGGATCCATTGATAATTGAAGAAGGATCGATGACTCGATTGAGGGCAAAGCGAGTGAAAGAGACGATGTCATTGCTCGTTCAAGCTACGGTCAGCGATATGGTATTTGCAATGAAGAATGAATCAAGTTCCGTGTTGGGGTCGAGGCCGAAATCGGGTTGGAAGAGCTCAATACAAGCAGTTGAAAACAAGGTCGAGACCTTGCACTATGCGACCGCATAGTGCAATGCACCATGCGACTGCATGATACCATGCAGCAGCCAACAGGCCTTCGAATTGAAGACCTATACGACCACATAGGATAACCCTATGCGGCCGTATAGGGTTAAATTTTGCTTAATGTTTTCTTTTTCGCGATTTTTTCATATTTTGATAGAATCCTATTATATCTCGAACTTCAGTTGTTTTGGCAAATTAATTACGTTTTTACCTAGTTTTTAGGGTTTAGTATAAATACTTATTCTAATTGATTGTAAACGGGAACCATTATTTTTATTGAATCAATTGTGACGATTTATTGCTTTCAAACCCTTTGTTCTTCATTGAACAACCTCGAACTTATCAAGAATCGATTTCTTGTGGCGTTCAACATCCGGGCTAGATTCATTAGGCGTGTGATCAAGATGTCAACATATTGTCAGCGATTGTGCTGGTTGCTTGGTTCATAATTCTTGGGTCAAATCCAAAACCTCGATTTTATTGGCTATTTTGGGTTGGTTCTAATCTCATTGTGGGTTGCGTAGCTACTATTGCTATGTAGTTCTCATCAGTTCGCTTGACAAAATTAAAAGTGAGTTATATTAATTTTGGAAGGACTATTGTATCTTGGGAGACGAGCATCTATTTGATCATATTAGCACCAGCATAGGGGCGATATCCTTCTTAAGGAGATTTGCATTCACATACCTTGATTCATTTTATCTGTTTCGATTTCTACATTTTTTATGTTTGAGTAAGTAATGATTTGCTCATTATTATGTATGCACTATAATTCAATAAATCGTTACCCTAGTATTGAAATGCACGTATTTTTTTATTAACGAAATATAATTCATGCACTGATTTATCTTACATAAGTATCAATATATGAATCCTTAGTGTAATATCTGGATCAATATTTATAAGGTTGGTCTTCGTTCTCCCCCTATCATAGCTAACCCGTCTGGACGCGGAACTCCATCAAATTGAAACATGTTGCCCGTTCATTTCATTGCTAGCAAATCAACAATATGCCGCGTGTTCTCGTCCGACACTTGATACCGAAAATCATTTGAAGATGAGACCTACGAAACTGCATTTTAATGTTAGCAACAATACGATGAAAATGGTGATTTTTTCAATATGAAATGTATCAATATAGTATCTTCTGTCATGTTGGAGATATAATAAGTATCTATTTCATTAACGTTTTTACCAAACCAACAATTGATAAAGGAATAATATTATTGAACGCAGGTGCAGGAATGGAAAACCCACAAATTATATTCATAATTAAGGTGAAAAAAAAAAAGGTTCTTTAATGGAATTCTAAAATTCCAGCAAATATATTCATGATCACATAAAATTAATCTAAGCAAGAAATTACTAAAGATTAATGAATCAGAAATCTTGAAAAATAGATCACGCAATCAGTATAATACATACATGTTCAACCTTGATTTTGAATTTTCAGCAAAAATCGCTGATGAAACGTGTCCGAAATTCGATTCTTGTTTGTCAAACAAAGCATTTGAGTTTGAATTCTGCGTATCTATTGGCAGGCACAATTAATGAATAGCATAATATATGTGAATTTAAACTTCAGTAACACAAATATAAGAGTTTTAAAGTAGAAAAATTGGTTTTTTTTTTTTTTTTGAAAGTTTTACGGTATATTATAAATTTAATAAATACAATAGTATATTATGGAATATTTTAGTTTTGTTGGGTATTTATGATTGGGGAAATTAGACTACATACTCTAAAAAATGGACAAATTAGATTTATACACTCAAAACAAATTAAAACCTCTATCAACCGTAATTAATATTCCCTAATCCCCCCAATTCAGTTTTGAGTTCTGCCAAGCACCTCCCCATCAACGCCGTAGCCAAGATCGAAGAGCTCCGCCTCAAGTCCTCCATCGTCTGCCTGTCCATAATGCCCCACCACCATGATCCACTTATATGATTTTAAACAACAAATTTACATCACCATCAACCAAACGGACAACAGCATCGGGTTCGCTATAGCCTCCAGAATCTGGGTGAAGTAATTTTATATCGAAGTTAACGCACTGAATGGATGCAAGCTCCAGCAGGACATCTGCATCTAGACCCAAAGTCGGCTTCCTATTAAACCCCACAACAACCACAGTAAAAACAGAGGCCGAACCATTGGAAAGAGTCGGAGTTACCTCAACAATCTTACTATTTTTTGTCCATTCGAATTGATTGATTTAATCCAATTCAGATTCATGTGCTTATTGTGCTTAAACTGAAATTGTTGAATTTTAGTTCGGTTTGACAAATAGGATTGAAATTTGGAGACGACGATGGCAGGTGGTTGGGTGGTGGCGACAAGCGACAGTGAATGATAGGTTTGATCTGCTTTCGGTTGAAGGGTTGGTTGGGGAAGATGAAGTGGGTGCGTGGTTGGGAGTGGGCGTGGGGATTGGGTGCATACGTTTTCATTTGATTATTTTAATTGTTTTATTTGAAAAAGTGTATAATCACAATTTTACTCTTCATTTAATTGGTCAAAAAATGTTAACTTTTTAAATTTATGGGGTTGGTTGTCAGTTTTTTTTTAGTGTTTGTTGCTTTTTCAATTTTCAATAAAAGTGACATTGCATGTCATTTTTTGATAAAAAAAAAAAATGACACTTAACTTTGAAAAGTGATAGTGTCACTTTTCAGTGTCACTTTTTTTTATTGTCACTTTTTTGAATTTTGTCACTTTTTTTTAGTGTTTATCACTTTTTTCAGTCACCTTCTTGATTTTTATCACTTTTTTTTAGTGACAAACATCAATTTTTAATAAAAAAAAAGTGACACTTAACTTAGAAAGTGACAGTGGATCACTTTTTCATTGCCACTTTTTTTTACGTAATCAGCATATGGATTGCCCCGAACGTAGTGATTATTTTAAAAACATGATTACTGGTGCTACACAAATGGATGGTGCTATTTTGGTATTTGTCACTGTTTTTAGTTTTGTCACTTTTTTGAGTTTGTGTCACTTTTTTTTAAAAAAAGTAAAAAAGTGACATTGTGTCACTTTTATTGTTTGTTACTTTTTAAAAATTTCTCACTTTTTTTTATAACAAACATATGTTTTGATTGGTGTTTTGTTACCTTTTTAAGTATTTGTCACTTTTTTGAGTTTGTATCACTTTTTGAATGTGTGTCACTTTTTTTGAATTGTCACTTTTTTTTGAGTTTGTGTCACTTTTTACTTTTTTTAAAAAAGTGACAATTTTTATAAAAAAAAAGTGACATTGTGTCACTTTTTTATTTTACACAGTATTTTTTACTTCCTAAAAATCTTTCACATGATTTTTCAAAACACCCCTAATTTTAAGGGTATTTTTGTAAGTACCCCGATATCCCCAATTTTTCATGGAACTTGGAAATTATTTTTCATTTTCCATCTTTTACATTATTTGATAGGCAACATTTTCTTTGGAATTGGTTTCCCCCAACCCCGCACTTGACGCCCCCCCTTCTTTGTTTTCATTGAATTGGTTTTTCCACTACTTTGGTGGGAAAATAGTTTTCCACAATTTTTTTTTTATTATTAGCAATGGAAACATATTCTATCCATAATTGCAATTTATTCATTTAATGGACAATTTTCATGTAAAACAAAACCAAACGAACATTAAAAGATGCAAAACTTCAATATTTTTTACGTGGAAAATTATACAAATCAAACACAATTAATTGAGAATTCCTAGGAAAACAATTATAGACAATTCAATTCCCTGAAATTTATTTTTTTTCCACCCAAATTCCACTATTGCAGTCAAACAGACCCTTATTGTGTTTTGATTGGTAATTCGAATGAAATCCGGGTTAAAAAGTGTTATCCAACATTTCAAAAGTCATAACATTTGGATAAGTCTAGCAATAGAATCATGAATATTGAGTTGAATGGGGGTTCGGAATTGAAATTTCATCGGGCACGAGTAACAAAATCGACCAATCTTACTTTACATCTATCCCATTTGGATGAGGCTCAAGCTACTTTTGCCCGTGACCTAGCAATTGAACGTGCTTTAGTAACATTGGACCGCAAAGGGAGATTAAATCAAGAAGACAATATCCCTTCGAATGTAGAAAACTAGTGGATTGACTTGTTAAGAATACTAGAAAACAAATGGGCGGTCTTTATTCAAAGTTAATATCAAGAATCTTTCATAACGAACTCATATTAGAAAGGAAAATCTGAAATTTAGCAAAAATAGATCTCCCCTAATGCAATAATTTAAACAAACAAAATGTAAAACTACTCTAATTTTGTGATAGAATGTTTAGGGAAAAATTCTATTTAGATTTATGCTACTTTTCTTAATTAATCTTACGATGAAATCCTAATGTTAGATCTCAACAAGTTCAAATGAGCAATTCATTTCCACATACCTATCGATGGTGCAGCCATATTAAAAGTTTGACAAAGGGAGGGAGGGAGAGAGAGAGGCCATGTAGATAAGTGTGAATTTACCAGTAAAAGACACCATGGAGATTTAATGTGCTGCTACAAAATGTCAAAATTATATAAAAAGACACCAAGAGAGGAACAAATCCAAGGTATAAAGCTAAAAGATTTTTAACTTTACGAGATATAGGGTTTTCAGAGTCAGATAGAGACCCCAACAATTAATATTAAATTTACGTTTTGGAATGGAACAAAATCTCGGTTTGGGGTTTTACACTTTTTGAGATTGTCCCAAAGTTCAAACTCTGATGAAAGGGTGATTATTTCGTATATACATTCGCATGTGAATATTTCAACACTAGGTAAAATTATATGTTTTGTTTATTCCTTAATCTTGGTAAATTATGTTGGAGATTGACTGTGAACATCTTATTAAAAGTATCAAACTGTGTTGGAACGACTTAAACCTGGTCTGACTATATTAAGTCCCAGTTTGACTCTCATTATTTGAAATTTTAATGGTTTCAATAATTTTATTTATTTATTATTATTATTTTTAAAAATGTGTGATTGGAATTACGTGCAATATTATTTTATTCGAGAATGTATTATTAATGAAACAATCATGCTACATGTACATAATCATTCACACGATCTTTTACACCCCCCTCACATGGAGGGGGTCTCACACACAATAAAATATTCGCGCACACTATTCATGTAAGACAGATGTACTTACACCTGGTGTACAAACAACTTTATCCTTCGTAAAAAGATAGAAAAATGAATTATAATTCTAATGACGGCCAAACATTGGCTAAAAGGTGGATCCGACACGTCTACAGTAGAGGCTATTAGAACTTTATTACAGGCCTTGATCCACATAGGCATTAGAAAACTCCAGCCGTTTGGCTATCGAAGAGCTCAATATAGATTCCCAGTTGAAACCGTTGGGAAAATATTAATTTGTCATGTGAGTCTGCATATATAATTAATTGTGTATAAATGTTATCTTAAAGTTAAGTTCGCTTAAAGTGATCTAATAAGGAATTTAAGTTATTGTGCTTTGGGCATTTAAATAAAATGAGGGTTAAATGTGTGGAGAGACCAGATCTATTAAGCTTGTATTTAATGATAGGCCGAATACACATGAAAATATAAATAAGATTATGGTCCCTAGTTCATATGTGATTCTCATTGTTTGTGTTATCATATCAATACAAGAATATAAGAGAATAGTTATTGAGGAGGAATACCCAATCCCATAATCAAGAACAGAAAATCATCAATCAATATTATGGGAACAAGAAGCCAAAGTCAAAAACAAGAATTCAAGAATTAAAAGAGACAATATTCAAGATTAAAAATTAAGAAACAAAAAATAAAGAGATTGCAATGGATTTTCAATGCTCAATATCCGAAATCAAGATCCAACAATAAAGATTTGTCCCCAATGAATTAAGGTATGTTCTGCATTTAATAATTCTCTTAATAATTTGACTGGAGGATCTTGACAATAAAATAATTAAGTTTTCAAGTTTTTAAAATTTAGAGTTTCATAAAATTATAACACAACCCACATGGGAATTAGAAAAGTACATCCGTTGGCCTAGCTTCCATGGCTGAAATGGTCTATGTTGCATTGAGCCTTTTTACTTCGAATTTTTTATTTTTTTTAAAACCTCACAATGTATTTGTTTTGAGGAAAAAAAATTGTATAAAAGGATCTTTTTGGATGAACAAGATCTAGTAAAAAAAAAAAATCACAAAGTAGAGGTGAGCATGAGGCAGTTTCGCTACGAAATGGATTAAAACATATGTTAATGGTTTATACGCATTGATAGAATCATATGGTCCATGGAATCGAATCCGACCAGAATTAAGGGCCAGTTTGACAGGACCAAAACATAATCCTTAGGACAATTTCCTCTAAAAACTATTTTAATCAAATAAAATATTTTGAGAAAATTTTCTAAACATGATTAAAACCAACTTCTTAAAATTCATAAGCAACTTTTATTTTTCAATAGCCTTGTTGAATGGGCCCTAGGTAACTAAATGGTTGTGCTTCGGTTCAGTTCAGCTCTATTCGATTATTTTATGTTTTAAAAGATTGTAAAGTATAAACTATTTTATAATTTTTTTATTTCACTTCATGCTTTTTGTTTGGCAAAAGTGTAAATTCAATATATTAGCTTAATGGTATATTAAAGTGCAAAATTATAAAAAATATTGCTGGAGTTGCATTATATTTTGATTCTTTAAGTGTAACTAAGAAATATCCAAATTGAGTGGTGATTGAAAAAATATCCACCCCTAGCACAAAATATGGTTAAATTGCTTGGTTAATATTTCTTTACATAATAATCCTAAAAAATAAATAAAAATCTCAATAATGGGGACTTGACAAATATTGCCAAAAGGCATACTATTCTAGCAGGTGTCTTTAAATTGTGATAATGTACTACGACTCAATTATTTATGGTACAAAATAATCTTGTGAATGTACATTCTAATGATATTTTAATTCTTGAATTGGTTCTACTCGGCACTTGTTCACGTTCGCTACTTTTTATATTTGTATTTAACGTCGTCCAAGAGCGACTAATTTACTTTTTATCCAAACACTAGGAAACTTTCTTTGTGAGACCATCATGAACCAAAAGATTAAAAAGGAAAAATAATATTAAGAGAGCACCATAATTACTCGCCTAAATTTGTAACTTGCAATGCAAGTTTACATGCAAGCGTGCATACAAGTGTATATATATATATATATATATATATATATATTAAAATAATTTACTACATTTTCAAAAGTTACTTGAACCATTTTTATCGATGAAAACGCAGACAATTGGTATTTCAAAGTGGTATACAAGTTCACTACGCATCAAATTTGGTACAAATTAACCTAGCTGGTTCTGCCCCCGATACACATATTTAAGGTTAAATGCATTACTAGTCACTCAATTTTGAGCGCAGTTTCATCCAACTTCAAATTTATTGCAAATATATCACCCAACTTCAATTTACTTGTGAATCTGGTCATGTCCTGTCGGTTTAACTAAAATAGAGCATGTGTGATAAAGCTTTTGTCAAAAAAAAAATAAAATAAAATAAAAAATAGTAGATTTGAAAAAACAAATTGATGAAACGTGTCACACATGATATATATACCCACACATAACCCATTTTAAAGAGAGTACTTTCTAAAAAACATAAATGCTAAAAACCCATTTTATTTAAGAGAGAACTTTAGCCCATGAGCTGCTCGTCAAAACAAAAAGCCGAGCGTGAGTCGGCCTGCTCGACTCATGCTCGGGCTCGTGGCACGTTTTTGACGAGCTGAGCGGCCGAGCTGCTCGGTTGCCACCCCTAACATAAGTTAAATTGTGTTGGGTGACTTGATAACACCAAATTGAAAATAACTAACCCGAATGCAACTTTGTTCGAAGTTAAGGGCACGCAATGCATTTAACTTTACACATATTTACACACTAAAAATCATGAGAACATGTTAAATACATACAAAATTCTTTATTAACACCGTAGCGGGATTCCCGGCTAGCCAACCCTACCAATTCCATCATCTTATGCATGTTTCTGCAAATCTATGTCCCATTAAAAAAAATTTATTCCTCTGCTGTTCATTCTTATTTAATAATTTCTATTAGGTACTACAATGTTTTGCTGCTGGTCAGAGATTATATGCCTCTAATAAATAAATACAAGTACAAAATTTGAAAATCTGGAACTTAAATTACATAAATATATGGAAAAAAAAATTAGATCTTGAATGTAAAAAATCTAAAAATGGTAGGATTATGTCTGTCTTTCTTTTTTTCGGTGGCTCATCACGAACCAATTTATGACGCGTTCTGGACCATTTCAAAAGCTTGGCTCGGCCACCGTTCTGCCACGCTCCATGCGCGGGCCCACGTGCTTGCATTTTCATCCAATACATCTATCAATTCTTTCTAGTAAAGTGGATTAATCCAATAAATAAATCTTAATCTCTAAATGTCCTATCAACTTCTACACTTTAACGAATCGAGTGTCGCGTGACCCTTACATGCAATTCGCCCTTTGATTCTTCCAAAAAAAACAAAAAATCGACTCGAAACCAATTTCACTCATGTCTCCCCCTAATTATAGATAAATAATCAAGATTCGTGTTTCTAGGGTTAAAAACTAACGTAGCACAACTTAAAAAATAAATCCGTTCATGACATGACATAACGCCTCAACGTATGAGATAACACGGATCAAACCGAGTCACACTCATTTTTATTTCACAAATCCTACTTACAACAACCGTGCTAGTTTGACATTTGTTCCGTGCAGTGGGTCCATCCCTTGAATGACTCTCTCTCTCTCTCTCTCTCTGCCACCACGTTATTTATAATAATTATGTTGCAATGTTAGATATGTTGATATAATGCCAAGTAGTATTATGCTTCAATTAGTGAAGATTTTGTCAAAAGTTAATGAAATGTGTGATTAAAAATTTAAAAGTCCCATAATATATGTGGTTAAAATGAATTGTTGACTTTGATTTAGATTAAAATTTATATTTTAATCAGTACAAAACAAGGGCTATATAATTAAACTACGTAAAATACAATTATCTTTTCCATCCAATCATCTGCTGCCATCCACACTTCTATCACTGCATTTGTCAAAACCCTTCTCGTAAAGTGACATAATCCTATTACAATGGAGGTAAGACACAACCCATTAGGTTTGGACATGGTCCGATTTAGTTCGGTTAGATTCTAAAGAGAACCTTGAAAATTGTATCGAACGATTTTTTTGGTATTTAGTAAATGGAACTATTGAGTCTAAATTTAATTATGAAACCATTCGAGTTCAGTTCAATTTGATTCCATTCGGTTCTATTCGGTTCCTGAGTTCCATACAATAATTAATTTTTTTAATATTTACAATAACGCTACATTAATCTAACTAACGTAGTCCAATCTCATGATATCTTTTGCACCTTTTTTTATTGAGTTCTTCATAGATTTGATTGTTAAAATCACGGGAAGAGAATGATAGTGAGCTCCCAGTAATGAAGACATGTACATCTAAACTTCTGATTCGATTTCTCCATAACAATAGAAACAATATTTCGGTAAAATAATATATTTGGGTAAAATTTATGTCAATTTGATTAAGTTGAGTTTGGGCTAAAATTTATAATCGAAAAAAAAAAAATTCATATTTTAGGTTTAGATTAAATTAATTAGTTAGTAAATTTATTTAGAAAATATAAAATGATTTGACTTAATTAAGATAAAAAAATTTTAGAAAAATATGGAAATTTGGTTCTTATTCGATTCTTACTCCAAAATCAAGAACTGAAGTGAACCTGTCGGTTCTCGATTCAGATACACGTTCAAATATTTAATTTGTGGGGATTAAAATTAGATTTTTAGTAGATCGTGATAGAAGTTTTTGAAATGTGTGGTTGAAAAGTTGTGGGACACATGAAAGATGTGGTTAATATTGATTATTTGACTTTAACTTAAATTAAAAAATAATTTTAATCAGAAACAAACAAGGCTTTATGAAGAACCATTTGATTTAGTTTGGATCAAGTCGGGTCCGGTTCGATTCGATAATTTTGGTGAAAATTACATGGACCTCTACTTTTCAAGATCCAAAATCAAAAATCAGATTTTAAATTTTAATGTTCAAAAATCAGATGTTTTATATATAGATACAAATTTTTATATTTAATTAAATATTAATAATAATATTATAAAAATAATTTATACACACTCACCCCTAAAATTTACTTAATTATCAAACCCTACTCATCCTCGATTCTCTCAATCGACGCTACAGCCTTCGCCTACAGCAACCCAATCGCCCAACCGCCTTCGCCTGCTGCAACCTCATTTCCCCTTCCATCTATCCCCTCTCCTCATCTCCTCTATCTGTGAACGTTGTGATGGCAGCGTCGCCCTCGCGTCGCTGCGAGACCATCAGTGACGTCGTTCCCAACATCCGGTGGCTTCCACTCCAAGACTGGATGTAGTGGTCATCATTGCTGCAAACGGATCAGCAAGGCGGCTCGAGGCGGAGCTCTGTTGCCACCGGATTTGCAACGCTGCCTCATTTTTTGGGATTTTTTTTATTCGATCTATTGTGGCGGTGGTGGTTGCTGTGTACAGTGCGTGCGGTGGTGGGTGCTGTACTAGTGTGGTTGGGTGTTGTGCGTGCAGTGGTTGTGTTCTGTGTTGTTCGTACGGTTGTGAGAGGTGAGAGATCGGAGCATCCACCTTTCGCCGGACATCGTCGGAAATTGAGGAAGTGCTCCGCGTTGTCGCGACCTTCACGGTCAGCCATTCTCAGTTCAATGCATAAGGAATTTTTAGGCTGTTTTTATTGTCGGTTTGATGGTGAGGTGGTGTTGGCTTGCAGGCAGCTAAGGCGGTGTGGTTTGAATCTGTGTTGTGTTTCGTGACCTACTGGGACCGCATAATGGACTAATTGTGACCGCGTAATGGATTAACTGTGACCTTAAAATTCGATAATTTGTGACTAAATATTAATTTGAGCCATGTGCAAAAATATTTTGTAACCTATGCTGTAATCATTTGAAAATAACCTATGATCCTTATAAAAAAAATAACCTGTGATTATGAACAAAATTCTGAGTTGTGACTTGGGCTGTGACTTGTGACCTGAGTTGTGACCTGAGCTGTGACTTGTGACCCGAGTCGTCGGAATCGGATCAGTCGTCGGAACGGTCACCAGAATCGGAGTAGTAGTCGGAACGATAACTGGAGTAGTCGTCGGAATCGGAACGGTCACCGGAGCAGTCGTCGGAATAGTCATTGGAGCGGTCGCCGGAGCAGTGGGGGGTGGTGGAGATGGTGATGGGTTAATTTCATATATATATATATATATATATATATATATATATTTATATATGTGTGCATATATAGGTTAAAATATCTGATTTTTGAAATGTGATAGTTATTTTGTTATTTTTTAAATAGGGTAAAAATAAAGTAAGCGAATAAATTTTTCCATAATTTTGTCCATCCCAACAACCCGTCAATTCATGCTCAATTATTTGAGCTGCGAGAGAGAGAGATACACGGACAACCCTTTCTCACTCCCAGAGAGTGAAAATCTTTTTAACCTAAAATCAGAAACTAAACTAACCCTTCCTCTAGAAAAACTAAACTAAAAGCCTTTGGACTTTCGGGTTCTGTTTGAATCTAACTTGATTTGACATCGTAAAAGGTCAGTACAGTGAATTTATAGGGACTTTGGTTACCCTCACCATAAAAGTCGATTTGAAGGTTATGCGGGCCAATGTCAGTTTCCAGCAGAAGTAAACCAGTCGTGTACTCATCTCTGGTGGTGCTGTTAATCATCTCAGTACTGCATATCTGGGTCCCCAGAGAATGCGAAGTGTCAGCATTAAGAATATTTCCAGCAGTAGAAGAAGACACAGAATCAGTTCTGGAATCCAACAAGAATCAAACAGACATATTTCACAAGTATTTCAATGACACAGTAGTTTCTGATCTCAACAACACTTCAAATGGTACGTTTCTTGATTATAAAAGGAGAATACCCAGCTGCCCAGATCCTCTCCACAACAAATAGTATCAGTTAATTATTACTAGTTTTTTATTGGAATTATTTTATTTTCTTTATTTTTTTTTTGGCTGGATTTTATCTAAAATACCCACGTTTTTACTGATAGTTATAGTGGTAATTTTGAGGTTAAACCGTGTGTATTTTGGTACTTGAAGTTGAAAGATGCTGTTTTTGCTTCAAAGATAAAGAAGTAGATAATGGGTAATGTGTATAAAAGATTAGTTGCCGTTTTCAATTTTTACGGCATATCTATTCACGACAGCAGGATGTTAATATGGTTGACTTAATCCAATAATTACGTACATAACAGTAAACTCAAATTTTTATAACTTCATAACATTGACGTATTAAATTCTAAGAAGGAAAATAGAGTTGAGATTTGCTGTCCAAAATTGGATGTCTAATTTTTCTTTCATTGTCACTTGTTCTTAAACATAGATGTAAAATGACGTGTTAATGGATTATTGGGTGAACAGTAGCAGATCTCAACTTAGGAAGATATACTATTATTCTCCATTGTCTAAAATTTCACGAGTTGGTGATTGCAAGCAATTGTGCAAGAACACGTGTCTCTCCCTTACCCTCACTTTATTGTGTATTATAATAATTTTATAATAATTTCCACTTTAAATACCTTCAAATTAATTTGTAGATTATATAAAAATGGTGATAAGTAGATTGTACCAGATAAATAATTTGAAAAACTAGTAGAAAACATATGATTTAATATTAGATAATGACAGGCAGATTCTATATTTAGCACGTGAGTTTTAATTTCTAATAAATTGATGTAGAAGTCCATATTTTTCATTATGTATTTTTGGTACAAATGGAGTACATTTTACATTATAGAGTGGAATCTTGCAGCCACATATTACTCCAACAGTTAAGTTCAGATTTCATGCATTTGTCAGCCATATTAACCATACAGAAGCTCCAATCACATTTAGAGCTTCTTTGAGAGCGATTAAAATTCAATTAAAATTGAAAATATTGTTGTTATTGATCTCTTTCGTCTAATAAAAATCAACAATAATTGTTAGTTTTTCAATTTTAATCCAATTTAATATCTACCAAACACACTCTTAGCCTCTGTTTGTCTTTTATGAAAATGAGTTTTTTGAGAAAATGAGTTTTAGATCAGTTATTTTTTGAAAAATGTTTGGTTAAAAAGTAGAAAAACTTTTTGAGTTTAGGTGTGTGGTGTGCTATTGTAGGCACCCAAAAATAGTCCTTAAACCTCTAAAATTAATATAGTAATGGAAGCAAGGATCGATCTCACAAAAAATGTGCAATTCAACAATTTATGTTTCGTATAACGATTGGGAGGGTTTTGTTTATAACAAAATTAATCTTATAACAAATAATAATGTAAATTAACGAGTTGTATTAAACCATTAAAATGAGTCTTGATCAAAGTCAACTTCTACTATTGGAGATTTATAATCATTTATCAATCCACAAAGAATAATCAATCCATATTCACAATATTCATCGTTGGAGTAAATTCTTATTTTTCCTTAATTTTAGTTAATCAGAAACCAACGCTCTAATTAACCCTAATTATCAAATAATCTCAAACCAGCGCTAAAGATTCAATTTAATAACAGCTTTAAATAATAGAGAAATCGATGAACTAGATAATACAAATACCAGTGGTTGCATTTCATCTATTTAAAGTTTAAACATTCTTCTTAAAATTCAATAACATTTATCGCAGAAAATTATCAAATCCCAGTGTTTCACAAGTTAAATGATTCAAACAATTACGGATTTGAGATTTAACTTAGTTATAGATTGCAATATATGAAAAACTAATAGATTCTTTAGCAATCAAACATGACAATCAAAAATTATGCATAGAAGAATGTTCAATACTGAAAATATAAATTAAACAATGAAAATAGGTGGATCTCACAGTTATAATGGTTTCTAAGATTTCGGTATCCTTCAATTAAACACTAAGAGTTAGTTACACATGATAGATTTAAGAAACAATAGAGATAAAAAAAGGTTGGAGAGGTTATGATGTGTTTTGTGGTGTTTTTCTAGGCTTCTCGCGACCCATACATACAAAAAAAATCCTAATTTGCTCTAAAATATGTTCTTTTTGGGCAACACGTTGCCTGGGCACGGTGTTGTGGAGCCTGGGCACTGTGTTGTTGTTTCAAATTCTGCGTCCTTTTTAGTATTTTCGTCATAACTTTCTCTTCCAATGTCCGATTCAGATGATTCAAGATTAGTTGGAAATATAACTCAAAGGGCTACAACTTTGCTTCAAATACTATCTTCGAATTCAATCATTTACCATGTCAAAAACCGGTCTCAAGATGAAACTGAAAATCGGTGCAAAACTTTTCACCTTGAAAGTTGATATATGATAATGTTTTGATTATGTTTCATCCCTTTGACTCTTCCTTCATTCAATTGACCTCTAACACTCTCGAATCTTCATCACAAGGCTAGAAGCAAGTTTAGAGTATTTGCACTTTAGTCTCTGAACTTTTACTTTATTCCATTTTGGTCCATTTTCACTTATTTCTTCCAAATTACGTCATATCCATCAAATTGCCACCTAAACCAAAATATGAGATTAATAAGTATATTTTGACATAAAATAATCATACGAGCGTATTAAATAAAGAGGAAAAACTATGCATTTTACATTCATATCAGTGTGAAATATTTTATTCTGGGAATGTGATTAAAAATGAGTTTGAGTAACAACAAAAGAGTTTTGATTTAATGAAAGACATACGAGAGAGCTTATTTAAGATCCTATTTGAAATCCTTGTTTACATGGATGAAATCTCTAGGGATATCAATTAATCATATAAAGATACTGGCAAGAATTTTTAACACTATTGTGGTACTTTTTTGAGCTCGCATGTGCGAAACTATACCGTCAACAAGCATTTCCAAGTCGTTAGATTATGTAAGAACCAATGCAGTTATGAGCAAGCATTTCTAAGTTGAAACCATAAGCTTGATCTTGATTATGAACCATATGTGAATGAGGCGTGCAAACACAAATTGTTAGGCAAGCAAAAATGCTTCTGTTATTTTCTGTTGGAATGCGGAAGTGGAATTATCCAGAAATTAAAAAAAATTTCTTTAATACAATAAACAAGTTCGTTTAGATGTTCATATCCATGTTATATCAAGAATTAGAGATTCGAATTTTTACTTAAATTCAATGATCAATTCTTGAATTAATTTTGAATCATGAACTTACAATTTTTAATTTCAAGAACTTAATACTTCAAACATCTAGTCTTCTATATTATTCTCTAAAGTCAAGACTACAATGTTGGATGTGCACATTCTTTTAATTAAATTAAGAAACTAATTCTTGGACTAGACAATTAATTGAAGTAATAAAAATAATTATTTTATCTCTTTTTCTCTCTCCAAATTTGAACACTATGAAATTATGTATTATGATTGTTGTAGAATTTTTAGGTCTATCTAATCTCTATTTATAAATTTAAAGATGTTTCAATCCATATACAATAATATTTCCAATTTCAAATAGAAGTCTCGATTAAAATTCAAATAGTAGTTTAATAAAAGTTCAAGTTCATTAGTTTATATTTAATTACATGTGTAATCCTAGAACTTCAATTGCAATTATAATTAAGTTTACAACTTTCATAATAATTATAATTAAGTTCAAAACTTTATTATAATCACAATTAAGTCCAAAACTATTGTAATTATCATAATTAAGTCATAATACTTTATAGAGCTACCACAAGAACTTGATCGGACATATATTATTAATGCTTCAATAATTAGATCATATCTAGTCGACTCTAGACTGCTCAATCTAATTATTAGTTTTTGTTTTTCACTAAAAACAAGAGACTGTACTCTTGGAATATATAATATTACGGAAGCCAATAAATCTGTAAAACCCTCCCTTAACCTGCCGTATATGAATTTTATCACCATCTGAAATCCGACAATTAGGTACGAGCATAAATGACCATTTTGCCCCTTCTAATTATTCTTACTAATTTAGGTATCATTTTCTTCAACGGTCCTGTAACTAATCACATATGTCAAAGTTTAACTGTTACTAAACACTGAGCTCAGATTTTAAGCGTTTAACAGAAAATATTTAAGTAGTCACTCTACCCATTTTTCAGGGCGATGGTTTCCGACACGAATTCATGTTCTCTAGTCTCCTCATTCTCAAGTTCTCAACTTACCAAGATATTTTGACCAATCAAATTGATCTCACCCATCAAAGAACCATTAAGGTCACGAAATAATATACATAACGCTATCAAGATATTTAGATGAAATACATGATAATCATATGGAATTTAATTTTTCGCACGGTCATACTATAGAATTAAACTCGACACATGGTCCGTTCGATACACTCAAGTGTACTAATATCACCTTTAACTATTTTTATGATAAGGACAACTCACAAACCCGAAAAGTGAATTGGTCAATACTACAATCTTCGAATATAAGATGCCATTCCTATATATTGACTGTGAACAAATTATTTATGATCAAGATATAAATTGTGTCACACTGTACTTCTCAATGCACGTACCCAACTTATATTACACAAGTGATCATAAATACTTTAATTCGTATGCTCAATAATAAATAAATACAATAAATGAAATAAAAGTAATTTTATTTAGTATAAGAATATTGTTGTTTTTATATCATCAAAACTATACTATATGGGCACGCCACCCAATAGTTTCCACATGCTATTCTACATGCACAAGACAGTTATTTAAGTACACGTCAATAAGAATGCTAAACCTCTTGAAATGAACATTACCGTCAATGAGTAAAGGAAATGTGACACGGTGAATAAAATGTAAAAAGTTAACAGATTCAGTTAAAAACTCACTAATTAATGATCACCAGGTGCTAAAAAGAAAATGAATCACCCTTTTGCTTGATTAAATATCTATAAATAGTCATGAATTCAAGCAAAATGGGGACAAAATGAAAAATTGTATTTCCTCCCTTTTCAAAAAGCCATTTCCTCTCAGCTCTTGTCTTCAACAAATTTTATTGGGTTTCAGGAGAGAGAACCTTGGCTAAATGAAAAGAATTTATGGGAAAAGTTCACAACTCAGGCTTTATCTATCCCAAAATCAAAAATCAAGCCACAAAGTTTAAAATTGCAAAAATCGGGGTTTTCTTGAATTAATTAATTATATTTCACAATTATTAAATTAAATTAAATATTTAACTATAACAGTAACACCCCACCCAACCCACCCACCCCACCCCACCCCACATCCATCTCCACCACCCCATTGCTCCGACGACTACTCCGGTGACCAGCGACTACTCCGACGACTGTTCTCCGACCGCGCTTAATTCCAACGACTAGTCCGGTGACTGTTCTGCCGCCTCTTAATTTCGGCCATTGCTCCAATTTCGACAATTGTTAAGGTCACAGTTATATGCAGTTTCGTCACAGATGACTTCATGGGTCACTGATAAAAAAATTATAGGCCACATGTTATATTTTAAGGTCACAGAGTAACGAATTTTAAGGTCGCAGTTACCATATAAATAGGTCATAGAACGACCAAAATTTTTTATAGGTCACAAATTTAAAAAAAAACAAAACTTTTACGGGGTTATAGCGAGTCACAGTCACAATTTCAAGGTCACAGACACATACAACCGCCGCCACCACCACAGCCAACATCCCAACCACCGCCAAAAATATTAGATCTACAGAACGACCATCGCCACAATAATTATGCCACCGCCACCTCCACCTCACAACCAAAAATGCAGCTCCACCACCACCACAGTTGTACCTCAACCTCCGCCATAACACCATCACCACGTAAATCTGCAACCCACCACCACACAATCACACATCAACACCACACATCAGAGAGAGGGAACGAGGTAGAGAGAGTTACAGTAGGGGAAGGAGGAGGGGGAGGGGAAGGGGGATGCTGCTGAGATTCGCAGCAGAGTGAGGGAGAGAAGGGAGGGATAGGGAAGGGAGAATGGGGAAGTGGGATGCTGCTGCGATTCGCAGTAGAGGAAGGGAAGGGGCAAGGGAAAAGGGGGGATGGGGAGGGAGAGGTGAAGGGAGGAGGTGGCGGGCGGCGAGAAAGGTGGCTGGAGACGGCAACCAGTTTGGAGAAAAATTGAGAGGAGAGAAAATGAAATGGATTGGGATAGAGTTAGGATTTTATATTTAAAATAAATTTGGTGGGAGTAGGTAGTAGGGTGGGTATATAGGTTATTTTAATTTTATAATATCATTATTAATTAAAAATGATAAAACCTGATTTTTGATTAAAAAATGTTTAAACCCGATTTTCATAAACTTAAAACTAAATAGCTGGTTTTATGTAATTATCCCAGAATTTATTAATCTCGATTTTGAGGTTAGTAGATTGGCACAATCTCTGAAAAACCATATCAATGATAACTACGATTTTAGCCATTTTGGAAGAAAAACTACTTGAAGAAAAAGTGCAACCTGAGACAAATCCAATTAATGTCAAAACTTTGGATGTTTGAATAGATCCATGGAGAAATTCATGAAGATAGTGATGTTAATTTAAAAAGTTGGCAAGAGAAATCCCATGGAAAGTTGCCAGTGGGTAGTTCTTCGACAAAATGCCATCGCCAGCATAGGAAAATCTCGACTGCTCGTGCCATACATGTGATGGCTGGAAGTTTAAGGGAATTAACAGCCGAGAATGCACCACTACAAGCAATGGTATTAAATTCTTCAAATTCCGAGTTGGATTTTAATTTTAAATGATCATGAACCAAAGGCGACTTCTTTCCGCCTAATGAGCAGCAACTGTGATACTAGAATATCCAACCCATCAAACAACCTTCCCCAGGAGCTTGTGCAAGAGCACTGAAGCATGATATTTTTGCATATTTTTGATAGAATAATGCTACTCATCCCTACTGGGGCTGAACTCCAATTTATGTGGCAATTACATGACATTAAATGATACACAAGGACTTGGGCTCAATATTCACGAAAATATGTTTCGAATTTAAATCACCGCAAGTGCACGGTTCGTTGACAAGTAATAAAGTGGAAATCTTAGAATTTCGAGTATGATTCCCACGAGAATTGATTTAACTTGATTTTTATTATCGCGACCTTAACCGAATCTATTAAATTTGAGATGAATTTTTCAGTTTCTATGATTAAACTAAAACTAGCATGCAAATTAAACTAAAATTACGACTTCAATGTAAAAATAACGTTTCAATGCAAAAGTTTTGAATGAAATTAATGTATGAAAAAGCGCACTAAAATCCCAAATCATCAAGCAAAATTCCCTTTTAACTCCTATTTCACAATTCGATAATACGATGTATTGGTTGAAGAGTTAATGTTTCTAACTTATCCAACAATTTCTTTTGAGTAGAATTGAATCTATTCTATCATACCATTTGACTATATTTCTATAATAAATGCAATAGATAAGAATGCATGACGTTTTGTAAATACTTAGAAACGTAAAGTGTAGCGGTATATTTCTATCCCTATGAACCCTACAATAATTTATACCTTATTGAGTTTATTTTCCTTCTTTTGAATGCATAAAATAAACCATCCAAACTCACACAATTATCGTGCACTATAATCGTGGAGGCAAGAAAGTGTATATAAATCATTCAACATCCATCAAACGTGTTTAACTATTAAATTGCAAAATAGAAATTAAAAGGTCAAAAAGCGAGTTTTATCGTTCACCTAGTACACAAATAAGTCTAGCCTAACATGAATAAAATAAAAGAACAATAAAAATAATAAAAAGAAAACATCACCACAAACTTGAATTAAATCTTGAAATTTTGAAGCTTGAAGTGAAAATAATTGTTCTCGCCTTCTTGTTAGCTTTTCAATGTGTTTTTCTCTCTAAAGTGGTGTAACCCTGATTTCTGGACGACTTTTGACTTTATAGTTGCCATAGATTCCTTTCCATAAGACGTTGAACAAAAAAGGAAACTAAAAAATTCACGCCGAAAATTAACCATGCGGCCGCATGGTAGAAACTACCATGTGGCCGCGTGCACCATTCTAGAGAGTCACATGAGGAAAATTTTCGTCATGTGACTCTCTGGAATGGTGCATGCGGATGCGGCCGAAACTACCATGCAGCTGCATGGTAGAGTGACTTTCCTACTTGACAGCTTTCAATGTTTTGGTCATATCTTTCTCTTTCGATATCCCATTGAGGTGATTCAATTTGCATTGGAAAGATTACTCAAAGGGATACAAAGCTTCTTGAAATATAAATCTTCAAATACGAATGTCTCCTATTCAAAAAATGGGTCTCAAATTAAGACTGAAAATTCGAAGCATAACTTTTTTGGTTAGAAGTTGATATGTCATAGTCCTTCAACTATATTTCATCCCTTTAGCACTTTTCCTCATCCAATTGATGCCCAGCACTCTCAAATTTTCATCGTGAGATCGACACAACTTTTCAATAATTGCACTTGAGTCCTCAAACTTTGATTGTGCTTCATTTTAGTCGTTTTTTCCTTGTTTTTTGAATTTTCACCATGTTCATCATTGTTGTCCTGCAAAACACAAATTACATCGAATTTGCTATATTCCACATATTTATTAACAATTATCCATGTTTGGGTCTACAATAAGTGTGTAAAAACGTACATATCATCTCCCCCAGACTTGAACTTTTATTTGTCCTCAAACAACTATAACTTAATTCCACATAAACCATGGTTAGATAACCTGCCATATATCAGGATTGGAACTTAGTACTAAACAAAATAAATAACTACAACAGTGCATAATCAAATCAATCTCCACATGTTATATGCATAACTTGACGCGTATGTGTGGGAAAACTCATGCCAACATATTAAGATCATGATTAGCTCAACACCCGACCCAAAATAGTCAAATATTTCCTTACTTCGCGCGAGAGATGCACACGCCCCCAAACTTATTCTTTTTACTCTATTTTTTCGGGGTGCATTCTAAGTTGAACTTATTCAATTCTAGTCCCTACCCTCCCTCAGTTTAGATAGATCTTACTATCACAAGTTCACACTTCAACAAGTCGAGATTATCCTATTTTTGATTTCTTCAACCTTTGAGACTAAACTGAGCTAGTTACCTCGCATTAGAGATATAGTCTTATCAACCGAGTGTCTGGGGCTAATTAATGAATTTCATACATAAGAGTATCTATGTAATTCATCAATAGATAGATACCACTTTTTTCTTTTCTTTTATATAACATATTTCCTTTGCTTTCTATATAACCACTATAATGAGCTTTATGCCGATGATTTCCAAGTCAGATGACCATAGGGCACCAGGTTTTAAACCCTTATAGACTTAACCACTCGAGTTATACAGGCTCAAACATATGTCTTTGTTTATTCAATGATTAGTACAATACCCCCTTTCTTTTAAACACAGTTTCTAAAATTACACCATAACTTGAAACTTTCACTTCGTTTCCCTCTCATTGATTTTAGAAAATTCACACATAACATCATGCACAGAACCCCTACTCATCCCAGTGCTCCCTTGCAACAGTTCAATCACATCTAAACTATTCTGAAAATTGATCATGGTTTAGCACAAAAGAGGTTATTCGGGTTTATTCACTATGTTCAACTATTTCTAAGTAATGAACCAAATCATCAACTCAATATGTAAACATGAGTATTGTGCACTAAAAATGTCAAGTTTAGCATTCACAAGCTTTGACTAATCTAATAGTGCACTATTTTCATCATTCACAGTTCATACCTAGTCCAATATTCACATCATGGTCGGCAAAGTTGTCAAATCCACACAAGCACACAAAATTCTAAATTAATGCTAGAAAATAAACAACTTAACTAAACGTAACTAATGAAAAATATTTTTTTTCATTTTTTTTAATCATACAAAATAATCACACAAAAACTGCAAATAACATGATGAATGAAATATTCCCACCCCAAACTTATACAAAACATTGTCTTCAATATTCAACGAATAACAAAATGCCAACTTAACAACACATAAAGCTAAGGAAAATTTCACAAAAGATAAAGAACAAGGGACTAGGGATACTTCACTGATCACTGTAGATGTGAATTTGAAGATAATGGAGTAAAAGGAGTATGGACCATGTATAGACTTCTTGTGTCCTGTAAAGGCGATGAATAACCAATATTATTAAAAATTATAAAAAACTCGAAAAAAAGAAATTCATAATTTAATGCATAATGCAAAATAAATAGAAAGGAAGAATTGTTGGGTTGACTCCCAACCAACGCTAAGTTTATATTCTATAGTCCGACTTTATTTCAGTAAGTTCATGGTGGTTCAAGTCGTAGGATTTCACCATTGTACGCTTTACAATTTCCAGCTTTGCATCTCCTTTTAGCTCTCCGAGCTTTAAATTCTCCGTTTTCATCTCCACCAAGAAGTCCTCCTAATTTTGGTTTCCTCTTCTGGCAATTTTGTTGAGGGATAGTTCATCTTCATTTATACACTAACATCCGTCGAAGGCTGATGGTTGTTTGGAATGATTATATAATTTAAAAACCTCTTGCTCCTCATCTACCCGTAAGATTAGCTCACACTTTTCCATATCAATTAAAGCTCGCCATGTTCCCAGGAATGGTCTCTCCAAGATTATTGGAATGTCTCTGTCTTCTTCTATGTCCAGAATAAGAAAATCCATTGGGAAGATGAATTTCCTTACTTTAATCAGCACATCTTCTATAATCCCTCTGGGGTGGGTAAATGATCTATCACCTAGTTGCACAGTTACTGTTGTTGCTTTAGCCTCTCCCAAATCGAGTTTCCAGAAAATAGATAGTGGCATCAAGTTAATACTAGCACCAATATCACATAAAGCATGAAAAGTACCAGTTTATCCAATTGAAAGCCGTAAAGTAAAACTCCCTGGATCCTTGAGCTTGGGAGGCAATTTCTTTTGTAATCTTGTACTGCTTTCCTCTGTCAGTGCCACAGTTTCATATTCTGGAAGCTTTGTCTTCTTCGATATCATGTCCTTCAAAATTTTTCCATAGCTTTGAATTTGTCTTATTGCATCAATAAATGGAATCTTAATGTGGAGTTTTCGTAGCACATCTAAAAACTTCTCAAACTAGTGGTCTCGCTGTTGTTTCTTCAACCTTTGTGGGAATGGAATAGGAGGCTCGTAAGGATTGATAGGAACGATTGCCTTAACTCGTGATGTATCTGAACTTTCTTTAGTAGATGCCTCTATCTTCTGTTCAGTCTGTTCTACTTGTTCTTCATCTGAAGAAGGTAATGTTTCTTTACTCACAGCAAATCTCTTGACATGAATTTCTGGCAGCAGCACTCCACTCCTGGTGGTGATTGTGTTCATAGATGGGTCCTCAATTCTTTCATTCCCCAAAATACGTATGGCCATTACTTGCTCCTTTGGATTAGTCTCAGTGTTGCTTGGCAAAGCACCTGGTACTCTGCTTATAATGGAAAGAGCTATCTGTCCCATTTGTGTCTCTAGATTCTTAATAGCAGTACCTTAATTTTGGAAATTTAATTTAGTTTTTTTCATGAATTAGTTAGTTGTTTCTATGTATTTATCCGTATTTTCCATGAGTTTTGTAAACATCTCCTCCAATTGGGGTTTCTTCTCTGCTGGAACCGTCCGTGAGCTCGGTTGTGATTTTGATTTCCACCCCAAAAGAAATTTGGATGATTTCTCCACCCTGGATTGTAAGTGTCAGAATGGGGTTGTTGTGCTGATGTTGACCCCACTGGGCATACTCCACTAGTTCCATTCTTGGTAAAAGGATGAGACATTCAGTTGTGCCATGTTCTGCTCCACACTCCTCACAATTGGATTTTCTTACTTGTGGTAAATTTGCTGTTTGTTATATGCTCTCCATCTTGTGAAATAAGGCATCAATCTTTGCAGATAAGGCCGAGTAGGTATCTACCTCATAGACTCCAGCTGATTTCTTTGGACTCCCTCGATCTGAAGACCACATGGCTGAAGTACTAGCCATTCTCTCAAATAACTCCCAAGCTCCATCAATCGTTCTTGTGGTCAAGGAGCCATTTGATGATGAGTCAACCATGCTCCTGAAAGTTGGAAGTAGTCCTATGTAAAAAAATCTGATTTGTGATGGTTTGTCGAACCCATGTTGAGGGCATTTCCTTAACATGTTCTTAAATCCGTTCTATGCTTCGTCAAATGATTCTGATTCATTCTGGCTGAATATTGATATTTCGTGCCCAATCTCGTAACCTTAGCCGGTGAAAAGAACTTCGTGCAGAATTTGTAAGCCAGATCGTTCCAAGTAGTGATACTTGCCACATAAAGTGAATCTAGCCACTCAAGTGCCTTATCTCGTAGAGTGTGTAGGAATAGCCTCAACTTGATAGCATCTTCAGATATTCCTTGGTACCTGAAATGTTGACACATATCCAAGAATCGAGATACATGGGTATGTGGATTCTCGTTGGTCATCCCGTAGAATTGATGTCCGTTTTGAAATAGTTGGATGACATTCATCTTCAGCCTAAAATTTGGTTGTTCGAATGCAGGGTAGACAATGCTGGATTGACTTTGAGCGACGAATGGTGACAAAAAACCTCCAAGAAGAGCATTCCCATCATATTGTGCCTCTGCATTGGTTGGAGTTGCAGGATTTACTCTCAATTCCAGTTGTTAGTAAGTTATTTGTACGTGTCTTTGATTTTCCTGCTATGCTGTTCTAGCAATCCTTTACCTGCGACGAAAAGTTCATTCAATTTTCAAATCAGTTGGAAGTAGTTCACCGCTAACTGATCTTCGCATGCAATACCTGAAGTTGCGAAAAATTACAGCACTTAGCTCAGCCTAAGTAGACAAACTAAATAGAAAATAATATGTAAACTAAAATTAAAAACAAGTTCGAATTAGTGTCTAAATAACAAAAATAAACTAAAACTCAATCCCCGGCAATGGCGCCAAAAACTTATTCATGAAAATATGTTTCGGATTTAAATCACCGTAAGTGCACGGTTCGTTGACAAGTAATAAAGTGGAAATCCTAGAATTTCGAGTATCGTTCCCACAATGATTGATTTAATTTGATTTTTATTATCGCGACCTTAACCGAATCTATTAAATTTGAGATGAATTTTTCAATTTCTATGATTAAACTAAAACTATCATACAAATTAAACTAAAATTACGACTTCAATATAAAAATGACGTTTCAATGCAAAAGATTTGAATAAAATTAATGTATGAAAAAGCGCACTAAGATCCCGAATCACCAAGCAAAGTTCCTTTTTAACCCCTATTTCACAATTCGATAACACGATGAATTGGTTGAAAAATCAATGTTTCTAACTTATCCAACAATCTCTTTCGAGTAGAATTGAACCTATTCTAGCATACTATTTGACTATATTTCTATGACAAAGGCAATATACAAGAATGCATGATGTTTTGTAAACACTCGTTTTCTAAATTGATAAGTGTGTTTTACATACTTATTTAGGTCACAAAACATGGAAAAATGTTGATGTATATGCTGAAATATGACTTAATTCGATATAATTTGTGTTTGTAGGATTATATTATTGGATGGAATGAAAAGTACGAGAAAATGAACGAAAAAGGGCCAAAATAGAAGAATATGAAACTTCGAGGACCAAAATGCAATTATTCAAAAGATGACCCAAATGACGAATCAAGCATGAGGTTGAGCTAAGTAACATATGGTGATATCATAGGATGTTAGAAGAAGAAGGAGAAAAAATCAAGAACAAAAGGTGGATGAAACCAACTTGGGGACAAAAGTGAATCAAAGGAAAAACAAGTTCTACCATGTAGTCACATGGTAGAAAACCCATGCAGTCGTACAAGCATCTACAGGAGTTGAACAGTAAAAATTTTGTATAACCATGCAGTCGCATAATTCATTCCGAGCGCAAAAATTCTGGTTTCCTTATTTGAATCAAACACTTATGGTAATACATCAGGACTTCTTTATAACCCTAATCTTGTCCAGAAAGAGAGGCTACACATTTTTAGAGAGAAAAACACCATTGAAGAGCAAGGAAGAGGACGAGAACAAGGGATTTCATTCAAGATTTCAACCCTAATTCCCAGGTTTTAGGTGATGTCTTCTCTTTATTATTTTTATTGTTCCTTTATTTTACCCACGTTAGGCTAGACTTTTCATGTATTAGGTGAACGATGAACCTCGCATTGTGATTTTTTAATTTCTATTTTACAATTTGATATTCAAACAAGTTTGATGGATGTTGAATGATTTATATACACTTTCTTGCCTCCATGATTATAGTGCACGATAATTGTGTGATTTGGGTGGTTTATTTTATGCATTCGAAAGAAGGAAAATAAACTCAACAAGGTATAAATCATCGTTTTGATCATAAATGATAGAAATATACCGATATGCATTACGTGAATCTCTAAATGTTTACAAAACTTCATCCATTCTTGTATATTGCATTTCTCATAGAAATATAGTCAAATGGTATGCTAGAATATATTCAATTCTACTCGAAAGAAATTGTTGGATAGATTAGAAACATTGACTTTGCTTGGGGATTTGGGATCCTAGTACGCTTTTCATACATTAACTTCATCAACTTTTGCATCCAACAATTATTCTTGCATTTAGATCGCAATTTTAGTTTAATTTGCATATTAGTCATAATTTCATCATAAAATCACAAAAACAATCATCTTGAGTTTAGTAGATTCGGTTAAGGTCGACATAATAAAAATCACTTAAAATCAATCCTCGTGGGAACGATACTCGAAATTTTTGAATTTTCACTTTATTACTTGTGAACGATCCGTACACTTGCGGGATTTAAATTCGAAACGTATTTTCGTGAACAAGTTTTTGGCGCCGTTGCCGGGGATTGAGTATTAACGTGATTTTCGTTATTTAGACACTAATTCGAACTTGTCTTCCTTTAGTTTTTATTTTATTTTTAGTTCAAGTGCTTAGGCTGAGCTAAGTGCTACTATTGTTTTTACCTCATCAGGTATTGCATGCAAAGATCAATCAGCTGCGGATTACTCCAAGCCGATTTGGAAATTGAACAAACTTTTCATCGCAGACCGAGGGAAGCAAGAACAGCACATCAGGTCAATCAAGGTTAAATACAAATGGCTGACGAACAAATGGAACCAAGGATAGATCGTGCAGCTCCAGCTAATGCTGAAGCTCAGTATGATGGGGAAGCTTTACTTGGAGATTTCTTGACACCATTCGTCATTCAAAGCCAATCCAGCATCGTTTACCCAGCATTCGGACAACCAAACTTTCAACCGAAGACAAATATCATCCAACTCTTTCAGAATGGACATCAATTTTATGGGACAACCAACGAGAATCGACATATACATATATCCCATTTCTTGGATATGTGTCAACACTTCAAATACCCAGGGATATCAGAAGATGCAATCAGGCTAAGGTTGTTTCCACTAACTCTTCGAGATAAATCACTTGAGTGGCTCGATTCATTTCTGGTGGCTAGCATAACTACTTGTAACGATTTGGCTCACAAATTTTGCACCAAATACTTCTCACCGGCTAAAGTGGCGAGACTGAGGCATGACATGTCTATTTTTAGCCAACACGAAACCGAATCACTTGATAAAGCATGGAATAGGTTCAAGGGCATGCTAAGAAAGTGTCCTCAACATAGATACGACAAGAAGGAACAAGTCAGATACTTCTATTTCGGACTAACACCAACTTTTAGAAGCATGGTGGATTCTTCATCAAATGGCTCCCTAACTACTCGGTCAGTCGAAGGAGCTTGGAAATTATTCGAGAAAATGGCTAATGCCTTAGCCATATGGTCTTCAGATAGAGTGGGTCCAAAGAAAGTAGATGGAGTATATAAGGTAGATACATATTCAGCATTGTCTATGAAGATTGACTCGTTGTTTCACAAGATAGAGGGCATAACTCAGATCGCGAATCAGTACAAGTGAAGAAACCAAATTCTGAAAAATGTGGAGCAGAGCATGGTACAGCTGAATGCCCTTTCCTCACACAAAGAATGTAATGGGTAGATTTTGCTCAATGGGGTCAACGTCAGCAGAACAATTCTCACTCTGAGACTTACAATCCGGGATGGAGAAATCACCAGAACTTCTCTTGGGGTGGAAACCAAAATCATAATCGGGCGCAATGGCAATTTCAGCAGGAGAGGAAGCCTCAGTTGGAAGATATGTTTGCGAAGTTCATGGAAAAGACCGATAAGTACATGGAAACCACAAATCAATTCATGAGAAAGACGGAAACAAACCTCCAGAATCAGGGTGCAGCTATTAAGAATCTGGAAACTCAAATGGGACAGTTAGCTCTCTCTATGACAGGAAGGGTACCGGTACATTGCCAAGCAACACAGAAATAAATCATAGGGAGTATGTTCAAGCCATTACTACAAGAAGTGGAGTTCAGCTGCCTGAGATACATGTCAAGAGGCCGGTGCAAATAATGAGTAAGTAAAGTCATCTAAAGAAGAAAATGAGAAACATGTTGACAAAACTAAGAAGATACCAGTAAGAGAGAGTCCACAAAAATCACAGCAAGAGCCAGATAAGTCGATAAATCCCTATGAGCCACCCATTCCATTCCCACAACGGTTGATGAAACATCAATGGGAGCAACAATACAAGAAATTCTTCGAAATTTTCACGAAACTCGATATAAATATCCCATTTGCAGAAGCACCGTTCAAAATGCCTGGCTATGCCAAGTTCCTGGAAGATATTCTACCCAAGAAACGAAAGCTAGATGAACATGAGACAGATGCTAATAGAGGAGTGCAGTGCTGTAATTCAGAAAAAGCTCCTACCAAAACTGAAAGATCCAGGGAGTTTTACTATACCTTGCACTATTGGTGAATGCTACTTTGATAAAGCTCTTTGTGATTTTGGTGCAAGTATTAATCTAATGCCTCTATCTGTTTTCAAGAAACTTGGACTAAGCGAAGCCAAAGCAACCACGCTGACACTTCAGTTAGCTGATCGATCATTTGCACATCCGAGGGGGATAATTGAAGATGTGCTAGTTAAGGTGGACAAATTCATTTTTCCAGTGGACTTCCTTATTTTGGATATGGAAGAAGACAATGATATCCCACTTATCTTTGGCAGGCCATTCCTATCTACCAGTAGAGCTCTAATAGATGTTGAAAATGGTCAGTTAAATTTGAGATTTGGCGATGAGCAGATCACTTTCAGCGTCTTCAATGTTATGGATGATCATGTCAAGTCAGATAGTTGCTATCAAATTGATGTGGTAAAAGAGGTGTTGCAGAAGACAATTGTATTTCAAGACTTTTCAAATGCTGCTGATGACCATAATGTGCATTTTCAATCTGAACAAAATCTTGAGAAGCAAGAAGGCTACATTATTGAGTTTGAGGCAATTGATGAGGGAAAAGCAGATGACACAGATAAAGATAAGGCTAACGTTTGGAAGAACGCTGCAGTAAGAAAGAAAATATCATTAAAGAAGCTAATCAGGACCTCCAAGGCTATATTCGATGTACCCTAACAGACCAACATGGCAGAGTCGAGCTATAGACTATAAACTAGCGCTGGATGGGAGGCAACCCATCGTTTCTGCCATTTTATTTATTTTGCCTTAAGCATTCGGTTGGTAATTTCTTTTTCAAGTTTTTTTTATAACTTTTAATAAAATTACTTTTTCATCGTCTCTACAGGTGATAAAAGAGTCTATGCATAGTCCACACTTCTTTTTCCTCCACCATCTTCACCTTCGCATCCCCATCGATCATGGGAGTATTCCTCACTCTTTTTTTTTTCTTTACCTTCTGTGAATTTGTCCTTAATTTTATGCACTGTTAAGTTTGCATTTTATTATTCTTTAAACATTGAGTACAATGTTCTGTATACGTTTGGGGGTGGGAATATGTTAATATGTCACTTATCATATTACTGCAGTTTCTGCTTTTGTGTGATTATGTGAAAAAAAAAAGAACTAGTTTTTCGTTTTGCTGAGTTATTTTTTGTTTTACTCATTTCTAGTAATAGTTTAGAATTTTGTGTGCTTGTGTGGGTTTAATGGCCTTACCAACAATGATGAAAATATTGGAAGCAGTATAGCTATGGATTGTGAAAATTGTGAAAGTTAAATTGATCGATACTTGTCTATGTGGAAACTTGGCATTCTTTTTTGCGCACAATACTTGTGTTGGGCATGTTAAGCTAATGATGAGATATATGAATCATAATAGAGTTGAACATGATAGATAAACCCCGAAAACCTCTATTGCACTTATCAATAAACCATCATTTTAGAAGTTTGGAGATGATTTAGCTATTACAGGAGAACATTAAGATGAGTAGGAATTCCATACATGAAAAATTGTGTTGTGTGGATTGGATTAGACCAATGAGACAAAAACGAGGTAAAAGTTTCAAGTTAGATGTTAGTTCTAGAAACTGGGTGTCTAAAAGAAAAGGGGCATTGCACTAATCATCGAAAAAATAAAGACATCTGTTCGAGCCTGTATAACTCGAGTGATTAAGCCTGCAAGGGTTTAAAACTTGGTGCCCTATGATCATCTGACTTGGGACTCATCAGTTTAAAGCTCGCTACAAGGGTTATATAGAAAGCAAATCGAGGATGTTATAAAAAAAAATTATTTATCCATTGAAGAATAATATACATGCTTCTATGTATGAAATGCATTGATTAGCTCCAGACACCAGGTTGATAGAATCATATCTCTAATACGAAGCAAGTAACTTAGTCTAGTCTTAACGGTTGAAACAATCAAAGGGATAGGAGAATCCCTGCTTGTTGAAGTGTAAACTTTTGACCGCGAGATTTATTCAAACTAAAAGAGGGTAAGGACTTCAGTAAATCTAAAACTCTATTCTAGAACACACTCCGGGATCTTTAAGCGAAAAGAATAAGTTTGGGGGTGTGAATCTCTCGAGTGAAGAAAGGAAAAATTTGACTATTGTAGGTCGGGATTTACAACCATTATCAGTTTGGCATGTTTCACATAAGTATGCACACACCTACACATCAAGTTTTGCATATGATAAGTGGAGATTCATTTGATTTTGCACTATTGAAACTGTTCATTTTGTTTATTATTGAATTCTGATTTTGAGACATGACAGGCTGTTAAACCATGCTTTGTGTCGAGTTAAGTCACCATCTTGTTTGATGACAAACAATAGTTCAAGTTTGGGGGGATTAAGTGTGTTTTACACACGTATTTAGGTCACAAAACATAGAAAAATGTTGATGTATATGTTGAAATATGACTTAATTCGATATAATTTGTGTTTATAGGATTACATTGATGGATGGAATGAAAAATATGAGAAAATGAACGAAAAATGGCCAAAATGGAAGAATATGAAACTCTGAGGACCAAAATGTAATTTTTCAAAAGATGACCCGAATGACGAATCAAGCATGAGGTTGAGCTAAGTAACATATGGTGATATCATAGGATGTTAGAAGAAGAAGGAGAAAAAATCAAGGCCAAAAAGTGGATGAAACCAACTTGGGGACAAAAGTGAATCAAAGGAAAAACAAGTTCTACCATGCAATCGCATGGTAGAAAACCCATGCAGTCGCACAAGCATTTACATGAGTTGAACAGTAAAAGTTTTGTATAACCATGCTGTCGCATGGGTTTATACCATGCAGTCGCATGGTTCATTCCGAGCGCGAAAATTCTGGTTTCCTTATTTGAATCAAACACTTATGGTAATACATCTAGAACTTCTTTATAACCCTAATCTCGTCCAGAAAGAGGGGCTACGCATTCTTAGAGAGAAAAACACCATTGAAGAGCAAGGAAGAGGGCGAGAACAAGGGATTTCATTCAAGATTCAAGATTTCAACCCTAATTCCCAGTTTTTGGGTGATGTCTTCTCTTTATTTTTTTTATTTTTTTTTTATTTTACCCACGTTAGGCTAGACTTTTCATGTACTAGGTGAACGATGAACCTCGCATTGTGATCTTTTAATTTCTATTTTACAATTTGATATTCAAACACGTTTGATGGATGTTGAATGATTTATATACACTTTCTTGCCTCCATGATTATAGTGCACGATAATTGTGTGATTTGGGTGGCTTATTTTATCTATTCGAAAAAAGGAAAATAAATTCAACAAGGTATAAATCATCGTTTTGATCATAACGGATAGAAATATACCGATATGCATTACGTGAATATCTAAGTGTTTATTAAATTTAATGCATTCTTGTATATTGCATTTGTCATAGAAATATAGTCAAATGGTATGCTAGAATATGTTCAAATCTACTTGAAAGAGATTGTTGGATATATTAGAAACATTGATTTTTCAACCAATTCCTCGTGTTGTCAAATTGTGAAATAAGGGTTAAGGGTGAACTTTGCTTGGGGATTCGGGATCCTAATACACTTTTCAAACATTAACTTCATCAACTTTTGCATTCAACCATTATTCTTGCATTTAGATCACAATTTTAGTTTAATTTGCATATTAGTCACAATTTCATCATAAAATCAAAAAAACAATCATCTTGAGTTTAGTAGATTCGGTTAAGATCGACATAATAAAAATCACTTAAAATCAATCCTCGTGAGAACAATACTCGAAATTTTTGAATTTTCACTTTATTACTTGTGAACAATCCGTACACTTGCGGGATTTAAATTCGAAACGTATTTTCGTGAACATATATCACAGCAAGTGCACGGTTCGTTAACAAGTAATATAGTGGAAATTCAAGAATTTCGAGTATCGTTCCCACGAGGATTGATTTAACTTGATTTCTACTATCGCGACCTTAACCGAATCTATTAAACTCAATATAATTATTTTTGTGATTTTATGAGGAACTATGATTAATATGTAAATTAAACTATAATTACAAACTAAATGCAAATGTAATGGTTGAATGCAAAAGTTGAAAAAATTAATGCATGAAAAAGCGTACTAGGATCCCAAATCACCAAACAAGTTCACTTTTAACTCCTATTTCATAATTTGATAACACGATGAATTGGTTGAAGAATCAATATTTCTAACTTGTTCAACAATTTCTTTCGAGTAAAATTGAACCTATTCTCACATACCTTTTGACATATTTCTATGACAAATACAATATATAAGAATGCATGACATTTTATAAACACTTAAAGATTCAAGTAATGCATATCGGTATATTTCTATCCTTTATGATCAAAACGATGATTTATACCTTATTGAGTTTATTTTCCTTCTTTCGAATGCATAAAATAAACCACCCAAATCACACAACTATCGTGCACTATAATCATGGAGGTAAGAAAGTGTATATAAATCATTCAATATCCATCAAGTGTGTTTGAATATCAAATTGCAAAATAGAAATTAAAAGATCACAATGCGAAGTTCATCGTTCACCTAGTACATGAAAAGTCTAGCCTAACGCGGGTAAAATAAAAAAACAATAAAAATAATTAAGAGAAGGCATTACCCAAAAACTAGAAATTAGGGTTGCAATCTTGAATTTTGAAGTGAAAACCCTTGTTCTCGCCATCTTCCTTACTCTTCAATGGTGTTTTCCTCTCTAAGAATGCATACACCATCTTTTTGGATGAGATTAGGGTTATAAACAAGTCCTAAATGCGTTACCATAAGTGTTTGATTAAAATAAGGAAACCAGAAAATTTGCTCCTAGAATGAACCATGCGACAACATGGTTATACAAAATTTTCACTGTTCATCTCATGTAGATGCTTGTGCGACTACATGGACATTCTACCATGCGACTGCATGGTAGAAATTATTTTTCCTTTTATTCACTTTGGTCCCCAAGTTTGTTTCATCCACTTTTTGACCTTGATTCATTCTCCTTCTTCTTCTAACATCCCATGATATCAAAATGTGTTATTTAGTTCAATTCCATGCTTGAATAATTACATTTTGGTCCTCAGAGTTTCATATTCTTTCATTTTGGTCTTTTTTCGTTCATTTTCTCATACTCTTCATTCCATCCATCAATATAATCCTACAAACACAAATTATATTGAATTAAGTCATATTTCAACATATACATCAACAATTTTCCATATTTTGTGACCTAAATAAGTGTGCAAAACACATTTATCAATTCACTTAAAGTATAACAGTATATTTCTATCCCTATGAACCCTACGATGATTTATACCTTGTTGAGTTTGTTTCACTTCTTTTGAATGCATTAAACCATCCAAATTCACACAATTATCGTGCACTATAATCATTCAATATCTATCAAACGTGTTTAAATGTCAAATTGCAAAATAAAAATTAAAAGGTCATAAAGCAAGGTTTATCGTTCACCTAGTACATAAATAAGTTTAGCCTAACATGGATAAAATAAAAGAACAATAAAAATAATAAAATGAAAACATCACCAAAAACTTAAATTAAATCTTGAAATCTTGAAGTTTGAAGTAAAAAAATATTTCAGACGTGTGGATCAAAAAATATTTCAAACGTATCGATCAAATCAAGCGTATTTTTCACGCTCATCAAATACACACATCTTGAAATGCGTAACATCTCATTGATACATGCAACGATAGATGCAATCATGGAAGTGCCATTTCACTTGACCATGCGTCGTTGCCAATAATAGGCCTTGGTAACCTTGCTTTACCCAAACTTAACGAGTTCATAGCTTAACATAAATTGTTAAACTAGAACTTCGAGGCCTATTACTAATAGGCACATTTGCCTGCTTCCCTAATGCGAAGTGAAATCCAAGTCAAGAGTTTGTTAACAATGTTTTGGGCTTGCATATTGAAATGAATTATCAATGCCCATACCGTCAAAATAAATTCAGGAAATGAAAAATATTTTGGGCTCATGCAACGTTGAGAACAAGAATGCAAGTGTTGAACCTAACATGAATGATTAGACTGGAACTTGTGGGACTATTTATTATCAATTAATTTTACGAAGATAGTGGTGAGAATTTTGACCATTATTGTGGTACTTTTTTGAGCTCGTATGTGCAAACCTATGCCATTGTCAATGAGCATTTCCAATGTCACTATTAGCGAGCATTTCTAAGTCAAAAGCATAAGCTTGATTTTATTATGCATGATGAGCAAAAGATGTGGGTGAGCATAAATTGTTGGACAAGCAAACATACTCCAATTTGTTTCCACGTGCTATTCCACATGAATAAGAAGAGTAATGCTATTCATCCCCACTGGGGATGAAAACACAGTCTACGTGACATTAATGTGGCATTAAATGATAGGTGAAATTAAATAAGTCATTTAATTTCACATTTCATTAAACTTATCATTTAAAGTCACCTAAATTGTGTTTTCATCCCTACTAACGATGAATAACATTACTCAATAAAAAATGTTAAACATCTTGGAAGCAGCATCATGACCAATGAGAGTGAAGGACATGTGGCATGGTGAAGAAAATGTGATAAATTAATGATTGACACGTCACTAAAGAGAAAATAACTATATTACCCTCTCGGCTTAATTAGATATCCATGAATAGTCATGAATTCAAGCAAAATGGGAACAAAATGAAAAATTCTTTATACTCTTTTTTTAAATAACCAAAATTCCCTCTCAACTCTTCGCTTCAGTAAATTTCGTTGACTTCAGGAAGAGAAAGCCTTCGCTAGAAGGAATTTGTAATCTCGATTTCGAGATCAACATTTGGTCAAGTTTAAAAATAAGTTATAATTATCTTAAGCGATGTAAAAATGTGTTGCAAATTAAGACCAATTCCTAGATTTGTCCATAAAATTTTTGTTTAAAAAATTTATCTGAAAATAGAAAATATAATAATATATGGAGAAACACAAAACATCGAATTTACATGACAAAATTTCAAAATTAGAGAACAATGACGGGTTGTCAAAGATAGAGACTCTCTACTATATAAGAAATTTGTACAATCATATTAAATTTCTCACACACCTCAAACAATCAAGTACACCTCAGAATATTTATACTGAATCGAGTGAGATTACAAAGGATCACCAAGTCTAACTCCGAGTCCAGGCTACCTTACAAATTGGGATTAAAAAAAATATATGGGGAGGCTCCTATTTATAGGACATGAAAAATCCTAACAGAGTGTTACTTGGATAGACAATAGGGAAAAAAAATGCTTCAAAATGAGTAACTTATGTATTTATAGTTGTATTATTATAATATTATTTATTCTATTTGGAAAAGTTTCACAAATTAGTTAAAAATGAAAAGAAAACATAATATTAAGGGAAAATTGCAGCCACGATTTCAAACATTTCACTCTGTGCAAATTTTACCCTAACTTTTCGTTTAAGGTTGAAGGAAAAACGAAGGTGAGTGTTTAATAATTTACATAGAGATATAGTAAATTTTCATATTTAATTAGGTTTGATTTTATTTGAAAGAAACAATCAATATTCTAGATAAATTTAGTTGGTACCACGCATGAGTAATTGTCAAAATGTGATATACGAAGTCAATCGAAAAAAAATATATATTGAAATTGAGAATCCGAGCACTTTATCTCGTTGAAATAGCTTCAAAGTGAGACTATGGAACCCTATTTTGTTCCTTTTGTTAACTTTTAGCTTAATCTATAAAACCATAAATCATTTGAGTTTTCAATTTTTTTTAAAAAAAGAATAGGATTAATTTAGATAAATAATTAGTTCGTGGAATCGATACTTTAATAATCACTTGCAATTGATCATTTGACTGTTATGTTAAAATAATTCAAATTATAGGCTTCCCATATGATTGCAATTTTATGTTTAGATGTATAGCTCATAATGATGCTATGGTTAAACCAAATATGTCGAGTGATCACTTGAGCCCTTTTACACCTTAGTTATATAGTGTTATATTCTATATAATGTGGTAATTTAAGTATGTGGGCCAAAAATAAACCCTAATTAAGATTGAAGTCATTAATGGGATGGCTCATTAAGTTTATATATAAGAGGTTAAGTCCCTTCTCCTCTCCACATATTTTTCTATTAGCTTGTCCATTGAAGGCTAATACTTTTGTCAGGAGCAAGGAGACGACGATCTAACTACTAATATTTGCATTCAATATGTCTTCTATAGGTATATCTCTTAAACTATGAATTTAGAATTGTGATTCTTATTTCTTGACATGATAATTACTGCACATAACAATTGGTACCTGAGCCCACATGCCAAGATCAAAATCCTTCAAAAAAAAAAAAAAAAAAAAGCAATTTAACATATTCATATAGGGGTGTCCAAAAGTCCCGAACCGAACCGAACGGTTCTTCATAAATTAAATACATGAACGAGTACCTGAATCGAGAACCGATTGGTTTGGGTCGGGTCTCGAGTCTAGACCAAGAACCGAAGAACCGAATAAGAACCGAAACTAAATAATTTTTTTATTTTTTATATTAAATTAATTTATTTTTTTCTATAGCAAATTAATTAAATAAATCAGATTATTTCATAATTTTAATTTTAAAGCCCAAATCATTTTTAAAACCCATTAGCCCATTTTAATTTGAAGCAAATGAATATATTTTATATAGTTTTGTTGTAATATTAATATCTACTTTTTGGTATTTGAATGCATTGAATTAATCTTATTGGACGGCTAGTTATTTATATGTATTTGAATTGTGTTACGTTAATTTGTAAAAATGTAACACATTTGCTGGAGTTTTTTTATTTCGAGCATCCTCTTAAGTCTTGGTATTATAGGAAAATAATGCAACACATTTGCTGGAGTTTTTTTCTGAATTTTTTTAGTCTGTTGGTTAACTTTCCATCTTGAGCAACCACATTTTGGGTATAACTTAGCTTGTTTGAGCTCTTTTCTATATAGACAAAAATCATTCAAGCAAGCATGTATCTTCTCATGGCCAATATCAAATGTATTGACAACTTTTTTCATCTCATAAAATGGTTTGGAAATGTATTATTCTCTGGCAACATGTCTGCAACAAGATTTATGAATTCATTAAAATTACTATAAGATAAACCATGTGAAGCTTTAAGCTTAAACATAACAACTGAAACTTACATCTTCGTGAACGCCCTACAACCAATATATAAAGGCATTTCAGCATCATCAACTAAACTTTCAATCTCTTTCGCTCTTCCATCGGGAGGGTTTTTAAGATCCACATCATGTTGTGCATAGAAGTCCTTAAACATCCTATGTGACTAAGGTATTTCTACATCAAGCAAATTTGTTTCACTTGGTTGATCTCCATGAAATACCGAGACACTATGTAGGATCCATGCCCTTAATAATCAAATGTTCATAAATTGTATCATAATGGTGATACATTAGATTCCTACACCTAACACAAAGGCATACTATCATTTCTGAATTGTAGCTTTCACGAGCTTGTTCAACAAACTTTTAGGCTACATCTCTATATTGTTCTGAAAATCTACAAGTTAAACTTTATGATCATTATACGTTAAATTTTGTTCGATTAACATCTAAATCTGTAATATTTAATTTTAGAAGATAACCTTGATAAGTGTAGCCACTCTTTGTCCATTATATGCAAAGATACTATTCAACACTGAACAACACAAATATACATTAGATAAAAAGATAAGTAAATGCTATAAGAAGCCCATCAAGATAAGTAAATTGAAGATTGTTGGTTCGATTAAGAGTTACCTAATGTGTTAAGTGATAAGTACGTTTTGCGCACTTATTTAAGCCACAAAACATGAAAAATTGTCGATGTATATGTTGAAATATGACTTAATTCGATATAATTTGTGTTTGTAGGATTACATTGATGGATAGAATGAAAAATATGCAAAAGCGAGTGAAAAAAGACCAAATTGGAAGAAAATGAAAATTCAAAGACCAAAATGCAATTATTCAGAAGATGACCCGAATGACGAATCAAGCATGGATTTGAGCTAAGTAACACATTGTGATGTCAATGAATGCTAGAAGAAGAAGGGGGAGGAAGCAAGGCCAAAAAGTAAATAAAATAAAATTTGGGGACCAAAGTGAACCAAAAGGAAAATACATTCTACCATGTAGTCGCATGGTAGAAAGTTCATGCAGTCGTCCAAACACTTCGTTCCAACTCTTATGGAAACCAATCTTTTGGCAACTATATAAACTCTGAAGCCGTCCTCAAACCCTAGGCAGACTTCCGAAGCGTTTGAGAGAGAAATCAAGGCAAAAACAAGAAGAATAACATCACGACGCGAAAAATCAATTCAAGAATCTAAATTGGTGATGTCATTCTTTATTAAATTTTCTGATTTCTTTTCTTCTATCATGTTAGGCTAGATCTATATGTGCTAGGTGAACGATGAACCTTGTGATGTGATATTTTAATTATTAGTTTTACTTTGTTGACATTAAAACACGTTTTGAATTATTGAATGATTTATATACATTGTTTTTTCTCTACAATTATATGCGCAATAGTTGTATGAGTGTGGTGGATTATTTTATGCATTCGAAAGAAGGAAAATAAGCTCGATAGGGTATAAATCATCGTAGAGTCCGATAGGGGATAAAAATATATCGTTATGCTCTACGGGAATCTCTAAGTGTTTAAAAACGTCATGCATTCTTGTATATTGTATTTGTCATATAAATATAGTCAAATGGTATGCGAGAATATGTTTTATTCTACTCGAAAGAGATTATTGAATATGTTAGAAACATTGATTCTTCATCAATTCAAACATGTTGTCAATTTTGTAGAACTAGAATTAAAATGGATAATTGCATGGGGATTCACGAATCTAGTGCATTTCTTTTCTATGAGTTACTTCAATTTGCATTTAGTTTAACTAATTCATCCACTATTGATTTCATTTACTTTAGCTACAATTTAGTTACAAAATTCAACCATATTTCACGTTTCAGTTAATGTCAGAATAGGTAAAATCGAACAAGTAAATCTCTGTGGGAACGATACTTGGACTCTAAAATCCATTTTATTACTTGAACAATCCGTACACTTGTGATAGTTTTTTTATTTGAAACATATTTTCGATGAACATTAAGACTATTAAAATTTGCCATGATGCCCAAATATATGTACTTTCCATGCAGATGGCAGATCAAATACAAACGTTGAAAGATTTTATGTAATGAATATATAAAATTGATTTCTTAATTGACTGATTATTCCACACCCCACGAAATTAAACATTTTCTTAGTTTATTTATTTATATATTTTCAGTTTCCTCTTGCCTTAATTATTTTTTTAAAATTGTCTATTCCTCTCATCATGGTGGACACTCTTTATTTTCCTCCCAACAAATGCACTAAAACTTTTCCACTCCAAATAATTAAATAAAAGCTTTTCTTGATCACGTCTCCCACCTTAATAGATCATAAAACTAACAAAAAGTCATCGATACAAATTGCAACTTGATAACAAGGTTAAGTATTTCAACTTATTGCTTTGTTACTCTTGTTTAAGAATATGCATCAATCTTAACATTAATAAATTTGCACAGAAAAGATAACAAATTCCTTTGTTACTTTTGGTTAAGAATAAACATCAAAGGCATGCGTAAGGTTCTTCACTATCCCAGTAACATTTGGAGTTATTAATTTACATTAATAAATGGTAAGAAGGAAAATTAACAATGTGAATAATCAATATGCACAAAACAAATATTCAGCTCCAAAGGACCAAAGAAATAACAGAATTGATGAATTTTTAGGCACTTGTGCATGCATCAGTAGGAAGAAAAGGAAGATAGGATTCCCTATTATTCAGCCCCAAAGGACTAAAGAAATAATTACTCAGAAAAAGAAGAGAAGTAATCATTTTTCTCAAATTTCAAAGGAACTCACGTAATCTAGACAATCACATAGCTAATCCCTGTAAAGATTTTCCCTTCTTGCTAGACTTTTCAAATTGAATGACCTTTCCCAAATCCAGTTATAATATTATCAAAATGTAGAATCACATCTACATAACCTACCCCCAAATCAAGTTCTAATATTATCATAATGTAGAATCACAACTTCAATCTACATAATAATTTTCGTTTAATTTTCAGCACATTTATTTTTCATTATCAAACATAAGAATTGGGCCACTTGCACAAAAATTTCTCCATTTAAGGGAAAAGGAAGGAGCTAGCTGTTAAGGGTAAATTCAAGTGCAGCTTTTTGACCAAAAGTCCAACAGTACGCTCAACTAGATCTTCAAAAGCAGAGGCAGTGTCCTAAACCTCCAATATACAAATTGAAAAAAATCATTCACAAATGACAAACCCCTTTGTACACAAATAAATCAGATACAGCCTACCTTTCAGTTGTGTTGAGAAATTGATGCAGAGGTGCAACGGCTGATGAAAAGCCAGCAACTTGTTAGGATGATGACGCGGTTGAGTGTAATTCGATCCAGCGGTTCTTCCACAGTTCTCCGCCATCGGTAAATCGATGATTTGACTCTTTCTATAGATAAGGCAGAGCGTACTTCTATGATGTAGGCCAAGAGTTTCGACTACCGAACTATGGATTTAAAGAAGTGCGAGCTCTGAACTGGTCTTCCTTGTAAAGACCAGTATGTGGAGAGACGACACAAATAAATGGACGCTGCCTATGGACGATCAAATGACCACCGTCGGCAACTGAAAAATTGTATATCGGTGTTGGCAATTTGAGGTAGAGGTGTCAAGACGGACGGGCCGGCCATGACCCGTAAAAACCGGCCCGTGAAAATCGGGACCGCGGGCCGACCCGTGACCCGTGCGGGCGGTTCACGGGTCAAGGAGGTGTAACCCGCGGGCTTCGCGGGTTGCACCCCCATGGGCCGCGGTTAACCCGTGGCCCGTAAAAAAAATTTGAAAAAAAATAAATAAAACAAAAATTAAAAAAAGGGGGGAGATTATTTTTACAATACCCTCTCATTAGTTATTATACATTTATATTTCATAGTTCATACTTGTTACTACCTTACTACAATTACAATTATTCAATTGCAAATATCATCATCATCTTGATTATATTTCTTTCTTCTCGGTTCTCACTAGTCACTACTAAATTTTTTAATCCTACTATATTATGGATTCTCGCGATTCTTTTTCTCAAAATCCTATTTTCAATAATAGTTGCTCTCCAATAAATTTAAAAGATGATAATGTTGTAGAAGTTTGCAAAGTTATAAATAATTCATGTAACATTAAATTTGAATTCTATGTAAAAATTTCTTGATATAATTATGAATTTATCATTTTGTTCAATTCTTAGTTTACATTTAATAAAAAAAAATATTTTTTGTTATAAATATGAAAAATTTTATATTTTTATAATTTTATTTATACAATCATACGGGTCAAAATCGGAACGAACCGCGACCCGCGCGACCCGTGACCCGCATGGGCTCGACTTGGATGGGTCAGCGGGCGGGCCTGGGTTGTAGTCCAAAATTGTGGGTCGACCCGTAACCGGCCCGGAACCCGCAGCGGGCGGGCTTTTTTTCACGCGGGTCGTTACCGGGCTCACATGTTGGCGGGCCGACCCGGCCCGGACCACCCGGATTGACACCTCTAATTTGAGGGGAAAGCGGAGAATGAGGGATTGGGTTTTATGGCTTCTATCGTGATTTTGTCTTGTTGGTTTTTTTTTTTTTTTTTTCTCAGCGGGTCGGTTCGGGTTGGCGGGTTATGATTTGGGTATTTTGTGGGTTGTTAGGTTGGAATGTGATAGAATCTTTTAAATGGACCAAAAAACCGTATACACTTATTTTTTGCAATGTTTTATAAACGTTGCAAAATGTTAGCATATTTAACCTTATTAGCAACGTTCACCAAACGTTGCGAAAAGTGTATTTAACAACACTTAACAAATGTTGCGAAAAGTTAGTCTACACAATCATATTAACAATGTTTATTAAACGTTGCAATAAGTTTACCTTTTCGCGACATTTATAAAACGTTGCAAAAATATAACCATTTTGCAACATTAAAGAAACGTTGCGGAAGATATATAATTTAAGTATTAGCAATGGTCAGTAAACGTTGCTATAGAATGATTTTTCAGCAATACCAGCCAAACGTTGCAATAAATAAAACTTTTGACAACACTCAATAAACGTTGCAAAAGGTGACATTAATAACATTCATTTTAAAAGTGTTGCCAAATCTCAATTATGTTAACTAATTGCAACATTCACTTACTAGAATGTTGCCAGACACCTTTAGCAACACTTAATTACCGAATGTTGCCTTTTATGTGTTGCAAAATGCCTTTTTTGGTTGTACTGAACTTAAGATATAAAATTCGGGACTTTACATTTTTTGTTCCTGATTGTTTGCAAGTCCGAAAGCTTTTATTTAGATTTTTGGCCCCATATGTGTTGTGGGACCAATCGAAGGTGATAGTTATGTTTGTGAGGTGATTCCATCGATGATAGGTGGTGTGAAGTAGTAGTTGGTGATGATTAATAATATGAATATTGGGGCGCTTAATAATTGTTATGTATGTGGTTCATATAGAGTGAAACACATATTTACTAAAAATAAGTTGATGTCGGAGCGAGTGCGCCGAACAAGTTAGTATATATACAGATAATGTAACACTATTATTCATACTAAATAAAATTATTTTCGTTTCGCTCCTTGTGGATGTAGGCACATTATCGAACCACATTAAATTCTCGTATTGATTTCTCATTTTAACTTATCTATTATTCATCTTCTAATAACGCGTATCAAACCAACAATAATGATGTATTATTAAATCATAAACGAACTTTATCATATAGACCAAGTGAGAGAATGTTAGACTTTATTTGGCCAACATGATAAGCAATTGGATTTAATTATGTCTTTTAGATACATCTCAATACATAATTAATTGGATATTTATTGGAGAAATAATTTCCATGAAGAACTATATTTTGATGAGAAAATATATTTAGTCTAACTAGGAAATTGGTCATCCCTCTACATATAAATAAAACATGTTATTCGATCAAAATTGAAACACAATTTAAGTACAATTAACTACATATTTTAAAGTGCGTTAGGAGATTGGAGATATAATTAAATCATTTAACGGAAATTCAAGAGATTTAAGATACATAATTAAAGTTTTTTTGCTATGGATTGAGATATATTCTTGATCACTCTATAAAATTTAAGATCTTTTAATTTATGTTAATGTAATTGATCGTGTAAATTGAACAATATTACCAATGCATGCATTGACTTTCTCCTCGAGCAATCTTTCTAACTAGCCTGTGCATACAAAAATAAAATCAGACTAACACACTCGTATGCACAAAGCATAGCGTTCAGAAACACTTTGTACCAAAATACTTTCATAGCATTTATTGTTTTCCATGGATATATCACACTGCGTTGGAAAATATATAACATGATAATCGAAATATTTTAAATATTTTTATATAGAAATATAAAAGGAAACTAAAGTTCAAAAAAAATTAAGGCGCGGCAAGGTTAAGACTAGCTAGTCATCCCTATAGATCGTGTCAGACCGCCTAAATATGGAGTTGGCTGCTTTACAATTTAACTCTAAGAGCTTGTTTATAAGAGATTTTTGGGGAAAGAATTGATTTTGAATAGTGATATGATGGGAAATGTGTGGTTAAAAAAGAAGAAAAAATTATTAATGTGCTGAAAAATATTATTTTATTAAAAAATGTATGGTTGAAAATGAGAATTGATTTACTGTAGAAAAATTTAATCCCTCCCAAACAGGGCCTAAGATAATAAAAATATCATACTTTATACAAATCAAAAATCCACTGAAAAAATTGTGTTTAGATAAAATTTCTAAATTAGAAAATCTAAAATTCTAAAAACAAATATTTAAAAAGTTCTAAAAAAATAAAAATATATCAATCTATTATTTTTTATTTAAATAACAATTCTAAAAATATTTATTAAAGGGAAAAAGATAAAAAAAAAAAAAATCAGTTAACAACATTAAATTTGTTTTATTTCTTATATTTGGCCAATTCAATTATTATTTATTTATATTTTACTTTTGTAGCTAGAAAAAAATATTGTAACGTTCACCAACTTTAAAATTTATAAATTACTTTATGTTATAAAATAAAGAGAAAAATAAAAAGTCAATAGATTTGTGTGTTTTATTTAAAATCAAAACTCTATATTTATAGGGAAGAATTGGGGCGTTGCAAGGGATACAATGGTCAAAATAACTAGGATTGTAGGAATATAATGATCATTCACAAATACTACCTTATTTACAACGCTCCCTATTGAATAACTATTTATACAATAATTGTCTTATTGAAACCTTGTTTGAAAAAAAATACAAACAAGTGAAAAAAGAGTACAAATAATTTGGAGTAATAAAATTCAGTGGGACAAAATTTGAACGAAGGAAAAAAAGTACAGCTACTCCCCCTAATTTTGATTCTTGTATTAAGCTATTAATTTCTTGTACGTCAATATTTTTAATATTGCAATTCTTGTGAAGCATGTTTCGTATTGTCTTGCTATAACATCAAAGAAATACGTCTCCATAGATGATATTTATCTATCTTTGTTTGTCTTTAATCAACATGATGATTTGTTAAAAAATAAATTGTGGTGTCGCTCTTTTTGAAAATCGTACACAATTTGTAATATGTAAGAATATTATTTTGAGGGTATTTATAGGTTATGTACAACACTACATAAAAATATAGCTCGTTAAAATCTTATTAAGAAAAACTCTCATAATGAAGGAAAAAAGAGTATATTGTTCTTTTAAATATGCTACAAAAATTGCCTAATTAAAAATTTTGTTGGGAAAACCCAATGAGACAAAACATTGGTCAAGGAAATAAGAGAACAATGTGTGTTCACTCTCCTTCACAATAATATTACTTGAATTATATGCTTCAAGCATATTAGGTCTTTTAGGGGTTGTATTAACAATCATGCTAGGATAACAAAATATAGAATCATGATTGTATCTACCACAATCAAGTTCTTCACCCCTCCAAATCACAAAGTTCAACAACCCACTCGCTTCGTCAGCCTTCTTCCCCTTACAAAGTGCGTCTATCAAGATATTAAACAATATTGCGTCAGGATCAATGCCTTGATCCACCATTTCAGTGAAGAACCGCTTTGCCTCCTCCCAATCACTGCCCTCACACAAAACATGAATTAAAATACTATATGTAACCAAGTTTGGCATGATTCCACGACTCTTCATCTTCAAAAATAATTGTTTACCTTTGTCCAACAACCCCTCCTTATATAGGCCATCAATAAGCCTGCTATAACAAATCAAAAGGCCTAAAACTTTTTAACTTGGATCTTTCATTTCCATGCCCCACTTCTTCATGCAACCGGCACGCCAACTCAGTATTTCCACTCCTGCATAACCCATTAGTAAAAGTTTCCCAAGTTGTAGCATCTACTTGAAAACCCATTCCAATAATCTTCTTGAACAACCCAATTGAATCGCTATGTTACCTTCCATAACCAACCCATTAATCAGTGAATTGAAAGTAACAATAGTTGGACCATAACCCCACTTGAAAATTCCACCCATAATGGCAAAACCTATCTAGGGAAGTCCTTTCCAACTTACAATAACAATTCACCAAAAATATTTGGTGTATTGATATCAAGTGATAAATCAACTTCTACCAACCTACTGTACATAAAAATCACATCAGAATATAGTGGAGAACCTAGGAAATGAACTCAACTAAGGCGGTCAACGGTCGTCAACTATCAACTGTCAACGGCTGTAATAGCGACATTGTTTGCGAAATACGAGATAGAGGGAGAGAGAGATGACTTCAAGAAGAATAATATAACAAATTATCAACCGAATTACAATACTAAATCTATAAATCACCCATCAATATATATAAATCACAAATAACCAATACGACACAATCCTATGTGCCACAGAAACAACTGCCAAAGTTGATGAGCAAAGCAATGAACGTACATAGCATATGAGTTCTTTCTTAAAATTAAAGCTTTCAAACCATTGAAATCACTAGAGATATTGATTGCTCCATCATAACATTGACCTCTCAAGCTAGATATGCTCAACCTATGTGTGGAAAACAATGCATCAATGGCATCCTTCAGTGATTGTGAACAAGTATCAATGACATGAAAATGCCCAAAAAAGCTCATTCATTTGGCCATTTTTGTCAACAAATCTCAAAATAACTGCCATTTGTTCTTTTATAGAATTATCACAAGCCTCATCAACCAAAATTGAAAACAAAGAATCACCCATCTCATTGATAATAACCATTGTTGTCTCTATGGCACAACAATTAACCAAGTCCTTTTGGATATTTGGTGAAGTCATTTGGTCATTTCCAGGAGTATTACTGAATACTACTTGTTTAACTTTTTAACCAATCAAATTTAGTGAACCATTCTTTTTGAAAACACCTGTTATCACTTCACATCGGTCTTCTTGGAAAGTCATGTCCACGTGGTTAATAAGGACATTTCTCTAAGTATGTCATCCTAACATCATCTCTGATGCTAGGATCATATGACTCAGTGGGAGGCGTTTTCCTGGATCAAATACAAGATCATCCATATTGAATTCTGCCTAATACCTTTTCATGTTATTTAACACATTGTGTCCTCGACTAAAAGCAGGGCGGGACTAGATGGGCCACTAGAACTGAAAGAAATAGGTATGGACTTCCATTTCAGTTGAAAAATTTATTCCATAATCTATTGCAAAATGCCCCAATTTATTTTTCAATTAGAATTGATTAAGAAACAGAGTACACTATTGATTTTTTTCACTTATCCTAAATCCCAAATCACAAATCAAAACTCATAAATGATAAATTAAAATTCATAATTCAATGATAGTGCAACATAAATTATTTATCCCAATCACGAATTCATATATTCACAAATCACAACTCTCATTTCAATGTCAAATTACCAATTAACTCATAGAATATAAATCATGATTCTTAAGTGAGGATAATCATAACTTATAAACAAAAAATAACACCAAAACCAAAAGAAAAAAAAGTGAGAAAACTCACGGGCTTCCTTACGATCACGACGGCAGCTAGCAGCACTAGCAGGTATGGTTCCAACCTTCCGGCTTTCAAGAATCGAGTCGTCCGACACCGGCACGGCTAGATTGGTCACTGGTGGAGGAGTCACCTGGAGGCAAGTGTCGGTGGAACCATGTAAATTGTAATGGATTTGTGGAAAATGGAAATGGACCTGTGGTGAAATTAACGAACCTGGATCATATATATAATTGATTTACGCCTGGTCAATGGAAAAGTAGAGTCTCAACTAAAATTAATTATAATTCCAACCTAACCAATTGCAAAAGGCCCAATTAAAAAAAAGGAAGAGGAAGCTAAACCCTCGTCTCGCGTCGATGTCTTTCTTCCTCATGTGGTGCACTATTTCGACGGAGCCCAGTACATGTGGTCGCCCCCCCGGCGCTAGATCCGCCGATGTCTGGATAGTTCTTATTTCTAACAATAGCAACTAGCAAATGGAAGGCGACGATTGCATTTTGAGCAAGTGATAAAATGAGGTTAATTTATCAATGGCGTTGATTTTTGTGCGTGATTTAGCGCTTTGGTTCCTGTATTTCTAAAATATATTTTTCTGTTTTATTTTCAATCACAATTTTTCAATAAAATGATATTACACGAAAATTCAAAAAAAATCTTTATTTTTTAACAACACATTCTCTATCGAATCAATATTCCAAAATACATTTTTAGTAACAAAATGGGGCTCAGACAAGTTCTTGGAGTATGATTTGAACTTTTCATGAGGGTTTGGAGTTTGAATTTGAGTTGGGTGTTGTATAATGTGTTGTATTCTTGTTCAAAATGATTTTTTGGGAAGTAAGCCTTAAATGGGCTATATAGATGGATGATATGTGGGTTGCATTTGAACTCAAAAATTGGAAAATGGTTTTTAAACTATGTGGCCGCATAGGACATTCAGATTAGCGACATCATGGGGCACACCTAAGCCATCGAGGCCAAAAGGCCTTTCCATGCGGCCGTATGGTTTTGGAAACAAGCTGTTAGGCTGCTTTCAGATTTAAAATTGGTGGCTTTGTGCTAAATTGTTGTATTTTTCATGATAAGTTGGAATCATTTCGAGATGTATTGATGAAAAACTATAAAAACGTGATAGTTTTTCATATCAAACTTGATTTGAATATACAATCAATCTATATAATCTTTGAAAATTTATCATATTTCTATGCATATTCATCTTCAAGTTTTACTTGTTCATATTGAAAAAACACCTTTTCGCTTTGGTGTTCTTCACAAAAGACCCTTTTAACCCTTAAAACTATTTATCAAAAATCCTTAAAGCAATTGGAGATGAAGCAATTATCATTTGAGGACGACGTTTGATCATATGTTCAAGTCTTGCTATGAGAAGAACTTTCGCTCTCATCTCGTGCCCTTGATTATTCCTTTATGCAAAAATATTTTTGTGTGTGTTCCAAAGAAAAATCTTCCAAATTGTGAAAAACTCCTTTTAATATCATTTCCAAGTTCCAGAGAGTTTAACAATGATTGCTCTCACTTGGAAAGATTCGAAAAGTTCAATCTTCACTGATTTCAATTGTAATTCATGTTTAGCAAAAAAGGAATGTTATCAAGCATTTTAAAATCAAAGTATTTAGAAATTAAGAATTTCTTGTACCTTCCTCCTCGGCCTTATATTTGTTTTCAAGTGCATCCGGGATTTCCTTTGCCGGAGTGGTGTTGGTATAAAGTGTACAAGTGATCCAAAAGAGCATTGAGAATGTGACAGCAACAAATCAACTCGTCCACTTGTCTTATCTTTCTCTCGGCCCATATTTCTTCAGAATCTTCATCGGTTGCTTGAGCAATTGGTTTCAAACGTGGATCAAGCAGGTAGAAGATCTTTAACACTGTTAGGAGAAATTTGAGTTTGTCTTGCCACCGAGTCAAATTGGTTCCATTGAACCTATCCAAACACACCAAATCTTGTTTCATCAATTTGATAGTTGCAACCGTAGTTTCCGCCTGCATTGCAATAGGAATATCGTTTGAGATTGTTGGAAATATTGTAACAATGGAGAGAAGTGAAAATTATATGGATTGATCTTACTTTTTCATAGATTTTTTCTCTATTTGCTTTACTATGGATATCTCGTTACATTTTGCTTCATGGTAACATTTTCTATTTGCTACATGTTGAATATGTCATTGTGATTTCTCATTGCCAAATTACTATTTCCCTATGAGATTTCTTTGCCTTATGTTTTGCTTCATATTTCCCTACTTCATGTTCTTTTTGCTTATACCGAAAGGGGGAAAACATATGAACGATGATATGCATGCTTAATGTGTTTAACAAAGGAGGAATTCTTAATCTATAAAACATAGGGGGAAGAACTTTGCAAATGTACGAATCGTATAAGATAAAATATTGCAAATCATCTATTATTTGTCATAATCAAAAAGGGGAAAATTGTTGACCTATGGTCAATATTATGTTTTGATTATAACAAACAAAAGTATGTTCATCACTAATATTTATATTCGAATATTCAAACGTTACATGTTGCTAGCTTAATCAAATTAGAGACAAAACGATTGGACGAAATGTTGTCGATCAACGAAAGCTCAAGATGAAAATCAATCGACCACTCATGTCAAATCAAATGGAGACAAACATTGCATCATTTCAAAATCGAGCAACAAATTGAGCACTCGCACCAAAATTAATCAAAGATATTGGAACTAGATGTTCTTAGCTCGTTTGTAAAGATAAAGTATTTTAATTCTTTGCAATGACACATTGAAAGCTCAAGTGATGAATTTCTTATGCATGATAAAAACTCACTTCATTAAAACGTTTTCACAAAAATTATTTTTCAAATGTAAGATTTTTGAATTAATGTTAAATACTATTAAACATCACTTACCTTGAAATATCTAGTAAAAATGTCATGCAAAAATCTACCAGTTGCAAACAAGACAGGATTTGGTCCAAAAATATATCTAGTCATCCGGACGTTTAGATGGCGAACCAGACGTTCGGTTAGCCGCAACGGTCAAATTTTTAACCGTTCTGACTGATTTTCAATGATTACTTTTTGGGTCGTTTGGTACTATTCCAAACGTCCGGATGGGTCATCCGGTTAGGCAGAAAAGTTGGCTTTTCTCACTTCTATAAATACCAACTCATTTTCTATTCGTTAATACAACAAGAGGGCCTTAGTGGGATTCTTTTGAGCAAGGTAGCATTGATTTCTCATCCTATTTATTAATATCAAATCATTTTATTTCCAAAAACTTTTAATCAATTCTTGAAAATCATTCAACACAACAAAAGTTTTTCCAAACCTAAGACTTAAACTCCACTCATTGCTACCCATTAAAGTGTTATCATATTTCTCTCTTGGTACTTAATTGTGATCATATCATTTATTAAAAGAGAAGTTTCAATTTGTAAATTCAATTCTCTTTATACTTGTGGGTCGTGTTGAGGTCCCGAAAAGTTCAAGTTGTAAAATGATTGGTGCTCCTTATTTGTAAGTCACCAGAAGCTTTGTAAAGAAATTTGGATTGCACCACAAGTCAATCAACATAATGAAATTGGCATTGCTCGTGCCGGAGAGCTTGGTAACGGAGGATGTAGATCATTGCGTTGGATCGAACCTCCATAATTATATCGTTTCCACTCTCTATCCCTCTTTACTTATTGCTTTCTTATTCGTGTTCGTTATTTGAATTAATCTATCTAGTTATTACATACTTGATTTTAAGTTAATTTCTCGAAAAAGTTTTAGAAACCAATTCACCCCCCTCTTGGTTAGCTATTCTTGGGCTTTCAATAATTACATTTGTATGTCTTTATGTGGATATATGTTGACCATCAACAATAGCATAGAAGGGATTGAAGAAACAAAGAGGTTTCTATCTTCTACGTTGAAAACGAATGATCTTGGACAAGTGGATATTATCCTTGGCATTAAAGTTAAAAAGGATAGTGAGGGTTATACATTGAGCCAATTATATTATATTGAAAATATGATAAATAATTTCAAATATTTGAACATTAAAGATGCAAATACCCTGTTGGATCAAGTATTAAGTTAATAAACAACGATGGAAGAGCAATAGCTCAAATCAAATATGCAAGTGAAATTGAAAGTTTTATGTACGCGGTAAAATGTATAAGACCAGACTTTGTATTTGCTGTGAGTAAACTAAGTAGGTTTACTAGCAATCTAAGTTCGGAACATTGGAAGGTCATATGAAGGCTTTTTGGTTACCTGTAGAAAACCAAAAACCTTAGACTACAATATACAAAGTTCCTTACTGCTAAAAGTATATATCGACACTAGTTGGATATCGAGTGTGGGAGAAAACAAGTCTACTTCAGGTTGGGTGGTTACTCATGCAGGAGGTGCAATTTCTTGGAAGTCTAAACAAACAAACATGTATTACACACTGAACAATGTAGTCGGAGTTTGTAGCTGATGAGTGCTCCACACTCATGATATTTATGTCATTTAATACATTATTTTGTTACCTTTGAGATAGTTTTAGAGTGTTTTTATGTGTGTTTTGATGTTGTGATGCAGGTTGGTGAGATTGAAGAAAATAAGCAAAAGTTGACAAATTTGGAGAAATGGCTAAATTGTAAGAGATCCAAAGTTTGGGGACCAAAGTGTAAATACTTAAAAGTTATGCCGAACCTCACGATGAGGATTTGAGGGTACTCGGGGTCAATTGGATAAAGGAAGATGTCAAATGGATCAAATTTAGTTAAAAGATGATCACAAATCAATTTCAAACCGAGAAGTTATGCTCCTGAGATTTAGTCTCATATTGAGACTCACTTTTGATATAGTAAACGATTGAATTGGAGGATTATGTCTAAAGTAAAGTTATAGCGCTTTGAGTTAGCTTTCAAACACATCTTGAATCACCTCAATCGGACAATAGAATAAAAAATTATAATAAAAATACTGAAAAAATGTGCAGCAGTTTACAGGGGGGACAGGCGCCCCTGCACCATTGTAGGGTGCCCCTATGCCACTGGAAGCTTCAGAACTAATTTCCACCCTAAACTACGGGCGCCCCTGCGCCGCGACGACACCAGTTGCCAAATATGCCCTAAATCTAAAGAGTTTAAATAGGGGAATATAATTACGGCTTCTAGGGTTCAATTAAGAGACTTTTGGGGATGCAAAACCAGCAGCCACACCATAGAGAAGACCCTTGAAGATTGAGGAATCCACAAATCAACGAGTTTTTCTTATTCTCTATCAATCTTTTCTATTCTATCAATGTTTAAGAACATGAATTGTGTTTTCTTTTATATTTTCATGGAGTAATTTATTTTTCTAGAGATACAATGTAGCCAACACTAGAGATTATGCTTTGATCGTTTAATTATCTATTCTAGAAGTTATTCAATCGGTTTATTTGTATTTATCTATTTTTAATGCTTTTGAATGCTTGATCACCATTTGAATGATATTGAATTGGGGATTTACTATTGAGAGAGGGAATTCTAAATAGGGATCATTGATAAACACAACCTAGGAGATTATAGAGTTCGAGAGGCCTATGAAATCCTTTGTAGTCATTAAGAGAACTAAAGATCTAAATGTACTTTATCATCTTAATTTTAGATGGAGACTCAAAATTACGCTTTTAAGAGTAATTCTTAATTCGCCATCGAGAAAGGGGATTAAAATACTTTTGGGTTCTTGACTAATAGACCATAAGAATAAATTAAGGAATAGTTATATGATTGAAGCATTATCGATGGTTACGTAAAGTTGAATCTCTAGAGTTTAAGCCCATTAGTGTTAATCTTGTTCAATTGCATTGTTAATTAATTAAATTAGCTCAGTTAGTTATCTCACTCTGACATTCCTATTTTCTAGATAAAATTAAGGTTATTTTAATTACAGGTTTTATTAGGATTTGATTTCAATCCATATGGAAAACGATACTCTACTCTCACTATATTAAAACTTGACACAGTACACCTGTGGTTGGAAAATTCTCTCATCGCAGCATTAGCGAAACAAGAAAAGAAGCTAAGTGTCTAATGGAACTTCTTTATGAAATTCCTTTGGGTGCAAAGGATATTTCATCAATTCCTATTTTATGTGATAGTCAAGTCACTTTAGCATGAGAATAATGGAAAGTCTAGATATATGAGTCTAAGACATGAATATGTGAGAAAATTAATCAAGCATGGAATAATTTCTTTGACATATGTTAAGTCTAGTGAGAATTTAGCTGATTCGTTGAGTAAAACTCTTACAAAAGAGTTAGTAAGATCAACATTGAAAATGATGGGTCTAAAAATCCTTGGTTAAAAATCCACCAATGATAGAAACCCTATCGAATATACTAAATAAGTATATATAGGTTTAAAGGGTAATAACAAGTCATTCGATAAGTGGATTGGTTTCAGTACTACTAACTTATTTAAAACCCTATCCTCGATAAAGAGTGTTGGTTGTTATGATTGGAGGGTGAATTATAAAATTCTTAATGAAGTTCAGTACGGAGTACAAGTATCTCTAAAAGCAACAAAGATACTGGAAGAACTTCACCTATGTGAACTTCGAGGTGGTACCGCCTCAATAGAGAGTTGGAGTTTCTTAAAAGTTCAATGAAAATGATAAGTACAAGGCAATATTAGCACTAAGGGAGTTTGAGGAACTTGTGAAAATATAACACGTGTGTGTGTGTGTGTGTGAGAGAGAGAGAGAGAGAGAGAGAGAGATTTCACTGGTATTGTCACAAGGAATAAATAGTTCGAAACTTTCATGCTACTTGGAATTCGATAATACTTTATGAGATTTACACTGTAGTTAGATTCAAATCGAAAGATATGTAATCCTTAGGCATAAGTGTTGATATTTGAATATGTGATTGGCATTGATTTTGAACAAGTAGGGGATTATTGTATTCTTGCTGTTCAAAATCATTATTTAAGAAGTGGGCTATATAGATGGATGACATGTGGATTGCATTTGAACTCAAAATTTTGGAAATGTTTTTTAAACTATGAGACTGTATAGGCCATTTGGACTCGTTGCGGCATGGGGCACATCAAAGCCACCCAATGCAAAATGCCTATTGACATGCAGCCAACGCATGGTTTCAGACACTTGCCATGATTTCCAAATTTAAAATTGGTGGCTTTTGGCTGAATTGTTGCATCTTTTCATGATAAGTTGGAATCATTTTGAAATGTATTGATGAAAAACGATAAATACATGATAGTTTTTCATATCAAACATGATTTTAATATACAATCAATCCATATAATCTTTGAAAAAGTATCATATTTCTATACATGTTCATCTTCAAGTTTTCACTTGTTCATATTTAAAAAACACCTTTTTGCTTTCGTGTTCTTCACAAATGGCTTATTTAATTCTTCAAACTATTTGTCGACAATCTTTGAAGCAATTGGAGAGGAAGCAACTATCGTTTGAGAAGAACGTTTGATCACATGTTCAAGTTTTGCTATTCCATTCCAAGTTTTGGTGTTTCTTTCTTCATCTATTTTTCTCTCCATTGTTAAAATATTTCCAACATAATGTGCTTAGATTTTGGTGAGTGTACGAAAATTGATGAAAGCTTACCTCATTGGCTAGTTCGGGAAGCCATTTCTGATGTACCGTGCAACACACAAACACAAATGCACCATCTCACAATATTTATTTTGTTAAACAATATTCAGTTGTGTTATATGTATATAACAACTTATATAATGGTTTACCGACAGACAATGTAATAAGATTTAATTAGATCAAAATCTTATCAATCAATCAAATAACTTTCCCTCTTACATTTTGATATATCATAATTATGTAAATAGACGTACAAGAAGTATTTTCCTAGCAACTTTGTCAAAAACATTTTCTTTTCGCATTTTTTTATGCAACCTTTGAATAATTAACTGGAACCGTTATTGATGACAATTTCAAAAAGGGACCTTTTTTATTTTTTTTTTTGCTGAGGATGGCTATATTGATTCCACAATTTTCTATTGTTACATCATTTTTTAACTGTGGTAAATGTCTCCAACCCGTGCATTATCGCACTTAACTATACCCACTTTTTTCCATCCTTAGTATAAGAAGGCATATTGGCTATGTAAATGAATGGATAGAAAACAACGACAAATCTCAAAATTTATCTTCTTATATATTCTTTGAAGGGTAATTACAAAAAATCAGGTGTTTAGAGAATGATTTTCAAAAATCAGGTTTAAAGTTTAATTTTTCAAAAATAGGTAATAATTTTATATTTTAATTAATATTAAACATAATATTATTAACCCTAATTTTATCAATTCCTTCTCCCCTCTCTCCCTCCCTCCCTCCTCCCTTCTTCCCATCCCCCTCCCCCTCGCCTCTCTCCATGTGAACGGTAGTGTCATGACACTGTCGTTCATAGCGTATGGCAGCATCACGACGCCTTCATCTCTGCCGGCGCGATGCCTCCCATCTCTGCCAGATCCATCCTTCTCCCTTTTTTTGAGTGGTGATGATTGACGGTTCGGTGGTGGAGGTGCGGAGTACCGTAGTTGTAGAAGTGTGTTGGCTGTGTTGGGTGGCGAATCTGGTGGTCGCGGTGAGGTGTGGTCGCGGTAGTAGTAGCGGTGGCAAAAAAGCTCGGAGGCTCGGACGGCTCGGGTTTGACTCGGAAAAAGCCCGAGCCGGGCCCGGCTCGGGCTCTGTGGAATCGAGCCCCCTTTTTGGGGAGTCGGCTCGAACCCGGGCCGGCCCGTGGCCCGGGCGAGCCACCATTTAAAAAAAAAAAAAAAATTTTTTAAGGCAGCTAAGAAAAAATAAAAATAAATAATAAAAAAATCAAAAAATCCGAGCCGGCTCGGGCCGAGCCTCATTTTTTTTGATCGGGCTCGGCTCTGGCTTTTTTTTTTCGGCTAGGCTCGTTGACATCGCTAGGTCGCAGTGATGGAGGTGATGGTGGTCGCAGTGATGGTGGCGGGATGTGGTTTGGATCTTATTTGTTGTTTGGAAATGGTAGTTGTGATGGTGGCTGACGACGATGGTGGAGGCGGCGACAATGTTGTGAGGTGGTGGCTGTTTGTGGAGTGTTGGTTGTTGATTGAAGGTGGAGGTGGAGGGGCGACGGCGATGTGTGTGATAGTCATGGAGTTGTTTCTGATGGCGATGGTGGTGCGTTTCTGTTGTTGGCGACGGTGGTGCATTTATGTGGTGGCGACAGTGGTGGTGGTGGTGGCAGGGGTGGTCGGCTAAGGGTGGTCGCAAGTTGCCATAGTGGCCGTAGCAGTGGTGGTACGTTACCGCTATTTGGTATATGTGACTAATTATTTGGTCATCTGTGACCAAGTATGGGTGGTGGATCGGATCGGGGTGGGGTGGGGTGGGGTGGGGTGTTTCGGTATATGTGACCAACTATTTTGTTCAATTTGAAAATATGCGACCGATCGATAAAATGTGGCCTACAATTTTTTAGATTTGTGACCAATAAAATAAATTGTGACGTATAAAATTTTTGATTTGTGACCTCGAAATATTTTGTGACCAATTAATTTGATAAAATGTGACCAGTAAATAATTTGTGATTCATAAAGATGCATCTGTGACCATGAATTGTATAATTGTGATTTTAATATATTTAATTAATAAAATATATTTAATTAATTAACAAATACCTAATTTTTGCATTTTTAAACTTAAAACCTAAAAATTGATTTAGTGATAGTTAATATCTGATTTATGAACTCTTTCCTTCTTTGAAAGTTTGTTATCCTTCACTTTGGGCATCACCTCAAAGTAGTTTTGCGATGTCATGAGATCTTGAAATCCAGTCTTTCTTGAGCTTCTACACTCAGATCTCAAGCCTTGTGACGCTGATAGTATGCCAAAATTAAGGATGAATAGCTGAAAGTACTTTGAGTCATTAAGTTAAGACAAAATCCTTACCGCTTGTCGCATCTTCATATTGAGACTATGCTATGAGCGTTAGAGCACTTTTATGGAGGTCGACTGCAAATCTGTGATCGGTGCAATTCGAAGACATTTTTAAATGTTGTTTGACGTTAGCCATTGGGGAGACACATATCTTACGACTGCTATCTGCATTTGTCTCGGTTCTTGTCATTTAAAAATGTTGCAGATTCATATATATTCTATTACCAACGTATAAGTGGATAGAAATTTGGACTTACTAGAAATGTAAGGTAAAACAATGCAGAAAACCTAATATGGCCAAAAAAAAATGTTGAACTATTTTTTTTTAAGACGATAATGTCCCGTACATGTATTGAAGGACCGATATTCATCTCTCAAAATATAACAACTACATCGTGTAATAAAAGCACTCCAAATTACAATGACTAAGAAACCTAACGATATTTAGATCCCCTTTATGTGAAAATCAAATTCAAAATAAATGCATAAAATGTTTTGAAGTGAAAGTGCGCAAGTATGATGTCAAAGGATGAAGTGAATAACCAAATTTCCAAATATTAGGGACTATTTATAATACTCCAAAAGTTGTGTTTAAAAGGAACAAGTTCTTAAAAATGCATGTTTAAAAAACTTGTCTTGTTGGAAAGTAAATCTTCAAAACACGTCTTTTTCAAAAATTATGTGATCGAAAAGACGATTTTGAGTCAAATAGGTTATAAGATACTTCAAAATATTACAATTTATTTTCCAAAAATATTCATTTTTAATTAACTTTCATCCACGGGAAATTGGTTTCAAGCAATTAAATAAACTACAATAATATTCTCACAGTCAAAGCAAACCTAAGGCAAGGCAGAAGAGACTGTCGCCTCTAGCCTAAACTCTATGGGGACTAAAAATTTGATTTTTTTTTTTTCTCTAAAGTTTAAAATTAGCGTGACCCAGTTTAAAATCTGATTTTTTAATGCACATTAAAATTTGGTGGCTTAATTACAAAGTTTGCCTCAAGTCCCAAAAATCCAAGTAGGACACTTCTCATGTTGTATAACACGTTCGGCCTTCAAACTCCCTTAATCGACTTTATAGGTCCTTAAATAATTTGTCAAACTTGGTCAAAACCAACATTTCGAAACCAATTTTTAACAGTCCTTACCTGAATGATAATTAATACAAATGACTATGAGACAATAAAGAGAGCTCAAGCAAAACGATATTGCATCATGATAATGGCTTGTCAATTTGAACAATCCATATATAGTAGAATAATATCGAATTTAGTTTGCTATTTAGTAAACAGGTTAACCTAATCGACTACTATTGTAAACAAAGACAAATATATTTACACAATAACTTTTGTAACAACTTCGATTAGCACGATTCTATTATTTTGGTCTTGAACAATTCTTGAATTTTATAAGTGATTTAGAGAATTCCAACCCTAAACAATTCTTACACAAACTTCCCCACTTCACACCTACATAGGTAACCTTGTATTAAGTACGTGCCATATCCCACTTTATTTATCCCAAGTTATATGAATCATTGAAACTTTAATTTATCCTAAAATACTTTGCAGACAACATTTTTATTTATCATATGAATGAGTAGGAGTTATGAATGAGTAGGAGTTAACTCTCAAGTACTCCTTGAATCTTCATAATTTAATTGTTTAGTTAAACCAAGATTTTAGGATTTTTTGTCAACAAGGTTAAGTTACCATTACAAGATTCTTACCTAATAGGCTTTAAGGTCATTCCTTTGATAAACAATATACTTAAATCTCTTGGTAAGCGTTTTGCTAGCAAACCCAAAAAATTTTCCTTTATTTCACGTAATCAAAAGAGCCATTCAAGATCAATTATTTTATGGTGATATGTCTTCAACAAATATGTTGTGACTTACTGTTATACATACTATTATCTAAAGCTATATATGTTGTAGGAAGATGTTTCCACACAAAGGGGATGAAGATGAAACAAAGAAGAAAAAACTAAGAACACCGAAATAAAGATAAAGGCTCAAACACGAATATCGTTGTCCTCGAACGATATTTGCCCCCTCTCGGATAGAATTTGATGCTTAAAAAAATATTGGCAAATTGTTTGAAGGATTAATCAAGCCATGTAATAGAAAAAACATCTAAGCACTTGGTTTTTTCTACCAAAATTTTAAGAACACAAAATAAATTTGAATAGGAAGGGAAAGAAGTTTTGATCCTTTTGTGGAATGGAATTTGATCTCAAGTAGTTTGTATATATTTGTATAAATCATTAATCACCTATTTATAGAATTCAATCAATACTACACGAAATGATGTCAAAACATGATGAAGAGTGGGAATTTTCCATCCAAAAAGACACCAGATTTTAGTTTGAAAAACCAATCAACGGTTAGTTTTTAACTCTATGGAATGTACAAGCCCTGCAAGCCATAGGCTAAAGTTATGGCTCTCAATTCCACTTTTTGTTTCACGCACTTTTTTTTTGAACAACAATTTCAACAATATATTTAGAGTTCATTGTAGATCGAGATATAAGTTTGTTTTAACGACTTCTTCTTAGAAATTATTGCATCATCAATAGTGAAAACATAACCTCTAGTAGACTTAGAATCTTTTAATCTCCAATATGACACATATCTTTCATGTCCATCAATGCCTATAATTTTCTTTTTTTAATGAATACGAGAAGAAGGGCAAAGATTTGTCACTGATATAGATTATAGATGGAACTTAACTTATATTTTGCTACAATCTTGTAAAGGATATGAAGCTATTATTCCTGATTTTTACAACTCCCGACATGCACTCTACTTAGAAAATAATTTACAGGATTATTATTGAAAATTTTCGTTTAAAGTGAGAAGAATTTTCAAAGTATTTTTAAATGTCACTAATAAATTGTTAGGCATATATTATCATACTAGTCATAAAGTTCTGGCTCATTTTTATATCAAATTTCAGAAAGTATAGAAAATATACCCTTTTTAGTGCTGTATACTAGTTGCGATGAAAATTAAATTTAAAAAATAGTGAGAAGATTTACCTACGTTATTTTCTTTAGCTTATTTATTAATGGACCATAGATATAATTTAGAGGGTACAAAACTTGTTATAACCCAAATCTCAAATACATTAAATTTTAAAACTCAGATTATATATTGTCATATGGAGAGTTGCTGTGAAATGTATGCCCAAAGATCCGGTAGGAATGTTAGATGGCTTCCCATACAAATGCTTAGCGCTAATGTTTCGTCAGTAGATTTCGAAGACTCATTAGTGTTACTAACAATGGTTGTTCTAGTAGAACTAATACATATGTCGGCACTTCTTCTTCTTCCGACAAACAAAGTACATCGAATCTTGGTGCAAGTAAATACAAACATACGTTATTTTTGGAAAACGACCAAGCATCAATATTCAACTATTTTTATTATAGCACATTGTCTACTAATATATCTTATTAGTACTGTAGCATCGAAGTCTGATTTTATTGCACGTGGTAAGATTTTGTCTGTGTATAGATCAAGACTCAAAGAAGACATACTAGAGAGTTTATTGTGTTAAAGATTGGGAAGGTGCAGAGTTTCAAATTCAAGATAAATATGCACAAATACTATATGCATGCGTAAATGATATTTGAGTTCGACATAATTTGTTTTTTTTTTTTTTTTTTTAAGAGTTTCAAATTCAAGATAAATATGCACAAATACTATATGCATGCGTAAATGATATTTGAGTTCGACATAATTTTTTTTTTTTTTAATATTGTTCACTTTTGAAAATAAAAATGAAACTATACAAGTAACAAATTGTTCTCGTACAGTTTTAACTCCTCCACACTAAAAATAGTCGATCCCAAGCTCAAAAATAGGAGGAAGGTTTTAGAAAAATAATTAAAAAAGAAATTAAAAATTTACATGTACTCGAGGGCAGGGCCGGCCCGACTCGACGCAAAAGCCCACGAGATTAGGGTCAAGTTGAGCCCCTTTAGTGGGCATTGATAAGTGTGTTTTATACACATATTTAGGGTACACAAAATATAGACAATTGTTGGTAAATATATCGAAATATTGGTTAATTCTATATAAATTATATTTCGTAGGATAACATTGATGAACATGTTTAAGAAAAAGAAGCGAAAATGACTAAAATGGAAGAAAATCAAAGTTCAAGGACCAAAGTGTAATAGCCAAAAGATGACCCGAAAGAAGAAACATATATATGAAAGAGTCAAAAATCAATTGAGCAAATGAATGAAGTGTTGGAAGAAGAATAAGCGAGAAAAGAGGTCAAGAAATGAGAAAACGAAGTTCATGGACTAAAATGCAACATTTGGATTTTAATTTACACTATGCAAGTAAAATTCCATGTGATCGCATGGTATGATGCAGGGATTTTCGGAGCTGAAAATGTTTGAATTATGCTATAGCATTGAAATGTACTATGCAATAGCATAGTGAAACTTCGAAGGAAAAATTCTAGTTTCCTTATATGATTCCAACTCTTATGGAAACAAATTTTTTGCCATCTTTTAAAGACCTATGGCCGTTTAAAAGTAGTTGCAACGCATTATAATACATTTTAAGAGATTTTGGAAGTATAGAAAAGCATGAAACACGAAGATCGATTTTAAGATTCGAAAATTCAATTCAAACCTTATTTGGATGATGTCGACTCTTCAATATTTCTTTTATTTTCTTTCTCATAACATACTAGGCTAGTTTTCTTTGTGTTAGGAAAACGATGCATTGTGTAATATGAATTTTTAATCTTTAGTTTTACATACTTGACATTGAAAACATGTTTTTGGATATTGAATGATTTATGTAATTTTCTTTTTTCCACAATTAATGTGCAAAGCAGTTGTGTGAATTCGGTGGCTTCTTTTATGCATTCAGAAGAAGGAAAATATGTTCGACATTTATAAATTGTCATAGGGTCCAAGGGATAGAAATATAACGCTGTGCTCTATGTGAATCTTTAAGTGTTCATAAAAGTTCATGCATTCTTGTATATTTGCATCTGTCATAGAAATATAGTCGGGTCATATATAAGGTAGGTTTAACATTACTTGAGATAAATTTTTTTTAAATAAAATAGGAACATTGATTCGTCAAAATTCAATCGAGTTGTCAAAGTGTAGAAATAAAGTTAAAAATAATTATTGCATGGAAATTCAGGATCCTGGTGCGTTTGTCATTTATTACACACATTAATTTGCATTTAAGTTTTGTTAATTTACTCATAATTGTATAAGTAGATTGCTTTAGTTATAATTTTGTCACAAACAAACACAAAACATTATTCTTATTTCGGTTAAGGTTACAATAATTAAAATTGAACTAATCAATCTCTGTGGGACGATACTTGGATTCAAAATTCACTTTATTACTTGTTAATGAACCATACACTTGCGGTGGTTTTAATTCGAAATATATTTTTGTAAATAGATATGAGTCAAGAGCCTAAGCTCGGCTCAGCTCGGCTCGGCTCGTTCCATCAACGAGACGAGCTCGTGGTTTTATGGCCGAGCCATGCCACCCCTAATTTTAATGCTTTAAGTTTGCAAACTACGGTTAACAAGAAAATTGAAGGAATTCTCACATAAAGTTAACTTTGTGAAATATAAAAGAAAACATTGCAATTTGTTTCCTCGCTCCTTCACTCGTGTTTTTGGTATATGCATTTTCCGTTTGTGGAGAGGTGGAGTAACACAAACAAGAACCCAACTGACACTACGAAAATACAAGTTAAATTCCCAGACGAATCAGTCCCCATTAGTTAATTTTTGCCTTAGAGCTTCACCACGTCTGGGATGTGAACTGGATACTTTTCAATACATTCAAACCAGGGTCCATCTACTGGTGTCTTGATAGTCTTGTTACATTTCCACACAGCACTGTTACACTTAAATCCACTTCCAAATGCTATCTGCCAAATTCTATTGCCTTTTCTCATTCTTCCCTTTGTCTCAATGTAGCTTAGCTCGTACCACAATGAAGACGACGACGTATTGCCAAACCGGTGTAGTGTCATCCGTGATGCCTCTACGTGCTCGGCTGAGAGGCCCAAGTTCTTCTGCAGCTCGTTGATTACAGCTCGGCCGCCTGCGTGGATGCAGAAGTGCTCAAAAGCTTGCTTAAAGTCGGGGATGTATGGCCTCAAATTAAGGCTGAACACTTTTCTTGCTATTAGTGTAAGAACAAAAAGAAGCTGTTCTGATGCAGGAAGGACCAGAGGGCCTATTGTGGTGATGTTCGATTTCAATGCCTCACCAGCTATTCGCATAAGATCTTTAGATAGTGATATTCCTGATTTTCCTTGAGGATCTTCTTCTTCATACACACAACGGTAGGCGTTATCGTCTGCACCTTTATGTGTTCGGACAACGTGCAGGAGACGATATTTGGCCTGCCTCCTGTCCGCCCTCCTGTTAGACAATAGAATAGCAGCGCCACCCATTCTGAACAAACAATTGGGTAGTAACATTGATCTCTCTTTACCTTGATAATAATTCGGTGTGATGATCTCAGTACTTAAAACAATTGCATTTGAATTGCGATGAACTTGCAGCAGATCACGAGCTAAATCAATGGATATTAAACCTGCACTACACCCCATCCCGGATAGATTAAAGCTCTTTATATTGCCTCTCATCTTGTACTTATTTATAACCATGGCTGATAAAGATGGAGTTGGGGAGAAAAGACTGCAATTTATAATAAGAATATCAACGTCTCTAGGTTTCAATCCAGTCTTCTCGAAGAGAGAGCCCATTGCTGAGAATATCACCATTTCGGCTTCTTTTCGCGCAGCTTCCATATTCGGAGTTGGCGGGATATAGTGTATTGCTGGTGGCAAACAAGTTTCTTCACCGAGCCCAGAACGCTCCAAGATCCTCATTTGAAATTCGACACTTTTAGGCTCGCTGCTTAAGATAAGTCTAGAGTGTTCCATGAAGGTTGAGAATGGCACACGACATAATACCGGTGGCTTGTAACAAGCATAATCAACGAGATAAACCGATCTAGGTTTCCACATGAAGTAGATGGTGGACACAAAAACGATTGCGAAAAACGAGCATAATATTTGAACAGAATCAAATCGAAAAGATTTCCAAAGGTTAAGTACATCATCGGGACTCGATATTAGCAGTTTATACAAGACAGTAACCATTATTGATACTAGGATGACAGTTAAAAAGTTACAGACCACATATGTGTACACAAGTTTTACATACTTGAGCTTGACAGAAGTAGAAGCATCAGACGATGTATGAGGCATTTTATTATCGTTATCTGAAGCTAGAGAGAGAGAGAGAGAGAGAGAAAGCTAATGGCTTTGTGGGTTTATGGGATAGAGGGTGACTGCATTTAAATGCTATAAGAAAAATGAAATGAAGGGGGCAGATGAGCTGATTAATTGAAAGTCTCACCTCACTCAACGCTCTCTTTTGCCTGTTTTCATATTATTACAATCTGTTTGGGAGATTTGACTTGCCTTTTTTAAACCATTTTTTTTCTTATCCAAAACAAGTATTTCTTTTGTTTGTATATTATAAGTATCCTCGAGCTTCTGCTGTTTGTGTTACGTATGAGCATAGATGATTTATCCAAATCCATTAATGGATGATGAAGAAATAGTGGAAGTTTGTGTTGTTGTCAAAGATTTAGTTCGTAGGGTTATTAAATGAGATGTTTCCTAGGTATTTTTATCGTGAATCTCATTATAACAAGTTGAGATAAATGATTTCGTACCTACTCTTGTGTTTTTTTTTTTTTTTGTCAAAAGTCAATTACCACCTTAAAAATTCGTTTTCAACATAGTTGCTAGCTATTTAATTTTTGTTTTATCAAGGAAACCATTTAATAATATGGTATGGCCTTGAAATGAAATATATTTTGTGTTATGCTGTGTTGTCTCGGCTGTTCGAAGTTTGAAGATAGGATTAATATGCTTTTGTTTTAATATATTAGAAAAAAAAATTAAAAATCCAAAAGCTGAACATTAATTACTAAAGTTGGGTGTTCACCAAACCAAACCATCTTTTCTCAATAGAAAAAATTGCCTTTGATTCACTAGTTTATATTATGTTAATTCCCTTTTTCTACTCTATTCTTAGTAAAGTTGAATATCCATAAAAAAAGGTGAAGTTTGGCTTTGATCCGACAATTCTATGTAGTAGGTAAGTGGTGAACTTGACTTGTTTGGTAAGAAAGGTTCGTCTACTGTGTCACGTTAAAAAACAAATAATTATAATTAGGTTAATAAGAGAGAGAGAGAGAGAGAGAGAGAGAGTATTATTTAGCTTAATCGAAGTGGTACAAAATTGTTTCTTGTTTCAGTAAAAAAGACAAATCTTACCTAAAGCTAAAAGAAATGGAAAAATCCACTTGTACAATCATTAGAGAGTTGTAAATCTTACAACCTCTCACATTAGTGTGGGACCCACAAATTAATTAATTTGTGGGTCCCACACTAATGTGAGAGGTTGTAAGATTTACAACTCCCTAATGATTGTACACCAAGCAAGGTTCGAAAGAAATAGACTTGACTTCCAAGTTTCATTTGGGGCTAATTTTATTAACAAGTTTTCAACTACCACATTTGAAACGAAATAATGTTTCCCCAGTCGAACAAATATTTGCCAACTCCAATAACGATCAAACACTCCATCAAAGCTCGCACGTCATTGGGACTCACCTCTCTATATGGACCCAGTTGCCTTAGGAGCCAACCGCGTATTGGAACCATGGATGGATTTAGGGCAATCGGACCGGGCTACGATCCCCACCGCTAATTTTTTTTTTTTTTTTTTTTTTTTTTTTTTTTTTTTTTTTTTACATATTAGTTCGACTTGTGGTCCGATCCTAGATCTTTCTCTGATTGGAACCAACTAGAGACCTACTACCTTCTTTTAGTTGCAACTAGAGATTCACGTAGTTCGTCTATATGGCTAAATTGATCCTCGCTCTTAAAAAAAAAAAAAAGGCTTATTAGCGCAATACCTCCCCAACGTATGGACATCTTGCCAAATATTCCCATTTTTTCAAATTGACGAAAAATCCTCGGGTATAACCTTTTGATGTGCGGAAGACAACCTTCAAGGTGCGAAAACCCCCCATTTTTCTTCAATTTTCTCAATCAATCCTTTTGTTGACCCTAAAAAATGAGCTCAACAGATACCGGGCCCACTCTTGCCGCGTCAAGTACGGGTTCGACACGTTTCTACCGGAATGCAATCGGTAGCTTTACTGTTCATGAACGTGGAAGGCACTTTCTGGCGAGAGACAAAAATGTTTGGACTCCGGTAATAATATATTAAGGAAATCACACTAACAATGATCTCTGGGTTTTCATACTTTATGAACAAATTCTTCTTTTGTCATGGAATATGTGGAAGGACAGATATGATATGAATCAAAATGTTTTTATTTTTGATAACTCTAAGGCTTTTCTTCTTCTCTCTTTTTTTCTTGGCCAAAGAAATCACATCCCTTTTATGAACACAGAAATGAATCATTTATACAATTTCGGCAGACGGGGCGATCGTTAGATCAGATCTACGTGGAGGCATCTCCTAAACTGAGACTTCACGTCGCTGTCTAATCATCGCATTTAATATTTGACTGAAGGTCAGCCACTCTAGTGACAGGCTAACACTAATTACAGCTGCTCACTTTATTGTAGGCATCCCATCAATCAATCCAAAAAGATCTTTGAATCTTCTTGAGTCAAAGTCGAGTTCATGACCCTCAGAGGACACTAAAAAGACCTCGGATCACGCATTGCGTCGTCCTTGAGGAAGTGCCTCAGGCCGAGGCTATGAGAAGATGTTTATTTCTGGATGAAGGGCCTCGGTCCACTTCCGTTGTGGGGTTTCTGACCCATTTGGTCGTCCTCTTTGCTCCTTTCTGACCTCTCTACACGTGGCTTGCCACGTGGCTAATTTTCTGTAACCTCGAAACGGGGGGATAACAATAGTCCCCCAAGTCTAGGCATGACTATTTATATAATGCATGGACTTAAAAGTAACATTGAGAGAGCTTCAGAAAATAAGTGGCTCTCCTAGAGCTTCGGAGATAAGATGCTCCCTTAAAGCTTTAGGAAATAAGGTGCTCTCTTAGAGCTTCAGAAAATAAGGTGCTCTCTTAGAGCTTCAGAAAATAAGTGGCTCTCCTAGAGCTTCGGAGATAAGATGCTCCCTTAGAGCTTTAGGAAATAAGGTGCTCTCTTAGAGCTTCAGAAAATAAGTGGCTCTCCTAGAGCTTCGGAGATAAGATGCTCCCTTAGAGCTTTAGGAAATAAGGTGCTCTCTTAGAGTTTCAGAAAATAAGATGCTCCCTTCCTTTAAGGTGCGTCTACAGATTTGGACTAGAATGAGGAATGAAACTATGAATAGCTTCGAATCGAAGGTCATCGTGATTTATTATTTTTCTCAACAAATGCAATACTTACGAGGCGTTTTAATCATGGAGTCTCAATGATTTGATGTTATGATACCTTCCCAAGAAGACAGCTAGGCTATTTCAACTTCCAATACATGTACGAGCCACCGCATTGAATGCGTAATAACGATCATTTCTCACGCCCTTCCACAAGGTTTCAGATGCGCGAAGGCGCGTGTGAGGCACGTTCAAATCTTGCCCCCTGAAGACAAAACGTCAGATGTCATGGATGGCCTAGATTATAAATATGATGATCAACGGTTGGATGGCCCGGATCGAGATCTAATAGCTAGGGTTGCACGAACCTTGCCTATAAAAAGGGTCATAACCTTTGAGAAAATTTTCTCCTACTTTTTGCGCGAATTCTTGCACTCTTTTCTCTCAAGTTTCTTAATCTTTCAAGCTTTTCTGTTCTTCAATCTTTCTCTGTTCTTTGTCTTCCCTCATCCGCGTTTTTGTGACTTCTTCGACTAGTAAGTAACTTATTTTTCTTGAATCTTCTTTGGCATTTTTCTCATTCATGGCTCCTTCTTGGGATAACATAGATGTGACCAAAGTAGGCAGCGAATTAGGAGTTCAAATAACTAGTCCAGCCTACCTTAGGAGGTCCATGGAGGTAGGCCGAGTCGCCTCTATATCTGGGAGTGTTGCACAAGGTGATGATGGTATAGGCTGGGGGGCAGCCAAAATCCCTTCCTACGTCGACCCGACCCAACTGGCCATCCTTAGGGAAAAGTATAGGATCCCCTTTAACATCGAGCTCCTTTCCCCTTCCTATGATGAGCGAGCCTACTTCCCTAGGCAGGGGTGCGTCGCCATCAGCGAGTACCTTCTAAAGGCAGGCCTTCGCCTTCCCCTTCACCCCTTTTTCCGAGCCGTTCTCCGGTTATATGGGTTGGCCCCCATACAATTGGCCCCCAATGGTTGGGCCCAACTAGTGGGTTCATACTTTTTGTGGAAGCAAGTTTCCTTAGGCGAGGATATGCCCCTCCACGTTTTCCAAACAGTCTATCAGCCTAGGTCCTTAGGAAAGGGGGACTCGAAAGGGTGGTATTCCTTGTGCCCATGGGGGGGCATTCGCCTTTCTTACTGGGTCTTCCTACCTCTATTAAGGGGTGGAAGGAAACCTGGTTCTGGGTTCGGGGGAAGTGGCAGGAGTGTGAGGGTGACACTGTCCCTTACATCAAGGTTCCAACCTCTTACTCCGAACCTAGTGAGTTCTTCGTCATTCTTTTCAATACTAACTTTTCATTCCGAACTTGCTTCTAACTCGTAATCATTCTTTTTGCAAGGTCGGTTGAGCATTTCAACTTTGAGAAGAGTGATTGGGACATCTTGTCCGAGATTTACCGTCGGCCCTTCTCAGAACGTGATTTCAGCCGTTTGGTGGTTCCCCAACGATTTTACGAGGACTTCTGTTTAATGGCTCGACGTGGTAAGGCCCCTATACTTAACAAATTGATTTGACTCATTACTATTTTACCTGACCTCCATGTTTTGTTGAACTGTAGGTGATTTTGAGAAAAGGAAGATCCCCACTCCTGACATGGCCACAATCTTGGCCGCCACCTCTACTGCCTACCGTAAAGGTATGAAATCCTCATCTGCTGGAGGAAAATAGATGAAGGATAAAATAGAGAGGGTCAGCAAGGAGGCTGCTCCTCAAGAAGAAGGGCGTCCTCCCCTTGGAGACAGGGGAAAAAAGGTGGTCGTTGAGGAACCCAAGAAGAAATTCAGGGTGTCCACCACCGGGGTGGGTAGTTCGAATGATATTCCTCCCCCCCGCTCCGAAGTGCCGGAGGGCCAAAAATTACTGGCAACCTCGTTCGCCGCAGCTGCGGTCAACCAAAAGTGGGCGGCCTCTTCAAACCCCCCTGCCCAAGAGGTAAATAAGAAGTCCAAGACTTCGAGTGATACCACCTCGGATCGCTCTCAAAATAAGCCACACTTGGCGAAGTGAACGGACGAGCTGGAGCCCGAAGCCCTTGCCTTGTTGCCCCCAGAGGTTCAAACAGCCACGACGACGTTCCACCAATTTTGGACTGCCAAGTGGCAAAACTTCATTGAAACAAATGATTCTGTGGACGTCGTCGCCACTATGGTGGGCCAGGCGTCGAGGTGTTTCGGGGTGGCCATGGAGGTAGAGGCTTTATTCAAAACCCTCCAAAAGAAAATTCGCGATTTTGTAAGCAAGGCTTCCCAAGCTGAAGAGCTGGCTAATAAGTCCAAGGCCGAGGTCGAGGCCTCAAAGAAAAAGGAGGTTGAGGAGTCAGCGAAGCTTGTTTCTGCATTGGCAGAAATCGAGGCTCTGAAGAAGGAGGTTCACTTATCCCAGAGCGAAGTAGCCTCGCTGACCAAGAGGGTGGAAACATCTGACGCCCATCAGAAGATAGCCACCGAGGCCCTTGAGAGGGCTAACAAGGAAAAAGAGGGGCTAATGGGAAAGGTAAAAGAGCTGACCTCCCAATTTTCCAAACTGAGGGAGGAGATTGAGGGGGTTCGGAGTGAGGCTGAACGTTCTAAGGCCGAGGCGGAGGATCGCTTCCTGGCCAACTTCCATTTGATTGAGAAATATCAACAGTTTGCCCTATACTGGAGGCGATATGCTTATACTGAGGTGATAGAGAGGATCGAAGTGCACTCTACACAAGATACCTCTGAACTCAGGGCTGAATTCCTTGACGAAGGGCAGGAAGGATCTGAGCCTCCAACTCCATCAGAAGAGCCTCAGGTTATTGAGCTTGACGAGGACGTCGCACCAGAAGTGGCTCCTGATGCCATAGTCCCTTTTGTCGATCCCAAACCCCCTCCCCAGTGAACATATGTTTATTTTCTTCCAAGTGTAAAGGCCTCGGCCTCTGCTAATGTAAATTGTCTTCTCATAATAAAACTTCGCATTTCTTTTGTCTCTTAGCCTTTGAAACACTTATTCAAATAATATGAGGTTTTTAGCTATTGAGATAATGTCTATAATGATCCGAGGCTCTTAGTCCTCGAAACAACATTTAAATAATTTGAGGCTCTTAGCCATTGAGATAACATTTAAACGAATCGAGGCTCATAGCCTTTCGAATAATGTTCGTAATGTTCTGAGGCTCTTAGCCTTTGAATTAACATTTAAATAATTTGAGGCTCTTAGCCATTGAAATAATGTTTAAATGAGTCGAGGCTCTTAGCCTTTGAAACAATATTTAAATAATTTGAGGCTCTTAGCCTTTGAGACAATTTTAAGATAATTTGAGGCTCTTAGCCTTGCGAATAATGTTTATAATGTTCCGAGGCTATTATCCTTTGAAGCAATAGTTAAATAATTTGAGGCTCTTAGCCACTGATTCATACAAAATAAATATCCAGTTGAGGCTCTTAGCCTTTCATCCATACAAAATAAACGATCCAGTTGAGGCTCTTAGCCTTTCATTCATACAAAACAAACGATCCATACAAAATAAACGATCCAGTTGAGGCTCTTAGCCTTTCATACAAAATAAACGATCCAGTTGAGTTTTTTATTACTGATAGTACCTACACAAGTGTTCCACGTTCCAAGGATGAGGCTGTACCCTTCCATCCATATCTTTGATTTTATACGTCCTGGGTTGAACTTATTCAAATATGTGGTAAGGACCTTCCCAATTCGGGTCGAGGGTTCCTGACCCATGTTCTTTAGATGATGGGAACACCCTTCGAAGAACCAAGTCATTCAACCGGAATGTTTTCTTCTTTACTTTTGAGTTATAATACCTGGTCATCTTTCGTTGGTACATGACCATCTTCACCTGAGATTCGTCCCTCCTTTCTTCAAGAAGGTCCAATCCAAAGCATCTTGCCTCATCATTGTTTGTTTCATGGTAATGCATTCGCCTGGGCGACGGAAGACCTACTCTGACTGGACTCATAGCCTCTACCCCGTAAGTCATTGAGAAAGGGGTTTCCCCCGTCGCAGTTCGACTTGTAGTCCTGATTGCCCAAAGCACTTAGGGTAATTCCTCTACCCATGCCCCCTTCGATGCATCAAGCTTCCTTTTCAGGGTGTACTTGATTGTTTTATTTACAGCTTCAACTTGCCCATTAGCTTGGGGGTGATGTGGGGAAGAAAAATGCTTTTTAATTCCCAGTTCTTCGCACATTTCCCTGACCTTCTTGTTATCGAACTGCTTACCATTGTCTGTAACGATAGAATGGGAAATTCCGAACCTGCAGATGATGTTTTTCCAGAGAAACTTGGAAGTATTTGCCTCAGTTATTTTTGCAAGAGGTTCGGCCTCTACCCATTTTGTAAAGTAATCGATTGTAACAATTGCAAAGCTGGAATTCCCTTTCCCCTTGGGAAGGGGTCCGATCAGGTCGACTCCCCACTTAGCAAATGGCCAAGGGCTAGATACTACATTTAGCTCTTGTGAAGGTTGTCTTTGGACCGTGGCAAAACGCTGACATTTATGGCATTTTTTGACAAACTGCTGTGCATCCTTTTTCAAGGTGGGCCAGTAATATCCTTGCATGAGCATTTTTTGCGCCAAAGACCAGCCTCCGACGTGGTTGCCACAAATACCTTCGTGGATTTCTCTAAGCACGTAGTCTGCCTGCTCCCCTCCAATGCACCTTAGTAGAGGCATCGAAAAGCCGCGTTTGTACAAGACATCGTCTTGTAGGACGAAGTGGGCAGCTCTTCTTCGGAGTTTCTGAGCTTCTTCTTTTCCCAAGGCTACTGTGGTCTGTTCTTTTAGGTTGGACGTGATGGGCTTCATCCAGGGAGGGGTATCTTCTGTCCACATGACTGTTTCACCGATCTCTATGGAAGGTCTCGTGAGATGTTCAATTGGGACTACGTTGAGTAGTTCGAAATCTTTGCTACTTCCTAGTTTCGCCAGTGCATCAGCATAGGAGTTGTAAGACCTTGGTATCTGCATCAATTCGAACCTTTCAAATGAAGGGACGAAGCTCATCACCAGTTTCAGGTAAGCTGCCATTGATTTGTCTTTGGCAGAAAAATTTCCATATACATGACTGACAACGAGCTGGGAGTCGCTGTTGACTATGAGCCTCTTTACTTGCATTTCTCTTGCCAAGCGCAGGCCTGCTAGCAGGGCCTCATATTCGGCCGCGTTATTGGTTGCCCTGAAGCCGAACCTTGCCGCACAATTGAGCTTATGTCCTTCTGGACTGGTCAATACGATCCCTGCTCCTGAGCCTGTATCGCCAGTCGATCCATCGACCAAGAGCCTCCAAATCTAAGGTTCCAAAGGCTCCATTTCTACTTCAATGTTGGGGACAGGCGTGAATTCAGCCACAAAGTCTGCTAAGGCCTGTCCCTTTATGGCTAGCTTGGGTTTGTAATGGATGTCAAACTCACTAAGTTCCACTGCCCATTTGAGTAATCTTCCTGAAGCGTTTGGCTTCTGAAGTACTTGTTTAAGGGGATAATTGGTTAACACATGGATGCTGTGTGCCTGAAAGTAGGGCCTCAGCTTCCTTGATGCTGTTACCAGGGAGAGAGCTAGTTTTTCCATATCAGGGTACCGAGTTTCAGCCGCTAGAAGTGCTTTGCTCACATAGTAGACTGGTAATTGATGATCACCTTCTTCTCTTATCAAGACCGAACTCAAGGATCCAGAGGTTACTGACAGGTACAAGAATAATACTTCATGGTCTTTTGGTTTAGAAAGGAGATGCGACTGTCCCAGATGTTTTTTCAACTCCTGTAAGGCCACTTCGCTTTCCTCGGTCCATTGGAATTTATTTCCTCCTTTGAGAATTTTGAAGAAAGGCTGACACTTGTCTGTTGCTTTTGATATGAATAGACTTAAGGATGTAACTCATCCAGTGAAGCTTTGCACCTCTTTCGATTTTTGAGGAGATCTCATTTCAACCAAAGCTTTGACCTTTTCAGGGTTAGCTTCGATCCCCCTCCGATTGACAATATAGCCTAAGGATTTTCCTGATGATACCCCAAATGCACATTTCAGAGGATTGAGCTTCATCTGGTATTCGTAGAATTTGAAACATTTCACAGAGGTGGATGATGTGATCGTTCGCCCTTAAACTTTTTACCAACATGTCATCCACATAGACTTCCATGGCTCTGCCGATGAGGTTGATGAACATTTTGTTCACCAGCCTCTGATAGGTCGCCCCGGCATTTTTCAAACCGAAGGGCATGGTCCTATAACAATACAGCCCTTTGTCTGTGACGAAGGAAGTGTGTTCCTCGTCAGGTGGAAACATAGGGATTTGATTATAGCCTGAGTAGGCATCCATGAAGCTAAGTAGTTCATGTCCGTGGTCGAGTCCACGAGCTGATCTATCCTGGGAAGTGGGAAGCTGTCCTTAGGGCATGCTTGATTTAGATTTGAGAAGTCTATACAGACCCTCCACTTCCCTTTGTGTTTTTTGACCAGCACCGAATTGGAAACCCACTTCGGATACATTGATTCTCTAACGAAACCATTGTCGATTAATTTCTTAACTTCCACTTTGAGGGTCTCGTATCTCTCTGGATTGAGAGCTCTTCGCTTTTGTCGATGTGGCGTAGCTTTGGGATCGATGTTTAAGCGGTGGCAACTGTCCCTAAGGTCAATGTCCACCATGTCGCCATGTTTCTAAGCGAAAACATCAAGGTTCTTTACCAAGAATTTTTTTAGCTCCTCATTTACCTTAGGTGGCAACTTGCTTCCCACCTGCAGACATTTAGATTGATCCATAGGATCAATGGGGAAGGTTTCTAGCTCTTCCATTGGGGCAGTTTAGGGCTCGCAATCGATTATGCGGGGATCTAATTCCTCCAGATAAGTCATTTCTTCTATAGTTGCCCTAGGGATCCGTGTGGTACTGACGGGTCTGCCTTCTTCAGGGGCCTCGGTCATGAGGACATCTCTTTGCATTGGTACAGTCCTTTGTTCAGGGAGATCTTCCATGTCGACGTTGTTAAAGATGACGTTGGTTGTCCTTGGTTCTGCCTTTCTCAAGGAGTTGGAGTAGCATTCCCTAGAACCTCTTTGGTCTCCTCGGACTGTAGCCACTCCGCCATCCGTAGGGAACTTCATGCATAGGTGGTGAATTGAGGTTACAGCACATAATTCTTTCAGTGCGGGTCTTCCCAACACTCCATGGTATGCAGACCTATTGTCAACCACAAGGAATTCCATGAAGTTCCTGGTGACCAGTGGTTCGGCCCCCATTTCTATCGCCAAGGTGATCTTCCCCCTCGGAATGATGTTATCTCCCGTAAACCCGAACAAGGGGGAGTTTACTGGGGACAACTCATGATCAACTTCCATTTTGTCAAATGTGGTACCAAAGATGATGTTGACCGAGCTTCCTTTGTCTACCAACATCTTCTTCAGGCCATTGCGAGCAATGACAGCTCTCACTACCAACGCATCACAGTGGGGATAATGCACCCCCAGTGCATCTTCCTGTGTGAAAGTGATTGGAGACGAAGACCTACCCGTAGATTGATTCACTATGTAACTTGACATGGCTGGATCAGTTGCTTCCCTGGCATAGTTCTTTTGGGAATTCCTCGAATCTCCTCCCATGTGAGGACCACCAATGATGGTGTCAATCTCCCGAACAGGTTCGTTGCTTCGTTGAGGTCCTCTTCCCTGCCTATGGTTTTCCCTGGGTTCTTCAGCATTGCCCTCCCTTCGTTAGGGGCGATCATTGTGGTTAGACCGATGCTGTTCATTGTTTCCAGGGGGTCGGTTAAGCTTGTAAGGGGTGTTCCTGGAGGGATGCTTTCCCCTTGTTTGGTTTTGATTTCGGGAGTGTCTTGCGACATCCCAACAGTTTTCCGTACGGTGACCATGGGATTGGTGGTAGGAACAGTAGTTGGAGGCTTCATCCCTATCTCTAGGTTCAGCTCCTCGCCCCCTACCTTGACCCTTTTGTGGCGGTCTTTGGTAAGGTTGACGCCGATGCATTTCAGCATCAGGATTCACCTCCTCGTAGGCTAAAGTTGGTACGGCATTGAGAGTGGCTACGGCGAGCTCCTGTCCATGATTCAATGGGGCATGATGGTCCATTAAATGAGAAGTTGGGCCTTTTCCTCTTTGCATTTGAGGAGGTGGGAGACCTCTGCTTGCTCAGTTCCTGTGATCCTTTAACTCTTCATTCAGGATTTCTCGTCTTATCATTTCTAAAAAGGCATCATAAGTGGTTGGATCCTTGTTCTGTACATCCCTCCAGAAGAGAAAATTCATGTCTAACCCTCCCCTCAAGGCGGTTAATGCTTCCCTATATGTGACTTGTACACAATAAGTCATCTCGTCTGTGAAACGGGACAATAAGGTTTTTAACGTCTCACCCCTTTGCTGTCTCATGTCCTGCAGTCGTTGGATTGGTCTATCCCCTTCCTTGCTCGTTGCGAAGCGTTTTTAGAACGTTTTCTTCAGGTCAGGCCAACTTCGGATGCTCCCTTCTGGCAGCCTTGTGTACCAGACTTCAGCGCCTCCACTTAACGTTAGGTGAAAAGCTTTGCATTTAGTTGCTGGGGTGGCCCCTTTCAGATTCATGTGTGTCTTGTAATTATTTACATGTTTTGCAGGGTCACCCCTCCCATCATACTTTGGGATCTTAGGGAGGGCGAAGTGGTTCAGCATGGGGGCATTTCTTATTGCTTCTGAGAAGGGGGACTGTTCATCATCGTCATCTAGGTCGCAGGATCTTTGGGGTTCATCTGAATCTCCATCTTCAACCTCGAGGGGTTGGGGAAGAGGTGGCGAGGTCGCTGCCTCTTTCCTAGCCTGGCTCCTTCTTTCCCGCCTATTTCTAGGTGGCGAAGCTTGTGGTTCGTCGTGGCGTGCTGGTTGACCCTTAGGATGGGGAGGGTCTGGTCACCATCCCCTATCTGGATAAGAATAGGCTTGCCTATTTCTAGGTGCCGGGGGGGAGAGGTTCTGCCTATTTCTAGGTGCCTTCGAACCTATTCTATCGAAAACACTTCCGGCCCTACGGGGTCGGTCTCTTGGCTCATGATTCGAAAGGTGGTCAAACGGTGCTCTGTATGGTCTTTCTGGGGTGTAATCAAAGGATGCCTCCATTTCTGCCTCTCTTTCTTGAGGGGCTTCCATCCCAGTATACGGGGTCCTGGCCGCTTGGCTTTGAACTTCTTCCTCTTGATAATACCCTTGTGCCTCAGGAAGGATGTCGTCTGGGGCTGTATACGGGGGGACCTGATATCCCTGCCATTGCATGCTCGTTAGCATTTCTTGTATGGCCAGGTTCTGTTGGGTAATGTTCCTCATGTTGGCGGCCATGGTGGCTATTTCCCTCGTAAGTCTAGCCGCCACCCTGCCTCCGCCTCTGGATCCTCCTCGTCTACGTGTCGGAGGTCGTGGGCGTGGAGCTGGAGAAGTGTGTGAGGGTTCCCCCTTTTCAGGGTGTTCCCTCGTCCTTCTTGGGGCTTGATCGTTGGTTGAACTCATGACTTATAAAGCTTCCCTTTTGTTCAAAGGTCCTGATCCTCTTTTCGTTCCTCTCTTTCAAGGATATCCTCCCTTTCGGATTCTGCACCAAAGCAAGACTCCAAAGTTGTAACTCGACTTTTTCTTCGCGTGTTTTCGTGGTTAATCGTATAGTTTCCCACAGACGGCGCCAATCTGTTGACCCCAAAAAATGAGCTCAACAGATATCGGGCCCACTCTCGCCGCGTCAAGAACGGGTCCGACACGTTTATACCGGAATGCAATCGGTAGCTTTACTGTTCATGAACGTGGGAGGCACTTTCTGGTGAGAGACAAAAATGTTTGGACTTCGATAATAATATATGAAGGAAATCACACTAACAATGATCCCTGGGTTTTCATACTTTATGAACAAATTCTTCTTTTGTCATGGAATATGTGGAATGATAGATATGATATGAATCAGAATGTTTTTATTTTTGATAACTCTAAGGCTTTTCTTCTTCTCTCCTTTTTCTTGGCCAAAGAAATCCCATCCCTTTTATGAACACAGAAATGAATTATTTATAAAATTCCGGCAGACGTGGCGATCGTTAGATCAGATCCACGTGGAGGCATCTCCTAAACTAAGGCTTCACGTCGCCGTCTAATCATCGCATTTAATGTTTGACTGAAGGTCAGCCACTCTAGTGACAGGCTGACACTAATTACATCTGCTCACTTTATTGTAGGCATCCCATCAATCAATCCAAAAAGATCTTCGAATCTTCTTGAGGCAACGTCGAGTTCATAACCCTCAGAGGACACTAAAAGGACCTCGGATCACGCATTGCGTCGTCCTTAAGGAAGTGCCTCAGGCCGAGGCTATGAGAAGATGTTTGTTTCTGGATGAAGGGCCTCGGCCCACTTCCCTTGTGGGGTTTCTGACCCATTTAATCGTCCTCTTTGCTCCTTTCTGACCTCCCTACACATGGCTTGCCATGTGGCCAATTTTCTGCAACCTCGAAACGGGGGGATAACACCTTTTAAAATGATGATATACCCTCATATTTAATAAACACAAAAAGAAAAGAAGAAAAAAATAAAGAATTAATTTTCAAATGAAGTCCCAAATTTGAAAAAAAAAGTGTAAAAGAGTCACAATTCAAATTTTTAAAAATCATTTTTTTTTCTCACCACCAACACTATTCAAATGGGCATCAAAGAAATCATCTGGAGTTACGTACTCCTGAGACAATTTAGGACTATATAAGAGTCAGCCAAACATGCCCTTATCTTTCCCCAATAATCAAAGCTAGTAATGTGATTTCTCAGCTAAGAGGAGAAATTCTCTAGTAAATTTAATAAATGCTCAGCTAACTTCAGCACATATTACTACTTGTTCACCAAACTATAAAATATAACTCGTTACTCACCCATCTATCTAATATCTTACCCGTCCATCACCTACCTGATCTCCATCACATGAAATTAACGGTATATGCCACGTCACCGAAGGTATCTTTTATTTCTCCTATTTCGAATTATAATATATAGATTCATTCTATGATCTAATAAATCAGAGTAATTTGTAACATGCTTATCATTTTCTTTCCTAAGATTATCGTATTCTTCAGATAACATATCTATATTTTCTAGTAATAAATCATTATCATTTATTTATCTTAACATTTTTTTCTAAAATTTTATCTAATCATTCAATTGTATATCCTGGCATTTTTATGGGGTAATTGGCGCAAAACGTCTCCACCTATTACGGGTTTTGTGGAAAATGTCCCTTCGTTTGATTTTTTTGTGCAGAACGTCCCGACCTTTGCATTTTCTTGCGCAAAACGTCATTTTCACCAATTGTTAACATAAAATGACTATTATACCCTCATATATAAAAAAAATGAAAGGAAAAGAAAAATAAAGAATAAATTGTAATATGCTCCTAAACTTTTTTTTAAATGCAAATCAGTCCAAGATAATTGCAAGAACAATAGCTCACTTCATCATAATTGCACCCAAGCCACCATCTCCACCCACAAATTGAAAACCCTATCTTTTCCCCCAACACCTCCGAAAAACTGCTCTTCCACAACACCTCCTTCGCAAGCTACTAATTTCTGGCTTCATCACAAATGTCATCCTAAAATCTGGATCTTTAAAAGCTTGTCTAAAGGTCTCCCTTTTTCTGATTTCCTTTTGCTATCAACGAATAAAAAAGACATTTGAGGCTGGGAAGTGCTCAGCATTAGGAGTTTGGAAGGATTATTGCTCTGGGAAGCTATACATGGAATTCTAGATTCTTTTGAGGTATTTTTGTTGGGATGGGGGATACATAATATAAGTAATGGTGCTTGTATGTGATGTGATAAGAGCTAAAAAATTTCCTTGGATCGTCTACTTGATCCTATCGAAACTATAAATAAGAAAAGCGGCAGTTGTAAGAAAGGTAAGGCACTCGCTTCATCACGGAGGAGAGAATTAAAAGGATTCTGTATTATAATTAAGCTTGACTAGCGAGTGAAAAAATAATGGTGTTGTGCTTATCTCGACTCTATATAGACTGCTTCTGAATCTTTGTTGGGTTTCTTAGAGAAGTGATGGTTGGTGTTTTTCCCTAGTATTGTTTTCTGTTTATGCTATGTGCTCAGAAATTGCACTGCTTTCAGTGCTTTGGTCCCTTGCAATATTTTGATTGTTGTGGTTTCTAGCACTCTGTTTACCATGATGACACGAATTGATCTTGATAGTAAAATGATGGCTTTTATGTGAGTCGTATTGGAATATATTAGAATGTGATGTGATTAAATTGGTGCTGTATGATTTCCGTTGTAAGTCTGATTGCGAAGGAGGTGTTGTGGAAGAGCAATTTTCTGGAGGTGTTGGGGAGAAAAGATAGGGTTTTCAATTTTTGGGTGGAGATGGGGGCTTGGGTGCAATTGTGATGAAGTGAGCCCTTTTTCTTGCAATTATCTTGGGCTGATTTGCATTTTAATAAAAAATTTAGGAACATATTACAATTTATTCTTTATTTTTCTTTTCTTTTCTTTTTTTTTAAATTTATATATAAGGGTATAATAGTCATTTTATGTTAAAAATTGGTGAAAATGACGTTTTGCGCAAGAAAATGCAAAGGTAGGGACATTCTGCACCAAAAAAATCAAACGTAGGGACGTTTTCCACAAAACCAATCATAGGTAGGGACGTTTTACTCCAATTACCCCATTTTTATGTATTAAATTATGAACAACATCATAATAAAACGTCATAACAATTAATCCTTCTGATTCTTAAAAATTTTAAGAGTTCTTTCTAAATTTAGCAGAAAATAAGTAGTTTTACTTTAGTTTTGGTCTGGATTTCTAACCTTAGAATCAAGTGACCTTCGAGCTCTGGATGTTTAAATCACTCTCTTCAACAGCTTCCTGACTTCACGGGACTCTTGCTATTCCAGCTTCTTGCTCTCACCATATTGTTTCTAAGAATTAAATTTCTAAACTTCTGTTAAAGAAAAACTTTGTTTATTACTAAAGTAAGAAAGAAATTCTCTATCAAACTTTTCAAGAATATGTGGGAAATAAGATTTGGAGACTCATATCTTTCTTAGAGGATTGGAATGTGAATGATCTATTCAAGATTGGTAGAATTGATATACTTGAAGTTGATACAAGATTGACAGAAGTTTTTTGGCTTTCGCACAAACTGAGTGCTCAAATTCGTTATGTCTTTCCTCCAGTCCAAAGGCTTCTATTTATACATAGATTACAATTATTGAAAAAACTATTCTATACATCAATAATTTCATTCAAGGCACGCCTGCCACTCTATTATTATCCTTAAGGGCATACATTATCACTTCTTTTTCTTCATTATTGTCCTGGTCCACCATTATATGCATGCATCAAAGGCACAGATGTCCTTCCATATTCTTATCTTTTTGTGCTTTTTCAAAATCACTCCATTATCTATTTTCTTTATGTCATGTTTTCTTTTTATTTTTGTCGGCATGTGGGACAGTCCCTCAGCTTGCATGATTCTTGAATTGTTGTGGGACTTCCACTGATCTGATGAGTGTCAAATTTTTCAATATAATCTTTTAATTTTGTTGATTTCTTCCTTCGATTGTTGGAGAGGAGTGTCCATCCTTTATATTGGCGTAGGCATTTAAATTTTTTATCATACAGATTTTTTACCATATTATAAAGGACTTTTAATCCCAAAACTCTTCAAGATTTCATCCATGATCTGGTAATTTTTGGAATTGTCTTTTTATTTTGGCCAACCTCAACTTGAAAGTCACGACCAACATATCCAACTGTTATAATATGTTCTGGGGGATAAAATATCATTCCATCAACTTTAGGACTTGTTGAATAAAATTTTATGTATGTGGATCGTCCTTGAGCAAATTTTGATATTTCTGATTTAAATATATCGTCAAAACTTTCAATTTCTTTTAGATCCTTCCGGTGTACATCAGATCTAAAAATCCATAATCAGCTGTCATTTTGACCATCAGGGGGTCTGCATCTTTGGTAATTATCAATCTAGGATAAACATGATCTCCTGATGAAATAAAATAGGAGTCATTTTCTTCCAATTCGTAAACAATTTTGGCAAAAGATCTATACTCTTCTTCTTTTGATGATAAAGGAGTATCATCATCTTCATATTTTGATAACCATTGTATGATCATCACTACTTTTTATTGTCACCTTTCGGGGACTTGTTATGATTGTATCTCTTTTCATTTGGTTTGGTCCACTGCTGCTTCTGCTTGGTGTACCTGTTTGTATTTTTGGTATTGTATCTGTTTGTATTTCTTGTTTGGTATTCAACAACTCGAATTGTGAAGTAATATCATCAACTATGTCATTCAATTGTTTGGTATATTCGGAATGAGAATTAGAGATTTCTACCAACAATTTGACATTCTGCTGGAGGGTTTCTGCTAATTGTTCTATTCCAATCTTTATATCTTCTGGTTCCTCAACAAGGAATTCCATTCATAGCTTTGACGTCTATTAATGAATTTTTAATATCATCCATCTCCAAATTCTATATTCATGCTTAGGAAATCTGCAAGATAATTGTTTATACCTTTAATATGAACAATATCAAAATTATAAAAAGATAAACATGCTTGTCATCTGTGTAACCTCCTATATTGAAGTTTCATTGGTAATTTATTTCTGACTAATCCTATGACTTGAAAATTGTTAGTTTCAATAATAAATTTTTTAGATAATAAGAATAATGAGAACTTTTTTATTCCTCTAATTATTGTTCGTAATTCTTTTTAATGGGTGTTATAATTTACTTCTGCTTGGTTGAATGTTCCACTCGAATATTTACTAATTTCATTTAAATCTGTTTTTAATATAACTGCCCAATATTTATCTGAGGTGTCTATATTAACAACTAAATTGTCTTTTTCAATCTGAAAATCTTAATTTTGGTAGATTCTTACATTCTTCCTTTAAGGATTTGACAATTTCTGTATATTCCTCATTCTATCTCTTAGTATTTGTTTTTCTAAGTAAAATCTGAATTCTATGTCTCTTTTTTAAAAGATTTTCGATAAATCCTTCTGCATAATTTAAACATCTTAAAAAATTTTGAATTTGTTCTTTTGATTCTAGTTTATCTGGAAAACTTTCTATCTTTTTAGATATATGAAATTGTAATTTTATTCCACTTTTATTTATTGATAATCCAAGAAAATCAATTTATTGTTTTTCTATAATAGCTTTCTTTTTGGAAAGAACAATTCCTAAATTGTATTAAATGATTTCTATGTTCTTCCTTGTTATTAGAACATATTAATATCATCAACATATATTATCAGAAATTCATTAAATTTTCTAAATATATTATCCATTTTTCTTTGAATATTTGAGATGCATTTTTCAATTCAAAAGACATTACTAACCATTCATATTTGTTTTAAGGTGTACTAAAAGCTGTATATTGTATATTATCTTTTTTCATTTTTATCTATCAAAATTCTGACTTACAGTCAAATTTAGAATAATATTGTTTTCATTTTGTAAGGTTTACTAGGACTTCCTTATTTGGTAAGATATATCCATCAAATTTAGTATATTTATTTAATTATTTATAATTTATTACCATTCTAGCTTTTCCTCTAATTTGCCCAAAATGTTTCATTACCATAAAAGCTGGATTACTATGGGGTCTATTACTAGGTCTAATAAGTTTTTGTTCTAATAATTCTCTTATCCGAATTTTGAATTCTTAGGTATCTTCTAACTCTTATAATAACATTTCTCTATTAATTCTATTTTAGTTTTAGGATGGCATGGTTTCCAAAATATCAATTGATTTTCTCCATTAACTTTTTCTAATTGTTCTATAATTCTTTTTTATACATTATTCTTTTATTTTATATTTCCTTATGTATAATTTGTTTTTTCTCTCATCTATCACCACGTTGGACTGGCTGAACTCTGTAAGTTTTAAATTCTCTTGGGATTTTTGATAAATGTCCACAAGGTGTTTGTAACATTATGATATAATTGTTTTGTTTATAGTATTTGAACTGTTGTATAAAATCATTTCCTAATAATGTACCACATTCTAATTTATCATAATTATATATCGTGTTTATTATTGTTTGTTTACTTCCAATGATTATACTAATATTATCAGCACTGTTTATTATTTGAGTATCTTTTCTTGTTACTTATGTTATTTTTATCTTACTTTTATTTTCTCATAACTTTATTAAGAAATTCTTAAATATAGTTATATATCACTTCATGTGTCTATCAAAACATAAGTTGTTATATTTGTCTCTACAATAGTAACTTGTATGTATACAACTAATTCTATAGTATGCATTCATCCATCAAAATTTACATATTTATATGGTTCGGTTATATGGGTTTTCAGTCATTTATTTCTTATTGAAACTATATGACATCCACTAAGTCAGTATCTATTAATATATTTGGTCCTGTTATATGCTCCGTTCCATTGAAATATTCTCCATCTATCTTCATATTTCCTGCATTCCTATGAAGTTTTATTTCTTTTGTATCATTGGTTCCTTCTAATTGCTTCATATTAGGTATTCTAAGACTTTTTTATTTTTTAATTAATCTTCCATCTTTAAATATTATATTATTATCAGGATATTTTTCTTTTCCTAATTCTATTATTTCAGGTTTATCCGTTGATATTCTAAGTTCATATTTTTTTGGAATCAAATTTACATATTTATTCGGTTATATTATTTTACTGATATCTTTACATTCTTTATGAACTTCTATGTATGATTTCTTAGAATAAATGTTTCCATAATTAGAATTAGTACGTATATAAGGCTCTATATTCAATAGTCATAATTTGATCTACTCGTTGCATTATATCATTTCTATATAACTTGAAATGCAAACTTAAGATTTCATTAAAGTTTTTGTCTTTTAATGAGATACAATATTTTGGGTAACAAGAAAATATCATTTTTTGATATGCTAGGTTTCATTCTATAGTTCGTAGATAACAATATTTTAAATTTATTATTCTTTCATCATATAAACTTACAGTTAAATGTGAATCTATTCCTTCTTTAAATAAGGATTTAAACATTATTTGTATTCCTACTTGATAAACATATTGAATTTTTTCACTTTATTTTTTATTAATTTTTTATAATAACTCTTCTACTGTATTTCTTGTTAGAAGATTTAATTTATGTGTTCCTTGGATTGTTCTAATATCTATAGTTTTTTCAATTTTATGATATTCATTTATAGTTATCCTTTCTCTTTTTCAAATTCTATCAAAAATTTCATATTTTCCTACTTTTAAATTTAAAGATAATTTTTGTAATTTTTTAAATTTATTATTATAAAAAGTTATTTTGAATACATATCCTTCTATTCCTTCATATTCTAGCATTTCTATATTATCATTTTCTATCTCTTCAATCTCTTTATTTAGATTCTGATACATTATCTTTTGAATCTGTTTCACTTATGTATACTTCTTGATTATAATATTGTTGATTATCAGATATCTCACTTAATTCATCTTCTATCTCTAAATATTCTTTTTGTAATATTTTAACTTTCTTTTTTTTACAATATGAACTTATATGACATATTTCTCCACAATTCTAACATTTACATTGGCTTTTATATTTTTTATAAAGTTTATTCTTCTGTTGTCTATTAGGATTATACTTTCTTTTATAGTATCTTCTTTTTGGTTTTACATATTTTTTCCTAAAATTTTTGAATTTTTTAAATTTTTTATTCTTATATTTTCTTTTAATTATTTTTCTTTCAGAATTACATCCTCATTGTGAAAGTTTTCCATATCCTCACAATATATTCTTATTAATTTTTCTGATCTTTTTAATAATTGTCTTTGTTGACATATGCAAGTGTTTCAAATAGAAATTTTATTTTTGATCCTAAGGATCTTGGTATTCAAATATTATCTTTAATATATTTTTCAAATTCTATTTTAAAATATGTTCCCCATGAACCTGGTAATTTAGAATAGTACATATCTTGATATATTTCTTGGTTTTCATTACTATAAAATTGTATATAATAGTAATTTCTAAATTCACAAGTATATTATTTAATTTTACACATATCACATATTGTTAAATTTATTAACTTGATTTTAGCATCGTCTTTTTTTCTTTTTGCTTTTCCTTTAGCATTTCTAATCATATTTTCTCCCAAAAATTCATCTGCAATATATTTTACTAATTTTTCTATACCTTGTTTATCTGATTTAATTATTTCTATTTGTATATTTCTTTTTATTAATGATTTTGTATCATTATTTACTCATTCCCACCCGTTTCTAACATTTCCTTCAAATGATGCTATTAAGAATTCTATCATTCTTTCTGTATTTTCCCATGTATCATCTTTGTTATATAAAAAGAATAATATCACTGAATCTACCCAAGTCAATAAGGTTTTTTTAGTATCTATTTTACAATCTAGATCTAATTTTGTTCCTCCATTGTTAATAGGCTTGTCATAAATGTCATTTAATTCAAATATATCTCTATATTTATTCCTTTTAGGTAGTTGTCTATTTTTTACTTTGTCATAGAATTGTGTATATGATTTATTATATATATGTGCATAACTTTTATCTGGATCTAATTTTTTAGGTTGGTTAGAGGTTTCTGCTGGAGTATGTCCTCCTCTAGTATTCATTAGGACTTGGTATTCACTTACATTTTCTAAACTAAGTTGGTCAAAATTTTCTATTAATAAATCTAATTCCTCATTCATCTTTATTGTCTTTTTCTTCTTCAATTTTCAATTTTCCTATTAATTTTTTGAAAGTTTCCTATTCTTCTAATATTCTGGGTAAAACATTCTTTCTAAATTCATCATCCATACTTCCTGCTTCTATTACCAAATTTTCTTGTTCTATATGTTTCTTCCCAATTCTCGACATTTCTTTTTTATAAATTTTTTATCTATTTTCTTACCTTTATTTTTATTATTTTCCTTTAATTCTCTAATTTCAACTTTTAATATATTTATATCTTTTCTCACTTCTTTTATTTCAATTCTTAAATCTTGGACATCAATTATTAATATTTTTACCAATTATTTAAGTTCATTCATATGTTCATTCATTTCTTTATTAAGAGTGTCTGTTAATATTCAGGTTTTATTTTTTATTGGTAAAATAAAATAATCTACATTCATTATCTTTTGATTCTTTTATTATTTTATCAAATCTGGATTTAGCATATTTTGTATTTGGAAGATCTTTTAGATTCTTAAAGTATTTTGCTTTTATTTTTGATTTTTCTTGTCTTAATTTTAATATTTATTTTTCCTAATTATTTGTTAATTTTTTCTCTTCTAGTATTAACAATATATTATCTATTTGTTGATGTAATTTATATATAGATCCTTTTCAAGTTTTCTTTCAGTTTTTTCCATTTCTCTCTTTATAATATGGTAGAAAGTATTTATTTAATAAGGGCCAATTTTTATGATGATCCATAATTTTCTTTACAAAATAACATATTTTATTCTTTTTCAAGTTTTGTAAATATTTTTTCGTATATATATTCATCTCTTATTGATCCTATTATGAGTTTTTCTATAATTTGTTCTTTTATTTCTTTAGGTAATTCTTTGATTATAATTAATGTTATCATTTTTAATCTTTTAGGAATATTCTCTAAAAATATATAACATCGTTGTTCTTCTTCTAATTTATAATACCAGTCTTTTTTTGTGATTATATTTTTCATGATCTCTATGGCTCTAATACCAATTTTGGGGGTGTTACTTTAAGCGAACAAAAATCAAAATAAATCTATATCAAAATTTATTAAATATTATTTAAACAATTTTAAAATCTTTAATCATTCTTAGTATTTTCTAAATATTTTATTATATATTCCTTTGTTATTTTATGATTTATTAGAAGGATATAAAATCTAATAGTTAATATATATCTTAATTTTTTATATGCATTACACATCTTAAGGAATTCAGGTTTCCTCATTTATAATTAGATTAATATGTTTACAGAAATCAAACCAAATTAAAGTTCATTTTCTCTTATAATTTCTTCAAAATCTATAAAAGTTCTAGTAGTTTATAATATCCAAATCTATATTTATATCATCATCTAACTGTGTAAGTGTCTTATGATTTGTTATCATTCTCATTTTTCTTTTTTCGATTTTATCTATAAGATCTTGAATATCATCCATTATTAAGGTTCTGACTGGTCCTTTTATAAAATTTTCAGATATATTATTCTTAAAACATTTTAAAGTTTCTTGTGATGCATATAATTGATTTGTATATTCTCTTTTGGTTATATTTTCATTGAATTCTTTTTTATCTTATCTTTCCTTTTTTCCTTCATAAACTTCTTAGTTTTATAAGGTCCTCTTGGGCCTCTAGGTTTTTTCATTGTATGTTGATTCATTATCGGGAAAAAATTAAATATTTTAAATATTTTAAGGACTTAAAATAAAATATATTCATATTATGGTTACTAAGCTGTAAATTCTATGTTTGGGGTATTTTAGGTAGTTCTAAATGTTTAGTATAGTCAAATGCTATTTTGGAAATATTGCCTTTTATTTAGTCTATTTGCATGTATTTCCCTCAAGAAAATTAGATGTCAGAAGTGAATTAGAGCTACATTGTAAAGCCCTATTTATAGCGTAGACACCAACCACTGATCTCAAATGACAGTCAACGGCTCAATTTGCCCTTGTTTGACATCCATTTTTTTCTCATTATCTTTCTCATTTTTTCTCTTTCTTCATTTCAACCACACATTCTATTAATAAAATAATATTACACGTAAACCTAAAAATTCTCATTACTTTTCAACCACACATTCTTCTATCGATTACTATTCCAAATCAAATTATTCTCCAAAATGGGTGTCAAAACATTATTTGTTATAGTAAGATTCTTCATCACATATTCACCCAATAAAATATTTTACACACAAATAAATAAAATTATTTTAAATTTCAACTACACATTCTCCAAAAAATAGTATTTATTACTCCATTTCTTTTACAATAATGGGAGACAAACACACTAAAGTTGCACTAGCAAAATGCATTTTTTCCTCTATAGGTTTGGGTCTTGGGCCATGGTTTTGGTTATCAAACAATAGGTTATTAAAAGGGCAGATTACATCATTAATAGGTTAAGTTTTTTCAATTACAAATTTAAGATATCATTGTTTAAAATTTCAAATCTTAGACTTTTTAAATTTTATTTATAAATTAATTAATTAAACATATATTTTATTAATTAAATATATTAAGGTCATCATTCAATATAATTTGGTCACAAATTTCATATAATTGGTCGCATATTATTAATTGATCACAAATCACAATTTTCATATGTCACAAATTATTTTATAGTCACAATTCAAAATTGTTGTAGGTCACAATTTGTTCATCAATCACAAATCAAAAATTCATACGTCACAATTTATTCATCGGGTCATAAATTTATCAAATTAATAAGTCACATATTATTTATTTGTCACAAATCACAAATTTTATATGGCACAAATTATTTTACGATCACAATTCAAAAGTTTTATATGTCACAATTTGTTCATCGATCACAAATAAAAAAATTTTATGTTACAATTTATTTATCGATCACAAATCATAAGTATTATAAAGCACAATTTATTAGACAGACACAAATTATCAAATTATTGGTCACATATTAACATTTTTTTAGGTCACACATTATTTATTGGTCACAAATTATAGAAATTTACGGTCACATTTTAATAGTGAGTCACAGTGAACTAAATAATTGGTCACATACACCAAAATACCCCATCCCAATCCCGATCCACCACTAATACTTAGTCACAAATCAACCAAATATTCCCCGTCGCCACCGCCGCCGAAGCCACCACCACTATATCCAATAACACTCATAGCAAAAATCATCACAATCACCCATGCCATCGTCGTAACCAACCATCGCCGCCGCCTCCATTTTAGCATCACCACCATCACACCACCATACCAACTGCGAAACACCACTACAAATACCACCAACTGCAAAATACCACCACACCACAAAAACACCAACTGTAACCGGCTTAGTAGACCAGGAATGTCATCACAAACACCACCAATGGCAGCGTCGCTGTTGTAGAAACTTTAATATCTGATTTTTGTATAAATAAAGTTTATATCTGAAATTTGAAATTGAAACTTTGAAATTCTGATTTTTGTGTAATTTCCACTTATTAAAACCTACAAATGGACCAAGCCCAGCTTCATCATTGCCCTCATATTAGGCCCCTGTTTGGCCCCCATTTTGGGGTGTTGAATTTTTTTGGAATAGTGATTGATGGAAGAATGTGTGGTAGAAAAGTAAAGAAAATTTTTATATTTGTGCGTAATATTATTTTATTTGATGAATATGTGGTTGAAATGAAGAGAGAAAAAAATTAATATAATGTAATGGAAAAAAATGGGAGCCAAACGGGGACTAGATTGAAGGCATGGCATCATAGCCCAATAAATATCTACCTTGATGCCATGGTAACGAAGTCATACACTGAACAAAGATAACACTAAAAAAATTTAGGTTTAGCTTTATTTTCCTTTGCATGAAGGAAAAGTACATTTTATTCCCATATCGCTAGGATTTAACTGGGTGGGGATTTTTTTTCAAGTAGCATAGATTCTTTAACATTTATATCTCTAGTGAAATGTATCTAACATCTATGTGTTTAGTTCTTTCGTAAAAAAATGGATTTTTACACAAGTGAATAGCACTCTTAATTGTCTAAGTAGACTACCATAGGATTAGACAATTCATTTATTTTAGGCAACAACCTTTTTAGCCACATTGCTTCTTTAATGGTTTAAGTTGCAACCACATACTCGGCTTCAGGAGTTGACAAAGCCACTATTGATTGCAACTAGGACTTCCAACTAATGCAAGTACCAGACAAAGTAAACATGTATGTAGTAGTTGATTTTCTATTGTCGATAGTCCCAGCATAATCAGAATTAACAAAACCCTTCAGCGCAACTCCTTCATAGCAAGATTTAGAACATAAACCCAATTTAGAGGACCCCTTTGAATACCTAAATAACCATTTTAAGGTAGTCCAATGTTCAAGTCCAATATTGGACATGGACCTACTAAGGGTACTTATAGCGTGAGCAACATCTAGTACCATAGTATACATCACAGATCCAACAACATTGGCATATGAACCTTTACTCATGTATCTAATGTCAGATTCATTCATGGGACATTGATTACTCAATTTGAAATGTGAGGCAAGTAGTAAAAGTCACAAATTTAGCCTCATGCATAGAGAATTTTGACAAAACCTTTTCCACATAATAAGTTTGGTTCAACATGACAAGTGTTTGGATCTATTTCTAGTGATATCCATAGTAGGAATTCTATTTGCATGCTATAAATATTTCATTTTAAACTTTGAATTTAAGGACATTTTAATGTCATGCATATTAAGATCATTCAATAGCATATCATCCACATAAAAGAGCAAATAAACAGTCACAGAGTTGTCTTTATTTTTCTTAAAATACAAGCAATGGTAAAGGCACTTCTTGTGAAGCCAACATATGCAGCGAAGTTATCAAAACTCTTATACCATTGTCTAGGTAACTGTTTTAACCCCATATAAAGATGTTTTTAACAAGCACACACTATCAAGTTTTCTTTTTTCAATAAAACCTTGTGGATAAGACATATAGATTGTTTCATTTAAGTCACCATGTAGAAAAGTAGTTTTGACATCTATTTGTTCAAACTCTAATTCATAATGAGCAACCAATGCAAGCATTATGCTTATTCTAGCGTATATTTAACTACATGGAAAAATATGTCATTATAGTCTATGCCAGGTTTCTATGTAAATCTTTTTGCTACAAATCTAGCCTTGAACCTAAGAAGCTGCTTCACAGAACTTCCCTCCATAATGCTACACTAGAAAAATGCATTTTTTCCTCTATGGGATTGGGTTTTGGGGCCAAAGTTTGGGTTATCAGGCAATAAGTTATTAAAAGGGAACAATACATAAATCAGGTTTTTAGTATACACCATTTCAAAATTAAGAGAAGAAGCTTTAAATTTCAAAAATCAGGTTTTCATTAAAATTTATTTATGATTTAATTAATTAATTATATATTTAATTAATAAATATATAAAAGTCATAGATTTATGCGATTTGGCCACAATTCAAAAATTTTATAGGTCGCAGTTCGTTTATCGGTCACAAATTAAAAATTTAAAGGTCACAATTTGTTCATCGGTCATAAATCACAAAATTTTAAAATCACACAACTTATTTTACGTTTCAAAACATCAAATTAATTGGTCACAAATTGTTTCGAGGTCACAAAACATCAAATTAATTGGTCACAATTTAATTCATTGGTCACAGAGATTATAAATCACAGTTTATCAATAGGTCACAATGAACCAAAATGTCGGTTACATACATCGAACACTCCACCCCAGTTCCGATCCTCCACCAATATTTGGTTACAAACCAACCAAACAATTGGTCACAAATACTACCCTACCCCCGCCACAACACCACAATAACCACTGCCACACCGTCTGCACCGCAACCATAGCCAACACTCCGCAACCACCTATCGATCATCGAAGTTCTGCCACCAACAAACATAGCCAACACTCTGCAACCAAACCCCCCCCCCTCCGCACCACCATCACCGCCATCAACGCTACTACCAGATCCGCCACCACCGCGACCGTCCCTCACCACAACCACCATCTTGACGGTGAATTTGAAAAGAGAATGGAGGGAAGGGAAGGGACGGGACGGGGAGGGGCGTTGACTGAAGAGAGAATGGAGGAGAGGGGCCTCATTGCGACACCTCACTGCGACTCTCCCTCATCGTGGTACTTCTCTTCAGTCCCTCACCGCGGCACCTCACTGCAACAAGGCGACGACGACGACGACAACTGATGGTGAATTTGAAAAGAAAATAGAGGGGAGGGATGGGACGGGACGGCGACTGAAGAGAGAATGGAGGAGAGAGACGATTTGGTTGAATGGAGGGGAGGAATTTGGTTTGTAATTTAATTTTAGGGTTTGGATGTATTAATTTATAATATTTAAATATTAATTATTAATCAAAACCTGATTTTTTTATTATTAAACTTGATTCTTGATTTATGAAAATGTAAATTTAAATTCCTATCTAGTTGTAATTTCCTCTTATTAAAACCTGCAAATGGGCCAAGCCCAGCTTCATCATTGCTCCCATATTGGACAAAAGACATGGCATCGCAGCCCAATAGTGCCAAACCCAATTTTATTAAATTTTTCCATCCTAAATATTTTTAGATTTCAATTGTAATTGCTTCAATTTTTATCTTCTTTGATTTTCTCTTTACAAAATTCCGATTTAATTGTAGTGTATAGAAGTAAGCAGTAAATTCCATCGATGAACATTTCGACATTGTCTTCAGCTCTTTCCTGTTGTCCAATATTGCGATTATCACTTTAGCCTCTCTAAACCTAGGTTACATATAGAAGCTTTTTTATCCTTGTGTTTGCATGTATATAGATTCCTGAAATGTATCTTCATTTATTAATTTTGTTTGCTGATTTCTTTGCTGCCCATCTGAATAGTGGTGGTAGTGGGAGAAAAAGGAAATTTTATTTATTTATTTATTTTAATTATTTATTTGGGACTCCTTTGCACATTTTGAAAAAATTGGGACTATAGTTGAAAATTAGGTTATGGTTTTCTTCTTTTCTTTTTACTTTATTTAATAGTATATTCGTCATTTTACGATGATTTATTGAGAAAATGGAATTAAAAGTTGTCTTCCGCACCTCAAAGTTCATATAGGGGGGTTTTTTGTCAATTGGAAAATGTGAGGTACTTGGTAATAGGTCCATACGTTGAGAGTATTGTGCCCATAAGCCTAAAAAAGACAAATAATTCAAATAGACAAATTACAACATGATTTCTCGTATTTGTTTGATTAAACAAATATAACAAGAAACCAATAAATATTTAACAAATGATTAGATAGAATAAATCAAGATAATAAAAAACCAATAATTAGTTGAATACGAAAATTCTACTGTAGAAGTTAATCCAAAAGGAACATTTAACCTCTGCACTCTACATATAGGGTTTCACCTTGTTGACATGACATTGAGATCGTTAGATATGGAGGGCCACCCATTCTAATTCATTCCATGAAGTTGGAAAAGAATATAAGAATGGTGTCTCGTTATGAAGTTGCCTTTGAGGCCTTTCAAGATCCAAGTCGACCTTGGGCCCCTGATCAAGTTCCATGTTCAATGTAATCTTACAAGCTTATAGAATAGGCCCTTCATGATCAAGTTCCACGTTCAATGAAATCCTACAAGCATGTAGAATCATTGATAAGTAATAGTTACGAATAAAAGTATTGTTCCATAAGGAGTAAATTTTAAGTTGAATTATATTTATTCAGTATCGAACTCGAATGTAATCAAAACAAGATAAAGTTTTGATGTTTGTTTGTGTTAACTGCTAATGTTTCTCCTAAGTATTATTTAAGTGCACATGAAGAATATGTTTGAGAAGAGTGTGTTGAGATTTCGACTTTGCCTATTATTCTCTCATTCCAATTTTCAATTATATACTTAGTATAATTTGTGTATAATTGACAATGGATAATCCAAATTTATTCCACTTCTCTTTAGTGGTAAGCCAAAGATTTTTCTAAATATGACCTGAAATATCTATATCTTGATTCATAAGCAAAGTAATGCATTCAATTGCACGAATATCTATTTGATTGCATAAGTCATAAGCTATTATTTCTAACATATATTGAGTCTTATGTTGATTATTGCAATATTTTATACCTATTTTGAAAATCTAGAAAAGGTAAAAAAAAAAAAAAAAAGCAACATATTATCTAAATGGTGGTCAAGCATTCAAATAATCCATAAGCATGCAATATCAATCCAAAACACAAATCGACTAAGAAACTATCTTTCAATTAAAACGATAAAATCACGATTCTTGTCTTCATTTCAACACTAATATGTTTAGCAGTGTTATAAATGGCGCGCCTAGGCGGAGGCATGGCATTTGAGCTTGAGCGTTAATTCAATTTCGCTAACGCTACTCAAGGCGTGCATTATTATTTAATTTTTTTTTTTTCAATTCTTAAATGAAATCGTTTTAGCGTTATTAAGAGGATTGAACCAGCCATTTCAACTAATAAAAAAATCGGTCAATTGGCCAATTTTTCCAATAACTGGATGACTTGAGGCCAGTTCTCCTGTTGATTGCTTATAATTACAAAATTTTCAACTTTTTAAACTTTTCGTCAATTTGATAGAAAGGCTCAAAAAGTTGCTTACCTACTTATTGGCCCAGCTTATGTTAGTTTCCATTTAAAACAAAAATCTTTAATTTTTCATACTCATTTTCAATCACAAATTTACACAAAATATTTTATACGTAAATCCAAAATTTTTTACCCATACATTCTTCAAAAAAAGAAAAACAATATTCGAAACTCTATTTTTACAAAATAATGGCCATCAAACAAGGGCTAAGTTATAGAGGGCATCTCCAAGGATTTTGTAGTGAGCTTTCAATGTGGGATAAGAATTCTTCTGATTTGGTTGTAGTTTATTGTACATTTAATTTGACTGCAGTGCATCTTAATATTTTATAAATATTAAATAGTTATTTATATCTTATTAATTTGATTAATCATTTTTCCTGTCTTTTACTAATTAATAAAAATTAAAAAGTCTCCAAATATTTTCAATTAGCAATCTTGTTTATCGTTCAAAAATATATTTATTTTGTTAAGCTCTTAAAATTGCATTTGGTACTATAATTTGTATGTACTATTAAATAATTTTTAAATTGATTAAAAATCTTAAAATTTAAAAAAAAAATGTTTTTTTACCTCCAAGCCTCGCCTAGTCTGGAGCTTGCCCTCCACGCCTCGTCATATATTAGAAAATTGGTGTTTAGCATGGCATCTCAATAGTGAAGTTACAACTAAATATTTGGAAATTCATCATCAGAACATATAATTGTAGAAAATAGATGTAGAATCAATTTCTTGCTTTTAATCTTCAATTTTAAGCCTTGAATCTTCAATCTCCTGATGTTCTTTGCCTTCAACCTCTTCTTAGACTTGTACGTTCTTCATGTTTTAAAAAGAAGAATCCCAAAATTGGAAGCTCGAAGTAGGTTGAATTGTTGTCAAATTGCTTTCCAAAACAAGGACAAAATTGAAAAGAAAACAAAATCTTTTATCCGAATTTATACCATGCGATTATATAAATGGCTATGATAGCAGCATGGTACAACAATTTTATGTTATGCTTCTTCAAAATCATCTTGCAATCGCAATATTTTTGTGTCATGCGATCATATTTTCTTCTGTTTGCAGTTTGGTCCTCGAATTCAGCTTTTTATCTGACTTATTTCCCTTACAATTTCAATTAAGACCCTTCATCTTCCAATTGTATCAAGTTAATCCCCATTCTCTGAATTATGCACAAAACTCATCCTTATCGCCCGGTTTTCATTCCTTTTTCTTCAAAAACTCGGCCAATATCAAGTTTTACCTAGACAAATAATATTTATACAAGATTAAGCAATAATTCCTTAAAAATACTTCCGAATATCCACGTTTAAAGACCTAAATAAGTGTATTTTTATACACACTTTTATACACTTATCAAATATTATCAAACTTGAACATTTGTTCGTCTTCGAACAAAATCATATATTTATCTCAACACACATACAGTCCATGAATTATTTGCAGAGTTTTAGCCTTCAAATAGTGGTTGAGAGTTTGGAAGATTCCAGAATTCTTGCTTTAATATCCTTTCCCAAGTTTCGCTGCCTTCATCCCCTAATAAAATTGTAGACACGCGAGACTCAAAATCTCACGCCGAAGGTCAGAATTACGAACAAAACATGGTTTGCCCACGTCATTCTACAAAATTCAAATACTACATTTCACATATAGTACTACCCAAATTTTCTCATTCCAAAAATATGAATTCAACGCCCAATGTCATGTCAAAGACTAATATGAAATCTTCGTAAGACCCTTTTAGCATGACTTTTGCTTTTGCTACTTATAAAAGAGTTTTCAGAATAAGTCACCTTAAGTTTTGTTTGGAAATTAATTTTTAAAATAGTTTCTTATTCCAAAAGTATTTTTAGAGGAATTCGCATTGGACTCGTTTCCTCTAAAAGTTCTTCTAATTAGAAGAATCACTTTTAAAAAATTAGTCAAATGGTCCAAAAGCAACTTTGGATCTCAAAAGTTATTTTTACATTTTGGAAGTCATGTCAAACGGACCATAATGTATTCACAACAGTCGGTAGAATGAATTGAGTTCAAGAAAAAATGGCCAAACTAAATGCAAGATTGATTCACGATAATGTAACATTATAACCAGTTACACATACTTTCTATTCAAAAATTTGTGATTGATAGCACTTGACACGAGTTATGGGATATAAATTAAAAAAGAAAAGAAAAATTAAATAATATAAAACATGATAGTATGAAATCATCAATTTTTTTTTAATTTTTTTTTTTTTCCTAAATGACCAATCCTGGATGAAATTCTCAAGGTCAAAGTCCAACAGTCAATTATTTGAAGAAAAAAATCTGTAACTTCGAAATTGTGATATTTCGAATTGATGGGGTGAAGAGGATAGGGGTTGTGCATGGGATTGTTTCCTATTTTTTTTTTGGTGACATCTTTAACATTAAATGAAGAAGTGATGTGTAACATAAAAGCAATAGAGAGAAATTAATTGACATAGGTATCACTTTTAACTTTTTTTTTTTTTAAGGAAATAAAGTTATTCATTCATCAAATCGGCAACATTTGAAATAAAAGAAGGCGGAAAATAAGACCAATCAACAATATCATGTAGTGAACTAGCGGCCTTAGCTAGTGTGTGAGCTACTTTGTTAGCCGATTTCCTAACCCAAATGAACTTGAGCTTCGGCATTTCTCTAGCAATAAGACGGCACTCTTCAATTAGGATACCAAGATAAGAGTTGTCAACTCCATTCTGTAGAGCACTATAAACCAAGAGAGCATCCATTTCAATGGTTTGGACTCCGGAGAAATTAGATTTAATCCAAGAGAGGGCCTCACGAACCCCCAAAGTTTCTGCGATAAGTGGATCAACAATACCTTAAACAGGAACAACTATAGCAGCAACGAATGACCCCAAATCATCCCGAATTACAAGGCCAAGCGCAGACTTTCTTTTGTTTTCAAAAGTGGCTGCATCAATGTTTAACTTGAAGGAACCCATAGTAGGAGGTTTCCACTTTTGATTCTTCAGCCTGTTGGGGCTATCTATGGGCCATGGTAGTGGCCGATTGACTTCACGCCACTGCTGGAGGAAATTTTTTGCAAAAGTCACCACTTTAAGCACCGTGAACGACTTATCTTTCCAAACAGTTTCATTACAGTTCATCCAAATGGCTGAACAAATCATGGCGACTATCTCTTGTTCTTGATGATGAGTATTGAAGATGGCTATGAGCCAATCTTCAAATGTGGAAACCATGGGGAAAGGACTGACTACTCCCACTGCCTCCCAAACTTTTTGGGCAAAATCACAAGAGACAAGAATATGGAGAGCAGACTCTTCGTGCAGTAAACAAACCGGGCAATGGCCATTAATGTCGACTCTTTTAATTCGCAATTGATCAGCTGTTGGGAAGACTGTTTGCTATGCCTTCCAGAGTAAGTTATGAACCTTCTTCGGAATTTTACATCTCCATAGATTGTTCCAGAAGCTCTCTATAAGTAGTGTGAGAGTGTAAAAAAAATCTTCCATCAATAGATTATATCCACTTCTAACCGAGTAAGCACCCTTCCTGTCATGAATCCAGTACATTCAATCTTCCCTCCCATGGGTTGCAAGAGGAATTGTCATTATCTGACGACGGTCTTCTTCATTAAAGAAATCAGCAAGGAGATTATAATCCCAACAGTTCTCACCTACTATAATAAGTTGAGCGAAGTGGCGTCTTCACTCCCTGTGCGTGGTTCTGAAGTGACAAAACCTTGGTTGGAGTTAGAAAGACAGAGGACTTTCCAGATTCTAATCGAGGAGCCATTTCCCACTCGGATTCTGCAACCATCTTTGAGAATAGATTGAGCAGCAAATATACTACGGCAGACATAGCTTGGCCTATAGCCAATTTTAGCTTCCAAGAATGTTACTGATGGAAAATAACGTGCCTTATAAATCCGAGCGACCAAGGAATTAGGCTGTGTTAGCAACTTCCACCCGAGCTTACCGAGGAGAGCTAGGTTGGTTTCGTGCCACTTCTTGAATCCCATTCCACCTCTAGATTTTGGAAGGCGAAGCTTATCCCCACGCGGTCCAATTGATGCCTCTGTGACCCCTTTGATTAGATTGCCACCAAAACTTATTCATAATTCTCTCAAGTTCTTCACATAGCTGAATAGGGATCAAAAACATACTCATAACGAAGTTAGGAACAGCTTGGGTGACGATCTTAATAAGGATTTCTTTTCCTGCTCTAGATAAACACTTCTCTTTCCATCCATGCACTCGTTGCCAAGCCCGATCTTTAATGAAAGAGAAGACCTCTCTTTTCTTTCTCCCAATAATAAATGGCAGACCAAGGTATTTTTCATGTCCTTGGAATGCCTGATACCCAAAATTGCGCGGATAGCAACCTGCCTCTTAGGATCAACATTGCTACTGAAATATAAAGTAGATTTTTGGTAGTTAATTGATTGGCCAGATTCCATTTCATACTCATGTAAAAGCTCCTTAACTTCTGCACATTCCCTCGTGTTCTCTCAAAAAAACAACAAGCTGTCATCCGCAAGGAAAAGATGAGTAAGGGAAGGGGTATTTCTTACAATTCTACAGCCATGAATAGCACCTGAGTCCTCTTTTGTACGAATGAGAGATGATAACCCTTCCGAACAAAGAATGAATGAGTATGGTGATAAGTGGCAGCCATGAGGCAATCCTCGCTTCGGGAAAATGGGTCCGATATTAAAAGCCCCGTGAGCAACATGATACCGAACCGTAGATACACATAAGACGATCAAATTAACCCAGTTTTGAGGGAAGCCCATTTGAGTCATCACGTGTTTCAAAAAACCCCATTTAAGCTGATCATATGCCTTGCTAATGTCAATCTTCAGAGCAGCCATGCCATGTTTGCCACTATTCTTCTTTTTCATATGGTGAAGAGCCTCAAAAGCTAACATAATATTATCATTTATGGATCTACCAGGAACAAATGTACATTGTGTTTCTGAGATAACATTTGGCAAAATGATTTTTAGGCGATTAGCAAGAGTTTTAGCCACTATCTTATACAGAACATTGCACAGAGATATTTGTCTAAAGTCTTGCATAACCTCAGGATTGTCTTTCTTTGGAATGAGGACAATTGAGGTGTCATTCAAGCTTGTGGGAAAAACATTTATGTTCAAGCAATTTAAGCACAAAGAAGTAACATCCTTACCGACGACCTCCCAAAATTTTTGATAGAAAGTCGGGTTCATACCGTCCGGACCTGGAGCCTTATCAGGGTACATTTCAAAGAGAGCTTTGTGAGCTTCATGATCTGTAAATGGGGCTGCTAGTAATGCTTGATGAGATGCTGAGATACGAGCGTTAATACTCCCAACGACTGGACCCGGATCCTGTTGATGATTTGAAGAGATCATGAAAATAATCCCATGAACAGCCAGCTTCTCCGATGACCAATTACCATCTTTATCTTTGAGGCCCTGAATTTCATTTAACCGTCTACAAGATGAAGCTGCCTTGTGGAAGTATTTAGTGTTGGAGTCTCCTTCTTTTAGCCAAATCCTCCTGGATCTTTGCTTCCAATAGATTTCTTTTTGATGTAAAGCTTTAAAGTAATTTGACTAGGCTTGGCGAAACTCCCGTAAACCAACAGAATCTGTTCTCCTTTGCAGTCAGCCCATAACAAATCTGCATTGCTTAATCAGAATGACCAATCTTACCACAGGTGAAGCAAAAAGTCGACACACGTTCGTACTTGAAGATCACCCAAATCCATTCACCTCCAGGTTTTTTGAGTTTCATCCTCCTTTTCAGCGGGAGTCTTACATCCATGAGAACCCTGATTCTAAGGAAAGTTTTCCAACCTTCAGAGAAATTCTTGGGGTCAAATGAAATATAAGTGCCTATGTAATTTCTAATCTGGGCAAGAACTCTGCCCGAACGAAGTTCGGCAGGAACTTCGTGTATTTGTACCCAAAGGCTTGTTTCAAACAGATCAACTCTCATAGGGTTTACGTCCTCCTTAAGATGTTTCAACAGAAGAAGGTGATTATTGAATGTCCAAGGACCGTTTTCGAGCACAAGGCTCATGTCAATGGGATGATAGAATTGAAAAACATAGATTCCAGCCCCCATTTCCTTTATGCAAACCCCTTTCTTCGGATGCCAAATAGATGCCATAGTATTCCTTATTGAAATGAAATGGACAACACGATCTGTAAGGAATCTACCAACCAGGCAATAGCAATAATCAACAATTTCCTCCGTAGCATCACCTCCCTGCAATTCCACGCCTTGATCTTCATCTTCTATCACTAGTTTCGCATACAGATCTTCGAGAGCCATGGTAGAGACACCAAAAGAAAATATCCAGGATGAGAGAATTTAATAGACCAAAGTTTAGCTTGTCAAAAGACAAGAGAGAAGAGCTCCTCACGAGGAAGAGAGAAAAAAAATTTAATTAGTGAAAAAGTTAGGCATCGCTTTTAACAATTATAAAATGAAAATACACTAATATTATGAATAAATAGAAGATTTTTAAGTAGAAGTGGTATATTCAATTAAGACATTTAAAAACTTTTAGGAAAATAAAAAGTTTATATGTATTTTATGTAAACTTTTAGAGACTCTCTAAAAGTATTGGTGTATTCAATCAAGATTTTTGTAAACTTTTAAAAAGTCTTTAAAAGTCACGGTGTATTCGCTGCTCTTGTTTGAGCGTCATTTTTCCTCCCAAAATGCATTTTTGTTCTACATCAAGTGGGCTACCTTGTACGACATGTGTGATATTAATTTGTGATATTTGGGGAAATTTTTCCCTTTCTATCCTTGTTTTGTTCTTCATGCATTTTTTGTCCATTTAACCGTCTGCCACCTGCTTTGAATTTTCGAAGTCTGCCAACTAGGTTGAGACTATTGACTTTGCAGCTAAATGCATTGGACCATGTTGATGGGTGCAACGTTTATTTTTATTGACTTTTTTTTTTCAAATTTTTTTCGTTTATGACTTCATGTTCATCGAAGATAGAGAATAACCGAATTTGCCAAAAAAAAAAAAAGAATTTTAAAGCTACATTCATACAATGAAAAAGATACAATTGATGTGGACATACATACACATTCTTTCTCAATGTTGTTGTGCTATATAATCGCGTAACTTGTTCCCCTTATTGAGCTGCATTTTAGGTGCATTCATTTCGGTAGCAATTTCATTGTCATCATTCAGTAGCTCTACCTTAGCAGCATTCGGAACCTTCTCCACTCTTGTGAAAGCCTCATCAACGACTCTGGTTCAACGAAGGAAGTTGTGAATAACATTGTTGCTACGACAACTGTGATTTATGTTTGAAACAAATAGTTTGGCATACGGTCAAGAGTTTTTAATCTTTGTTTCTATACACTAAATGCACTTTCAATGACATTTCAGTATGACGAGTGCTTGAAGTTAAAATTCTCACAAGTATTCTGAAACCTACGTCAATGACCTGTTATTTCATCACGGAACTGCTAAAAATAGTACAATATATCCGACCTTTTGTAAGGAACCATATATCCAAGTTGATGTGAAAATCCCGAGTCGAATAGGTAAAACGTACAGCTTGCGGGTTGCGGGAAAAGAATGTCTGGGATATGTATAGCACAGGCTAATATGTACGCATTGTGTGTATTCCCGGTTGTAGCGGTCAACATAAAAGTGAAATATAAATTAAAATCACATGCGGCCAGTACATTTTGTATTAGTATTTTTTTACAGCTTATGAAGTTCACTTGCTTGTGACGTGGCAAAATAGCTCTAACATACGTTCCATCAATCGCACCAATGCAGTTTTAGGTATCAAGTCTATGATGCTCTACACCTTCATTATATAAGTATCAGACGTGTAGATAATGCGAGAATGACACTAAGAACCTCTTTGAAGTTGTGACATACAGTTTGTAACGAATGATTGAATAACATAGTCACCTACCTGTACCACTTCCCATACGCTAATATGCACAATAACATTCCAACTTGCTTATAAATATCTACATGGTCACCACGGAGGAGACCATACTGTGTAAAATGTTGCAACAGCACAGGTACATTCAGAACTCCTGGTAGCACATTTGTCCACTGCCTCCCATTTCTCGAGAAAGGAAATTTATGAATACGATACCGCTGTTTGCGATAGTAGTTACTCACATCGCGTTTCGCGATTCGACAATACCAAACCCACTTCATTATATCCTCTACTAACTCATTCAAATACTTCTTGTCGTCGACTTCTTCATCGAAGTCGGAGCCAGATATAAGAAAACAATTGAAGTTGACATCTTCCATAGCAAAATATAACTTTTTTATACTAAAAAATATGGACCAGAGGCTTGAAGGAAAACTTCTAAAACATGCAAGTTTATCTCTAGATATGTACACTGTGGGTTTAGAGCAACTCGTTTATAGATGATTTTCACGAATTGATGCGTTTAGAAATTGATGTCCTTAGGTGACACTCACTTTTAATGAGCCTTTTTGTGCTCATTAAATTATCACTCAATCCATTCGAATTTCTCGTCGACGTTTGACATCATAGCAAGCATGTCCCAAATATGGTTTTGAGTTAAAAGCATACATGCATAATAGTACAATTTGATTCTTCGCACGTGCCTCTCGGTCGTCAACAACTCTTCAATACATGCCATTCCATCATTGTCAAACTGAGTTATAATGTTGTTGATTTTTATCATGACTTCCTCAGCGGCACTATTAGCGTGATCAACAAAGAAGGACAACTCGCGCATCAAAATATTCTTTTTCTTCCCATTTTTCTTCTTTGACACTAATTTCCATTTATCGCTGCTTCCAGCATTGGATACGTCCATGGTAGATTTACCTTTATCGGTGACTCTCTCATCATTGGGATCTCATCCCTGTAATCTTCGAAGCCACTTTCCTCGAATAATTCGAACCCTATTCTGCACAATTTCCTTGAGATGATGGCATACTTGTCACTATCGAACGTGTTTCCGAATAGTTGTTGACGTCAATTGTAAATCTCACTGACATCTTTATCCTTAAAATTCTTGTATTCATTGTTCTCTTATAGCAATTTTAAAATAATAAAAACAAAGACATTCATGTGGATTCAAATTTATATGCTATATAACACACTATGCATTTTACCATTATTCGAATAACCTGTTAAGGCTCGAACCGATAATCTGTGATGTGCTCCCAAAATTTGGCCAAAGTTGTATTTTGCTGAAACACATTTTTATGAGTTGGAACGTTTTTATAAGATTGCGACACACATCCAAATCCTAGCCCTTGATCTTTGACATTATTGATGGAGAAATATATATACATGCACAATACCATTTTTTAGGGCAGATTCATCTTCTGACTTTTGGGTTTTCAGAGAGAAAGTTTCATCCATTTTCTTCCTGTGTTAGGGTTTGATATGTGGTTTTTCATCTCTCTTGATAATCCACATGAAATTGAGATCAATGTACTTTAGCCTCTAAAATATGTATATTTCTGAGTGATTACTGTGAGAATAAGGGGTTTCTTAAGGCGAGTTGAACATTCTTGAATGATTCTTTGTAGATCTTCAGTTATTGTTGAAGAGATAAGTATCTTGTACTTCTCTCTTGCGTTGGAAGAAATAATCTATGACTTTTGTTGCCATTTTTAGGCTCTAGTACAACCGAGTGAATATCCAATTTATTGGATGCTCAACAGGGGATGTAAGCGTTAGTAATGGTTGTCGAACCTCCGAAACTTAGGCCGAAAGAACTCTCTTGTGTTCAATCTTTTATTTTCTACAGTTCTACTTTTGGTCGATTTTTTTTTTTTTTTTTTTTTTTGGAATCTTATTTTTAATATCGCGTTATCTGGGCATTTTCAGTGGTATCAGAGTAAAGCTGAGAACAAGATATCTAGATCTTTGCAAAAAGAGATAGATCTGTTGCAGATCTAAAATTTTTTGGAATTACCGTTAAGCAAATCTTAAAGATATAGAGTTTTTACAAACTCGCTGTGTGAGATCTTTTAATTTTTGTAAAGTATTTTTCAAAAAGTAGGGTTCCCTGATTTCTTTTCCTTGATTTACCATACACTTAAACCTCCTGGAGATTAATCTTTGTCCAAATGCTCAACAAGGTCTTGGGAATTTGAGATAAATCTAGTACAAGTGTGTATTTGGAGGATCTTGTTGGAGAAATCTCTGAGACATAGACCAACAATTATGTTATTGTGTTCTTTATGTGTTTTCTCTACATATTCATTGATTGTGATTGAAACTAGAAAAATCTTGTATTTCTAAGTGTACTACTGTGATTTGTAACTGAAAATTGTTTGAGAGTCCTTGTTTGTGCCGTATTAATTTTTTTTTTTTTAAAAACTCCTTTTGTGTATCACCTTTAATAAATAAATGGCTTCTGCTAAATTAGAAGTTTCACAGTTTGATGGAAGATGTGATTTTAATATGTGGAGTACAAAAATGAAGGCAATTTTAATGCAAATGAGATGTGTTATGGCTCTAGATGATAGTTGGCTTGTCGACTTGCCTCATGCAAAGAAAACTAAACTTGAAGAGGTTGCCTAGAATACTATTTTCTTGTATTTGTCTGATAATGTGATAAGGGCTATTGGTGAAACCAAATCTGCTTCTAAACTGTAGACTAAACTTCATGCTAAATATGTCACTAAGACTATTCCAAATAAATGCTATTTGTTAAAACATTTCTTTTCTTTTAAAATGGACCCTTCAATTGACTTGGATGAAAACTTGAATAAGTTTACAAAATTGACCGAATACTTAGCCAATTGTGATGAAAAACTTTCAAAAGATCAGCTATCCGTAGTTTTGTTAAACTCCATTAGTGAGTACTATAGAAATAAGGCTCTTGAAGTTAAATCTCAATCAAAAGAAAGTCATAGTGGAGATAATCTGTTAGCAAAGGGAAAAGGATTTAGTAAACATAATTTTCATTCAAAGACCTGAAATGAAAATAAGAATCAGTGAAATGATAAGAATAAATCCAAAAATAAGGCAAAAGGCAAGAAATACTATTATTGTGGAAAATTGAGTCATTTTATTAAAAAAAAAAGTTATAAGAAGAAAAATGAATCAAAAGAAAAGAAATTGGATGATGGGAATGTTGTCTTAGTCTGTAATAAAGAAAAGCTTGAAGATGTATTAGTCCTTGTTAATGTTGAAAAGAAGTTAAGTGATGAATGAATACTTGATTCAAGCTGTTCTTTTCATATGTGCCCAAATAAAAATGATTTTCTTGAAGTTGAAAAAACTACTGAGGGGGCAAGTAATGATGGGAAATAACATGACATGTAAGTAAACGTAATAGGAACTGTTAAACTATTGCTTGAAAATGGCAATGTTCTGTTTCTGAAGGGAACTAGATATGTTCCTGAGTTAGAGAGGAATCTTGTGTTTCTAGGCATATTGGATGACATGAAATTTGACATAAAGAGCATTTGTGACTATTATTTGGGTCATTGTGATCGATGTGGGTAATTTGTGACTAATAAAATAATATATAACCTAAAAAATATATGATTTGCGATTAAATTTGTAAGTGTGACTCACAATTTGTGTCTTTATGATTGTGACTTTGTAAGATTTATGATTGATACGTGACTGTGATCATAAGTCATGTATGATTGTGACCAGTGTTATAAAAAGTGTAAAGAGTAAATAGGCGTGGATGTCATGTTTCAAGCTTTACAAACTTAGGTGACACTTTTGCGTAATTTTTTTTTCCATATTTTTAATACTAATAATCATTCCAAAAATCATTTAATAATTAAAATAATACATACTAAACATGTAAATTTATAAAATACTATATTTATTTAGTAATTCCAACAATTAGTCAATTATAAAACTTTCAAAGGAAAAACTTGAAACTAAACTCAAATAAAAGGTTTTTGAAAAAAGAAAAAAGAGAAAAAGAAATAGAAAAAATAAATAAAGCGTGCCTAGTAGCACATTAAGCAGTCAACTTTGCAATTAACCGCTTAATTTTGCACTTACTATCAAGGTGTGACATTTTTCCTACGCTTTGCATCTAAGCATCAAACACTAATTGTGACCGTGACGTGATTAATTAAATTATAGGTCACAAACTTTTATCAGGGGTTACAAAATGTGACCACCTGATTTTTTGAAAAACCCACAAGTTTGGTATTTCTGAAAATGTATCTTGAAACTTTTATAGTTAAAACATTATTAACATATTTATTTACGTGACAAAAGTCAATACTAGTACGAGTTCTTGAATTAACCCTGGACAAAATAAAAATTGAAATACAATCAAACCACACAATGAAAATCGAGTACAAGATGAAGAATAATGTTCGATTTTCATTGTGAGAGATAATGCGACAGAAGTTACAATTGATGTCACTTGGTAAAGTTATAATATTTGATATAATAACTTTGTTCAAAGTTCAGAGAAAATATAATTGAAGGCTTTGTACAACTCAGAAATATTTACACTCAACTGCTTCAATCAGGATAAACTTTCCTCAACATAAATTAGACCATCTCGAATCATTGTTGCCTCGGTCTACAATGGAAAATGCAGTGATAAAACTAATTATTTTCTCTTATATAAGCACATGTTAAAGTACAATCCATGAAACGGTTGTGTATACATCTTGGCCATATTCATGATTTCTATAGAGTAAGTCAACACAAAACAATTAAAAATGTTATTATTACTTATTCCGTCTCATTTATATAGTCAGACTTTCCTTATTTTATTGTCTCAATTATATAATCTTTTTTTTATTGAAAATTTATTGTTTTGTTTTGTTTTGTTTATTAATTTACCATTATTTAATTTGTCTAGTTATAACCAATGTAAGAATTGAAAATTAAATCGTTCAATTTTTTTACTACTTCCAACAATAATTTAACACTAGTTGTTGGTAATTAAATAAGAATAAATTAAGAAAGTTTTTGGTAAAAAATATTTTTTCGATAACATTAAATAAAAAAATTTAATTAGTGTGAAAAACAAAATCAGTCTATCTAAATGGGACAGAATTAATAGTAATGAATGTGAAAAGGAAAAAGTAAAAAGAAAATGGCCAACAATGATTTTTAGCCAATGAATACTGGCTGAATTAATTAAATTCAATTTGACTTAAGTATTTCTATTGGACAATCCAAATCCATCATATTATTGACTAGTTAAATGATGATTTATGGGGACCATTAATTTAATGCACAATCTAATTGCTTAGAACTTACACCTATTTATTGTGTATTTCTATTTTGAGAACAAGTTTTTCTAAAATACAATAAAGTATTTGCCAACAAATATTCATTTATCAACACGAATTTTGAGTTTGAGCCAACGTGAAAAAAAATATATATCATAAACTAAAAACAAGTCAATGACACTATTTTAGAGCTTAGGAGATGTGAAATTCAGGACATCATTTTTATTTTCTTTTCTCGAAATCGATCAATGGACATGACTTTGAAATTGTCTTGCGATGCGTTTCTAGCTTTAATAAGTATTACAATTTATAATTTCATCACATTAGGATGCATTACGTTAACAAAGCACTTGTCAACAGTATTACTACACTGGTCGATCTTTTATGGACATGTGGTGAAGCAGGGTCCAATAAAAGCTAATTAAGCAATTGAAATTTCCTTTTCGAGAGCGCTGAGCGGACCAATAGAATTATTCAACAATGCATCTTATTCATTGAATCTTACAAGAAACTGTAAAGTACAAACATGATTAATCACAAATTAATACAAACTGTACGTGTGGATATATATGTGACAACGATCATGACATCTCATGTGACTTGACAAATCACTTAAGGTGACATCTCACAGCCCAATATTCATCTATCTCTGTCTCTCTCCATTATATAAATATTAGGGAAAATTGCAATAGTAGTTCCTAACATTTCCATTTTTTGCAGACTTTATCCTAATTTTCATTTTGTGCTAGACGAGATCCCTAACATTTCATAAATATGCAGTTGGGGTCCCTTTGGATGGAAACCGTCCAAAACACCGTCAGTTGACCTGAAAAATTAAAAAAATTAGGTATATTGACCATTTTAAGGAGGGGCATTTCGTCCAATCACTATTCATCATTTGATACTGTTCAAAACACTATACATTTCCCTCCACATCGTTGAATAATAATATTTTCTCTCCCTCCAATAACTGTTAGACGCTTTTCAGAAAGGAGATGGAGATGAATGTCTGTAGATGTGGGTTCCTTGTGGAGATGAAGATTTCATGGACGAACTTGAATCTAGGAAAAAGGTTTATCAACTGCCCACGACGTAAAGATGCAGGCGAATATAATTTCTTCGACTGGGTTGAGCCGCCATGTGTGAGAGATCAAATGAGCTAATTCCTGAACTTCACGAGCTAGAAAGGAGATGGAACATGAAATAAACACCCTCCATTCAAGAGGTCGTACAGCAGGAAGGTCCAACCACATGTTCTTCAATTTCTGGTGCATTATCAGCAAGAGGCACCACAGGTTTCCTATCACTTGGAAAAATCCTCCACCACATTCTCCTCACCAGTTGGTGCATTATCAGCCTTTTCAACTGCAGGTTCATCCTCTGTAGACTCCACTTTAACTTCAACTGTAAGTTCATGTAGAGTATCACCAATAGTGGGTATATTATCATCAAGATGCACTGCATGTTCAATTGTAGGATCCTCAACTGTAGCCTCCCCTTCAACATTTGCAAGTTTTTCAACCTCATCCACTATATAATTTGCAGGTTCCTCAACTATAGCCTCCACTTCAACATCTGCAGGTTTCTCAACCTCATCCACTGTATAATCTGCAGGTTCCTCAATTGTTGCCTCCACTTCAACATCTGCAGGTTCATCTTCCGCAGGCTCCACATTTTCAAAAACTGTCACACCAAAATTAGTATCACCTTCAGGTTCACCCATTGCAACCTCTTGAGCTCCTGTCCCAACATGAGCATCTCCATCAATATTATCATCAATGTACTCTTCCACTTCAACATGAGTCTCATGATCACCATTTGTGTCTTCTTACATTTCATCTATTTCACATGCACTCTCAACCTCATCCATTGTATACACATCATTCTCCACAACAATATATGGTGCCCAGGTTGACCATCATCATCTACATTCCCTGTTTCTTTTACTTTCTCCAAAACCTCACTTGTGTCAATCCACAACTAAAATATCATCTCTCACATTTTCATTCCATGGAAATTCTAACACTTCGACCACAAGCAAACATCACAACTCGGCAATCATCTTATCCCCATGCAATCTCACTAAATTCATGAAGTCTGGATCCCTCACCAACCAGAAAGATGCCTCACTAAATCTCTTATTTTCAACCTTATAGAGATACCTCATTCTTTGGAGGTATCCGTATCCCAACATTTTCAAGGTATTGTCCGATAGAAATTCATTAAACCAATCCGAATTCACGTAGCCAAGATATACTACCTTACCATACTCATAAACAAAATTGCGCATCTTGGCGAATACTATACCACAACGGTGTACCTTTATGGTAAAATAAGTAGATTTTTCTCCTATAAATCAAATTCAATCAAAGTGATCATCAAGCACAAACCTTAGTCTCACAGTACATGTATGCATAATGTGAACCCATAGTTATTGCATTTTTATAGTACATCCAAATATATAAAATAGTAAAAAAAATGCAATATTGCAGTAGAAGAAATCTCATCATGGCTCAGTGCAAAATAATGAGCCCGATTATTTTTTAAAAAAAAATTAAAAGAAAGAAATACACACGTAGACAAGAATAGGAAGATGACCTCTGTACGACGGATTTCGCGTATTAAAATACAGAAAACGTCACAAATTGTATTTTAAGAAATACAAATAAATGAGAATCTTCTTGTAATTGCAAAATTGCAAAACCCTCTGATTAATGATCTGGATGTTTGAAGACAAGGAGCCACGTGGCTTGAATTCAAGATTTCGAGAACTGTTGAGAATTTGATTTGCCGAGAACTTGACTTGTTGACGCTTGAGTTTCAGAGCTTGGATTTGGACTTCGAAACTTGGGCTTGATCTTGATTTAATTCGAGGAAGATTTTGATCTTCTTGAATTTGTTTGATTTGAAGAAGATTTTGATCTTCTTCGTGTTTGCCGGACTTGGAGTTGAGATGATTTCTTCTCTTCCTTCGGCTTTGAGATTTCTTCAGCACTTCGTGATTTTCTTCTTCACTTTTTTTTTTGCCCCCTTCTTCAATGAACTTTTGACCTTATTTATAGGAGAAATTCGTGGCCAATTTTGGTAATCACATAATTAATTCAACTAAATTGATTATAATTGAATAATTATGGATTTAGAAAAAAAGTAGGGTGGGCCTTTAAAATTTCATGGGCTCATTAAGTTTTAGTTTAATTGGGTTGATTATTTAAATTGACCCAACCCATTATTTATTTATTTTATTATTTTATTTTTTTTTTTATGTCTACAAATGCCCCCTCAAGATTTATCAATTTATTATGAAATAAATAAATTAGTAAATCCTGATTTTCGATTTTCTTATTATTATTATTATCTTTTTTTTTTTTACGTAATTGTTGTTTGATTTATTTATTTCACGCAATTCTTGATTCACTTAATTTATTTATATATTTTAACAGCCATTTTTATGTTTTATGGTAAGTTGGGCTCAAACAAAGCCCGATATTTAACTATTTATATGAATCAATTATTAGGTTTTTGAAACAAAAGATCGAGTTTAAAATAGAGGTAAGAAAGATTAGGGTTTTCTCTGTCTCATCTCCTTTTTTTTTTTTTCTCTTTCTTTTAAAACGACTGTTCACGTGAACAGTAAATTTTTTTTTTTTTTGGAAACGTACTGTTCATGTGAACAGGAAAAAAAAAATTTTTTAACGCGTGAACAGTGTACGACACTGTTCACGTGAATAGTGCCGTACACTGTTCACGTGAACAGTATTTTTTTTTTTTTTGGTTGTTGTTATTGTTATTGTTGTAAAATTGTAACTAACATTCTTAGTTTCTTTTTTTTTTTTTTTTTCTTTTTATTTTCAGGATTCAGATTCAACTTTTGGAACAAGTCGAAGATCTTGAGGTCTGAGATTTTTTTTTTGGAGTAGAGTAAAATTTTGCGTTGCGATATTTTATGGGTATAGAAAATATTTGTTCATGAACCAACTCAAGAACAAAGGCTGCCACGTTTCGCCATTCGAGTCACTTTGTGTTTGGGACCAAGGACCGACTCCTTCGACCGTCTTGGACACTTCGTGTTTGGGACCAAGGACCGACTCCTTCGACCGTCCTGGGCACTTCGTGTTTGGGACCAAGGACCGACTCCTTCGACCGTCCTGGGCACTTCGTGTTTGGGACCAAGGACCGACTCCTTCGACCGTCCTGGGCACTTCGTGTTTGGGACCAAGGACCGACTCCTTCGACCGTCCTGGGCACTTCGTGTTTGGGACCAAGGACCGACTCCTTCGACCGTCTTGGGCACTTCGTGTTTGGGACCAAGGACTGACTCCTTCAACCGTCCTGGGCACTTTGTGTTGGAGGCCATTTACATATCAGAGAAGCTCATGATTTAGACAATAAATGAACTTAAAAGATTTATTGCCCATAAATTTTTTTTATTTACTTTTTTTTTTTCTATCTTTCTCTCTGTTTTTTTTTTTTTTTTTAGAAATGGTCGAGACGAACTCTAATGATAGAGTATATTCTGATATACACGAAATTGTCGAGTTTAAAAGTCAAGGCAAAAATTATCTCCATTTCAAAGATACTGATGTGAAGTACCATGCCCAACCTGGCGTACGAGGTGAGCTTAAACTTAGCATCCACAAGCCAACTACATATCCTTCTCCTGAGCTCTTGGAACCTTTTTCGGAGTTGCACACACTCATTATTAGTGAATGTCACGAGAATTTAGAAGATGCCATGTCCAACCGATCTAGCAGTCTTCCCTTTTTGCGTCTTCCGCCTCATCATTCCCAAAGCATGGAGTGTGTCCCAAAGGCCGTAATTTGTGAGAGGATTGGTAGCAAAGAAATACGATGGGGAAGCGCGCTTGTTAGTCGTGGAGAAATTTCTTTTCTTCCAAAATTTTGGGAATGGTCTTCATGGGTTCAGAAACTTCTGCTCAAGAGGAATCTCCACCATTAGCTTCGCGATCGGTTCCGCCACGAAGGATTATCATTGTCCAAATTCTATCTACATATCTCTTTGTAAGGTTTGGTGTCCAGAAACCAACACTTTTGTGACCTCCTGCGGTGAAGTTGGTATTTCTCTTTGGGATATCCGCGAGATAAGTGGACTTTCGATCGAGGGTCATTACTATGAAGAAGTTGTCCCAGCCCTTTCAGAGCTGACAGATCAACACTCCAAGTCTTGCTTGTATCTCTTTAATGTTTTCGCACTGATCGCGAATGCGATTGAATCTGATTGCGTCAGTCATGAGGAATGGATCAATTTCTGGTTTCGCGAGAATGGTTGTGCCCAGCATCCTCGACAACACAAAAATTATAAGACCGCTATGAGTCTTAATCCATTTAAAAGGCGTCATCAAAGAGCTTCAAAGGAAGTACGGAGACCCGTGGTTGTAGACAAGCCAAGAGATATTTTCCGTAGGGACCGAAGTCATTGGAGCGATTTGTCAATATCTTTGTCTATAGAAGAGGAAGAGGAATTAGAAATAGCAGCTTATCTCTCCCTATGGCTTTGTCGCTTCGTTCTTCCATCCGGGGACGAATGTATAAGAGTTGGGACTTTTAAAGCGTCTTCTAAAATGGCAGGTGGGTACACTTATAGCCTGGTTCCTCCCATATTAGCGAGCATTTATAGAGGGCTTACACGGACATCGAATCATCAATCAAACCCGGACCTCGGCTCGATTTCACATTCATTTCCTGGACATTTTCTTTATGCTTGGGCTGCTACTTATTTTGTCCGAGGTGTTTATGTTCATGTGGACAGGAGTTATACTCGTCCTATAATTCGGAGATATGCTGGCACACTAAATGCTTTCCAGTCTTGGGAGAAAAATGTTGTTGATTGTCGTGACCTTATCCGTGGAAGGATGGATGCGAACGACTTTTGCTGGAATCCATTCCCCTCATCGTCCCGTCCTCACGTACGAGTGGACGATCAACAAAGGTCTATAGATACTTCAGAATTCATGATGAGTATTCGGTCTGGATTCGTCTCTTACCGTCGAGGGAACTCTCCTTTCATTCTCGAGGCATATAATCCTCACAGGTTTGCGAGACAATTTGGCTTTAGACAAAAACTTCCCGGTTCACCAAGAAAGTTGGATATTGCTCTCAATGCAAAGCGATATGTATCGCGTTTGGTTGTCTCTCGACTCAAACAATGAGTGGATCTATATTTCACATTCCGTAGTATGTGAAGGACACTCATCAAAATGTTGATGCGGAGTATCAAATTTGGTGGAATAATCAAGTATTACCGATCTTGACCAAGGTTCAAGTGCAGGTTTTATTTTCTAGTGAGAGCCGCGACTTTGTTCTTAATCCAGTTCCGAATAGGGTTATGGCCAAAGGGCTAAGTTCTCCACACATCATCCCCGAAGAGATTTCTCGAAAGAGGGAATTGGACTTTCGAAACGAAAGAGTCATTAAGAAGATTAAAATTAAAGTTCCCTCAACAAAGTTTGCTCCCACCTCTGAGCCTGCTGATAAGATGCCCGAGGTAGTTTTGATTCCAGACCACAGTAGTCCTGAAGATCGAGCGTCCTACGCACCTGAAAAGACTCTAGCTCTGGGAGTTGAAAGCTCTGGAGATCAGGTATTTTTTTTTTTTAACGCTTCCTGTATTTGTTCTTATGCAACAAACTTTGATTTCAGACTCCTCTTTCTCGAATATATAATGTTAAACGACCGATAAAACCGATGCCGCTTCAAGCTGTCCCGAATCTTTCAAAAGGTGACATTGGGGTTTCTCATATTAACATCAGTCTTCCGAATACACCATCAGATGGCGAATTTTTAGCTATGTCGCCTAGAACGCGGAACGCGGGTAGGCTTTTCTTCTTCTCCTTTTTTTTTTTTAATCTCTTCTTCTTCTTTTTTTATTTTATATTTCTATCATTTTGTAGGTTTTCCAAGCATTCCTGAAGGATTGGATTTTTATGTGAATCCGAACTCTTTGCAAGATCAGACTGGCGAGAATGATGGTAGGATCGGTGCACTTCAAGGAATAGATGGTACTCATGATTTTCGCGACCCACCTTGCAAATACCCGAGTATGATTAACGAAGGCATTTCGGCCTCAACATTGATGGTTTCCATGATGAAGATGAGGTGAATAGATTGCGAGAGCTAACATTTCGGAGATTGATCAAGAAATTCCAGCTGCTCCACCTTCATCGGCTTTAATTATCATTTCGCCTTTAGAAACAAATACTCGTCGGGTAACTCCAATTTGCTCTTCTGTGGCTGGTCCCCCGCCTGGGATAACTCAAGAGTCCCCTTATTTGAAGGCTGCTTTGCAAGATGCCATGACTAATTATCTTCAGAAGTGTTTTAGAGACGTCTTGAAACATGGATTTTCTAACATCCGATCTTGGTGGGATGAAAATAATGTAATTCTTCAAAATGTGATTACCAGCTCATTTCGCGCAGATCCATCACCTTTGGTGAAACGTATGGACGTATTTCTTAAAGAAATTGACATTTATTTATCTGAAAGAAAGCAACACTTGGAGTGTCCAACCTCTGAAGAAAAGGCCGAGCGGTTGAAGTTTTTGAATATTCAACTCGAAGTGAAAGATTCTACACGTTCTTCACTGGAAGATAAAATTAGTCAGCTGACTTCTGAGTTAGACAGACTCCGTGATGAACTTCAAACCTGTCGGGAACAGGAGAGCATTCTTGGAACTGAAAAGGCCGCGTTGGAAGAATTACAGACTAGAGATGTTTCTAGCGCAGCATCCATTGACCAGAGAAGGAAGACCCTTGAAGATAGTTTCCTGCAAATGATCAATGGCGAGTGATAAAATCGAGCTTTTATGATTTTCTTTTTTAAAAAAAAAAGACATTGTATGGATTTTGATTTTCCATCGTTCTTTTTCTTCTCACGATGAACTTTTCTTTTTCTTGTTTCTTGGATATTTTTCTTTTGTTACTGTGAAAAATGGTAAACAAATTGAATGAATTTATTAGTTGTGACTGAACTTGAATTTATAATTTATCCAAGCTGCCTACGTACCCAAACGGGATCAAGTCGAACGTAGTTCGTTACAAGAACGAAAAATTCATTTTTTTTTTTTGAGGGCCGTTCACAGTTTATCCTCTTGCGGGCCAGGAGTATCACAATGAAAATAAAACGTTTCAAGCGTAGAAACGCTTTAGAAATTTCCCATTGATAGGCCCGATTTGTAATCCATCTTTGTCGACGATCTTGTATGCTCCGTTTGTGAATGCATAGGTTACGACAAATGGACCATCCCATTTAGGTTGGAACTTACCCCCTGTTTTTCTTGTGATTATGATTAGTCTGCGTACGCAAACTACCAAGTCCCCGACTTGAAACGATCTTGGTCTCACCTTCTTGTTGAAAGACTTTGCCATCCGAGCTTGATAACATTCCAAATGCATTTGTGCTTCCAATCTCTTCTCGTCCAAAGCTTCTAATTCCTCCAATCGAAGACGGGCATTTTCCTCTGTCGTCAAACCTTCTTGGATGGCAATCCGAAGTGACGGGATCTGACACTCTAGTGGAAGTACAGCTTCCACTCCATACACTAAGGCAAAAGGAGTGGCTTGTGTTGGAGTCCGATAAGTAGTTCGATAAGCCCATAAGACTTCCCCAATTCTTTCATGCCAATCTCTTTTTGATTTGGAGACAACTTTTTTCAATAGGCTGCATAAAGTTTTGTTGAATGCCTCTGCTAGACCATTAGCTGCTGCATTATACATGGACGAGTTGTATTGTTTAAATTCAAATTTTGCGCATAAGTTGTTTATGTGACTATTGTGGAAGGGCTTTCCATTGTCAGTGATGATGTATCGTGGGACTCCATATCGATAAATGATTTGGATACGGATGAAATCCGCAACATTTTCTTTCTTCACTTCTTTCAATGGTATGGCTTCAGCCCACTTAGAGAAGTAGTGAGTTCCAGCGAGGATATATGAATGTCCTGCTGAAGATTTTGGAGTTATGGGTCCAATTACATCAAGTCCCCATGCATCGAATGGCCATGAAGCTACTGTCGGATGTAATGGTTCCGGAGGTTGATGGATGAAATTTGCATGAACTTGGCAGGCTTCACATTTCTTTGCATAATCCATGGAGTCTTGTACCATAATCGGCCAGTAGTATCCCATTCTCTTTATTCGAAAATGGAGTTTGGGTCCTGGATCGATGAGCACCACAGATTCCAGAGTGGGCTTCTTCCACGACACATGTTGCTTCATCATTACTTAAACATCGAAGGAAGACTCCATCAAATGATCGTCGATAAAGCGTTCCTTTATAAAAGACAAAGCGGGATGCACGTCTCTTAATTTTGGTTTTTCGCCGTGGATTGTCTGGTAGCTTTTGATGTTGAAGGAAATTGATTATCGGTTGTCTCCAATCTTCTTTTTCCTCATCTTTGATTACTTCAACGCTATTATTTTCTTCCATATCACTGGGTAGTAATGACGGAAGCACCCATCTTTGAGCAATTGAAATGGAGTGAGAGAAATCTTCATCCGTCCTGGCTAGAACAGCGGCCAAATTAGCTAAGGCATCGGCCTCCCTGTTTTCATTCCTAGGTATGAATTTGAGTTTCAACGAATCAAATCTTTTCATAAGAGTCGATGCATATTGATGATATGGCTTCAAGTCTGAATTACGGACTTCGTACTCGGCTAGGAGTTGGTTGACTATTAATTTAGAATCCCCAAAGACTTCCAGCTGACGGACGTCCATATCTAACGCTGTTTCCAAGCCAATGATAAGGGCTTGATATTCTGCCACGTTGTTTGAACATTTCTCCGTTAAGGCAAAAGAGTACGGCATAACAAGATCATGAGGAGTAACAAAGATGACTCCCGCTCCAGCACCATAACTTCGGGCTGCCCCATCGAAGTACAGCCTCCATGATGGTATGATTTCAGTAAATAGAACTTCCTCATCCGGAAGGTCTTCCTGTAGTTCCCATTCCGCTGGGACTGGATGGTCAGCAAGAAAATCTGCCAAGGCTTGTCCTTTGATGGCTTTTTGTGGAATGAACTTGATGTCGAATTCGGACAATAACAGCGCCCATTTGCCAATCCTTCCAGAAAGAATCGGTCTAGACATTATGTACTTTAAAGGATCAACCTTTGAAACAAGATTGATCGTGTGTGATAGCATATAATGTCTTAATTTTTTAGCCGCGAAAATTAACGCAAGACATATTTTTTCAATAGGTGAATATTTCATCTCGGCGCCTACCAGTGTCCGGCTCAAGTAGTAGAGTGCATTCTCCTTTCCTTCATCATTTGCTTGGACAAGAAGTGCTCCTAGAGAATATTCTTGTGCTGCAACATAAAGAATTAGTGGCTTCCCTGGGACTGGAGCTATGAGTACTGGTGGATGAGATAAATATTGTTTGATGCTTTGAAAAGCATTTCGACATGTATCATCCCATTCGAACGGTACATCTTTCTTTACCAATTTGTTGAATGGATGGCAACGTCCAGCAAGGTTAGAGATAAATCTTCGAATGTATGCGAGTTTTCCTTGAAGACTCTTCAACTCATGCACATTTCTTGGTTCTGGCATGCTGATTATGGCGTCAATCTTTGATTGATCTATTTCAATGCCTCTATGTCGAACAATGAAACCAAGAAATTTTCCAGATGTGACACCAAATGCGCACTTCAGTGGATTCATCTTTAATTGATGACGTCGAAGTCTTTCGAAAACATCTCGTAAGTCTTGTAAGTGATTGTCACGTTCCTTTGTTTTTACGACAAGATCATCTACATAGCATTCTACATTCTTATGCAACATGTCATCGAAGATTTTCTGCATTGCCCGTTGGTAGGTCGCCCCCGCATTTTTTAATCCAAACGGCATAACTTTATAACAAAATATGCCTTTAGGGGTACGAAATGCTGTAAGTTCCTCGTCTTTCGGATTCATGCGTATTTGGTTGTATCCGGAAAATCCGTCCATGAAAGATAAGACTTCATACCCAGTGGTTGCATCCACCATCAACTCTATTATTGGAAGTGGAAAGTCATCTTTTGGACATGCTTGATTTAAGTCACGAAAGTCAACACATATTCGTAATTGTCCATTTTTCTTCTTGACAGGAACAATATTCGCGATCCAAGTTGGGTACTTGACTTCACGTATGAATCCAGCCTCGATAAGTTTGTTGACTTCCGCTTCGATTTGAGGAACGAGTTCTGGTCGAAATCTTCTTTGAAGTTGTTTGATCGGCCGAACTCCATGTCTAACTGCAAGGTGATGTACTGCAACCCTCGGATCTAACCCTGGCATTTCTTTGTAAGACCAAGCAAATACGTCTTTGTATTCTCGAAGCAAATGGGTGTACTCCGATTCTTCCTTTTGACTGAGGAGAGCACTTATAAACACTGGTCTTTGGTCTTCTTCAGTCCCCAAGTTTATTTGTTTCAAGTCATCCACAGTAGCTTGTCTCCCTTCTTCAAACGTAAGTGGGGCCGATTCAGGTTCATCTGTTGTGGCAGAGTTTTCAGGCTCAAGTTTTGAGTTGGGAGCTTCTTCAAAAGCTATATGATTAACGGAGACCTCTTCTTCGTCCTCATCATTCTTCAGAGAAGGGTAAACCTTTTGACGTTGTAGTCTTCTCTTTGATCGTTGAGGCTTTGGACTTGGATCAGAAATCTTAGTTCCAAGTCAAGAAAATGCAGATTGTCTTCGAGATGACTTTTGGGGAGCTTGTGCGTTAGTATCAATTTGAGTAGAAGAAGAAGGATCCTTACTTAACCTTTGGAAGACAGAAACTTTGCCTTGTATGTCAACCATTTGGGAGGGTTCCCTTCTTAACCTTTTAAACACCGAAACTCTGACATTCTCACTTTCAATTCGATCGAACACTGAAGGTTTCGGCTGTTCAGGTTTCTCTCCTGCGACCTCGTAGATTTGAATCATGATTGGGTTCGAAGAAACCTTCTTGACCTTAATCTTTCTTGGTGGATTTGGATCATACCCCAAACCATACCTAGGTTGCACCATGAGGGTTCCGTCAGAATGAGAAGGGATACGCCCACCCGAAAGGATAGCATCGAGATCACCCAATATGCGAGGCTCCCCTTTCCCAAATCCGGCATTCTCAAACAGCTTTTTGACTTGGGGATTATAATACCCTTTGAAGGTCGGTTTTGGCCCATCGACTCCAGGCTTATTTTGTTTGGATGAGCTAGAAATACTGAGTTTTGATATGTCCGGAATAGACGTCGAAGCTCCCACTGTTGATTCGTGGCCTCCCGGGATTGCCATGAGTTGATGGGGCAGAAACAATTTTGGAATGCTAGGTATTGGAAGAGTTAACTCTTTCCTCAATACTTCAACATCGATCGATTTTATTTGAGGTGTTTTACCTTTAGAGAACTCCTCAGATGTAAATCTTGATTTACCTTTGATGATTTGATGAGGTTGAACAACGCCGGACGTATTATCATCGTCTGCATCTCCTCTAACTTTGAATCCGGCCATGGTTAACCCCGCAGAATTACATTCTTCATCCTCCGCGTAAAATTTGGCGTCAGCAAAATAAGATTCTTCTTCGAGGAATGGTTTAGACTCAGCTACCACACATTTGACTTCTCCATCTCGACTGTATTTGAAACATTGGTGCCAAGTCGAAGGTACAACTCCAGTTTCATGTAACCAAACACGTCCCATGAGTAATTCATATGATGTTTTGGCATCAATGACGTGGAAGAGAGCTGAGGAAATTAACTCCTCTATTTGTAACTTCAAACGAATCATGCCAACGGCTCGTTGACCCTTTTGGTTGAATCCTTGGATCATGATTTTGCTCTTGGATAGATCACCGACATTAATTCCAATTCTCTTCATCGTTTTGACTGGCATAATGTTGACAGCAGATCCGCAATCGATCATTATGCGATTTATCTTGCATTCTCGAATATGACCACTAACATAGAGTGGTCTATTATGCAAACGAGAGCCCAGTTGCAAATCTTCGTCGTCAAATGTGATAGTGGCCATACAGTCTTGTCGGGTTGTGGATCCAATATGTTCTAGGATTTTGCCTTCGTATTCTTCCGGATCTATCAACGCTGCGATTAGAGCTATTCGATCATCAAAAGGAAGTTTAAGAGACTCTGCTAAGCTTGTATCGGAAGGGATATTATTGAGTCGCGAGATAGTTTTCTTCTGTTTTGAACTCTTTCTCAATTCCTTCCTTGCTTCGTCTTTCTCCTCTACATTGACAACATTGGAGGTAAAACATTCGTTGTCGAGGAAACCTTTAGGAAGGTAATCACCCAGGGTTGGCAGTCTAGGAAGAATGCGTGAAGCAGCTTCTACTCCTGTTGATTTAGTTGGCACTTTTGACTTGGTTTTAGACCCCCTCCTTTGGTTGTTTGTTGTTCTCAGTTTCTCGTTACAAACACTAGAACAGGAGAAATGTGGGGCCTTTCGATGACGTCCTTTTACAAGGGTCCATCCTTCCTGGCCTTCTTCTAGCGTTACCTTTTCATTAGGTTGAGCTTCCATACCTGATGCCCTCAACTTTGGTCCTACAAGAGGTGTAGAAAGTGGTATCTTACTTGTTTTGTCTAATATTTGGTATTTCTCCTTCTTACTTACGAAGGTAGACCAGCCATCACCAACCTCGTCTTCGGACTCTGAATCAGAATCCCAGACATCCAAATCGTCTGTCATAATTTCGTAAAAGGTTGGACGATTGGGTGCACTTAGTCCCTCCATTCCCGGGTAGACGTAACTGATAGTGATTTCCCCATCTACTTCAAACTTCACTGGGATGGCTCCTTCTGGAAGTTGTGGTCCAAACTCCTCAGCCAGAGATTTATTGGCATCGCATATATGAGAAAATGTATGTTCCCATTTTGCAATGGGGGTTGGATCAAACGACCCAAACGAAACCATCGAGCAGTCAGCAGTTAGGCTTTCTCCCGTTTCAAGTTTGATCTTATTTTCTTTGTCCAAGCGAACAATAAGATCTTTCAGCACAAAACATTTTTCCACCGGGTGACTGATGATCCTGTGAAATCTACAATATTTAGGATGATCGACCTTACCTACTTCCTCTGGTCTCTTCGGGGCTGGTAGTTCGATAATCTTCTGTTCAAGAAGTTGATCCAAGATTTCAGGAACTTCAGAATCTGAAAATGGATACTCCTTCTCTTCGAGTTCTTTCAGAGTCACTTGACCTCTGCCTTGGACTAAATCTTTGGTAGGTCTGAATTCTGGTTTTGGTTTTGGGTTTGATCTCGTCCCTTGGAAGGCTACCTTTGCAGGGATAGTGGAAATTGTCATTACCTCTTTGGGCTTACCTATCTTGAAGTCCTTCTTTATTTCTTTCTTGGGATCTTTCTTGTCACGTGGATCACTTGGCAAGTAACTCCCATGCAATTTGGAGCTCCAGGTCATGAGCACGTGTCGCCAACTCTTCAAAGGAGTGAGGCATATTTGCTTGAAGATTGTAGAGTAATCCCCAATGCATGCCTTGGACGCACATGTCAATGGAAGAGGCTTCGCTTATTCGTTCTTTGCAATTGAGCACGAGGTTTCTCCAGTGTTCGATGTACTCTACCACTGGCTCTTCCTTGCTCTGCTTTGTTCGAGCAAGTTCAGGAAGGCTGACAGTCCGCCTGGTGCTATAGAAACGTGTTAGGAATTCCTTTTCAAGTTGATCCCAACTATCAATTGACCCAGCCTGTAAGTCGGTGTACCATTCGAACGCAGCACCTTTGAGGGAGCGTACAAACTGTTTCACCATGGTGTCATTGTAAGTGCCTGCATTGTTACATGTCTCAATAAAATGAGCAACATGTTGCTTTGGGTTGCCCTTCCCATCAAAACATTGGAATTTTGGAGGTTGGTAACCGAGTGGCATCTTTATCTCGTCGATTCGACGACTATATGGCTTGGCATACACCAACGAAGATTGCATTGAACCACCATACTGGGCACGAATGGTGTCCGCAATCATATGTTGAAGTTGGTGGACTGATAGAGAGCCAACGAAAGTTGAGTAGTATCACGCAAAACGTTTTGCACAAATCGTTCGATCATGTATATCTTGTTTCTGTTGGCGTTCTTGGACTTCCGGATCCTTACTTTTGGAAGATTCTGGATTTTCTTGATCTTCTTTCGCTAGATTTTGCAGTTCTAGCTTGTGCATGAGTGCAGCAACCTGTGCGTCTTTCTCTTCTAGTGACTTCGTTAGTTTTTCAATGGCTAAAGCCATTTGTTGGATTCGATCATCCGAGCCTGAAGTCGCCTCCGTGACCATCACTGGCTCAAGTGATTCTTCAGACGAACTATAGTCTCCCCACCTTTGTAGAGAAGTGGTATGAGGGGATCCGGACAAGGATCTACTACTGGAGACGGAGCCCGAACGAGAATTTTTCGCCGAACTCTTGGTCTTTTTTGTTGAACGAGAATTTGGCTTTGTGAAAGCAATTTTCATTCTGCCTTTGTTGGAGAACTTCTTTAGTGGTGGAACCAGTTGAGTTTTCCCACTTTTTGTTTGGGCTCTGGTCGTACGGAACAGTTCAGCAAGTGTCTCTTCGAGATGAGTCATGGTTTGCTTCGCTTGTCCGTTTGCCATTGTTGATGTAGTGGTTGAAAGTTGAAAATTCTGAGATCAAAAGATGAGAGGACAAGAAGATCCCACTGGGCGTGCCAAGAAATTTGTACGACGGATTTCGCGTATTAAAATACAGAAAACGTCACAAATTGTATTTTAAGAAATACAAATAAATGAGAATCTTCTTATAATTGCAAAATTGCAAAACCCTCTGATTAATGATTTGGATGTTTGAAGACAAGGAGCCACGTGGCTTGAATTCAAGATTTCGAGAACTGTTGAGAATTTGATTTGCCGAGAACTTGACTTGTTGACGCTTGAGTTTCAGACCTTGGATTTGGACTTCGAAACTTGGGCTTGATCTTGATTTAATTCGAGGAAGATTTTGATCTTCTTGAATTTGTTTGATTTGAAGAAGATTTTGATCTTCTTCGTGTTTGCCGGACTTGGAGTTGAGATGATTTCTTCTCTTCCTTCGGCTTTGGGATTTCTTCAGCACTTCGTGATTTTCTTCTTCACTTTTTTTTTTGCCCCCTTCTTCAATGAACCTTTGACCTTATTTATAGGAGAAATTCGTGGCCAATTTTGGTAATCACATAATTAATTCAACTAAATTGATTATAATTGAATAATTATGGATTTAGAAAAAAAGTAGGGTGGGCCTTTAAAATTTCATGGGCTCATTAAGTTTTAGTTTAATTGGGTTGATTATTTAAATTGACCCAACCCATTATTTATTTATTTTATTATTTCTTTTTTTTTTTTTTATGTCTACAACCTCGTGTGTGAAAAGCAAAATCTTCAACATTAACAGTAGATTCATGACTTTTTTCACCAGACATTGTAGATGATGACCATCTCTATGTGTGTGTGTGTGTAACGTGAATATGTGAGTGAGAAAGAATTTGTTGCTTTTCAATTTTTAAATCAAATGAGGAATAGTGATTGGACAAAATTATCCCTCCTTAAAATAGTCAATATACCTGATTTTTTTAATTTTCCAGGTCAATTGATAGTGTTTTGGATAGTTTTCATCTAAAGGGACCCCAGATGCATATTTATGAAAAGTTAGGGACCTCGTCTGGCGCAAAATGAAGGTTAGGATAAAGTCTGTAAAAAATGAAAAGGTTAGGGACCCTGCTGTAATTTCCCCTAAATAATATGATTAAACGTCTCTTGTCACCACATTTTATGCTCTTTCTCTTCTGCGACTTAACTTTTATATCAATAATAGTAATTATTAATAGCTGCCACAATATAAATACAAATAAAATCTAAATATCCACTGCTAAAACACACAAATATAAAATTTATATTTTAGATCAAAATACAAGTTTAATTTTTTAGTAGGAAAATGAAATGTCATATAATTGTGTGTATAACAAATAAAATGTTATATGAATCATATTTTCACTAAGTATGATTTTATCACTTAAAAATCAAATTCCTTGTTCGAGCTGATATATAACAAGAGGACATATGAAAAAAAAAACGAAAAAAAGGGTTAAAGGTGAGAAGTATTTAGGGTATATCTTATGGGCAACTCTTTGGAGACATTTCTACTCTATTGCCAGCCTCATGCTTCAAGAAATATAGACAATTATTAATCTTAATAATTAATGCAAACAGTAAAAAGGGTTGAAGATAAGTAAACTACTTGAAGGAAAATTATGATCTCTATTATAGCATGAACTTTTATTTATTTAAGTAATGAATAGTATGCTTAGCAATAAAAATGATTATCAATTCTATTAGTGCTGATTTACATCATTTTTACTCCAAAATAATCATTTCTTCTTACATAAATCTCTTTTCAATAAATTATGTGTTGGGAAATATGTAGGAAATCTGGAACAATTAATAACTTCAAGGCACGAAAATCGTTATCTTTTAAGAGATGTTTCTCCCCTTTCCGACAAAGTCACGATCGGGGTATGATAGAAAATCTCTCTCAGGATACAATGGAGGCGTTTGATTCAAATTGTGACTATTTGATCAAAGCAAGAAACACTATATAGAGAAACCGATGACGCCAAGAGAAAGAAGAATAGAAATTTTTTAAAAGTATCTCGCAAATGAGAATTCGCCCAAAATATATAGAAATGGAGGCAACCTTTTGAATAGGTGTGTCCCTTGAAATGAATGGACGCATCTGTTGGAAGAAACATATCTATTCAAAAACTTCTGAATATTCGCAAAACAAAAGATAATACATGTAAAATGATGAAAAATATCTAACATAATGAACCAGATAAGCCATGTTTGACAACTATTATTTTAAAACTTTTTTTTGCATACTCATTTTTAACTATATATTCACACAATAAAATATTTTGCATGTAAATTCAAAACTTTCCATATTTTTTAATCACATATTTTTCAAAAAGTCAATATTCAAATCTTCATTTTAACCAAATAATGGTTGTCAAACATGGGAAATATATTTTGTTCTGTATTATTAAATATTAGCTATGAATATATTTTCAATGCGACTGCAACAAAAGACCATTGCTATGTTGGTCCAAAATTTTCAAAATGGGACCTAACTAGTCGGTTCAATTTAGGGGTTTAAAATGGGATAAGCCGAGATCGGCTTGGTTTGTGCTCGCTCGTGGGATGAGCATGGTGCAAACCGGTTCACCTCAAGAAAGTTAGGCTCGGCTTACCCTTTGATGGGGAACCCAAACCGTTTCAGTCGAAACTTACATTTCATAGATAATATCATGCTCAAGTGATTCGCTGCTCGAATTGTGATCTTAGCTCACCCAACTTAACACCTAGTTCAATTAAAAAACTCAGGAACTAATCTCGAAAAATTTGTCTTGTTATACGTAAAAAATCGAAAAACAAAATTATTCAAAACAAGAAAAGAACAGGCAGTTGAGTTCACCATAAGATATTATTGTTTTAATATTTTTATTATAGATTTGACTTTATGACCCTTGACTTTTGACCTTTTGCAAATTGTTGCTCTAATTGATTTTTAAAACATTGATCAATGTATGAATTTCTCACAACAGAGCAAAAAATTGCATGTACGGGAATGTCAACGAAAAGTTTCTCAATATCTAAGGACTAAGGTATAAAAATTTATGCGAGGAGACAGAAGATCTAAACTCGACAAAACAAAGCCCTACTGTGAATTAAGAATAAATGCGATGTACACTAGATTTGAAGTGGCCAACAAACACACATTTGCTGAAAAATCAAAACAGACACCAAACAGCAACTAAGGTCCACAGCCAACATTAAGAGAAAAGATATATGTACAGAAAAAGAAATTACAGAAACTTTCCAGAAATAAAAATTTCCAAAAATACCCTTCATACATAAATTGCAACTAGGAGCCACTACAAGAATATAGAAACTCCAGATTAGTTCCTAAAAATTTATGAGTGCAAAATTTATTCCGCTGACTCTGCGCACTCTGGTATAACTGGTATCAGAGCCATGTTTGATCATGGAAATTGAAATAATTAAAAATAATTGGTACTATATACTAAGAGAAAAAGATGGTTTAAGTTATATGTTAGAACCTCTACCTAAGAAATTAAAAATATCAACATTAATTATAACAAAAGAGTTACCAATAAAAACAAGAAAACAAATATTAGAAAAACTAATATTGGGATATATAAGAGATGAATATTTATATCAAAAGATAATAATAGAATTTGAAAAAGAAGAAGTAGAATTTTATGAACCTGATAAATATTACGAATCTAAATATTATGAACCAAAAGTAATGATGAACATAGTTGATGAAGAAAATATAATTGAAGAATTTTTGAAAAAGGTTGAAAAACATAAAAAACCTAGTTATCCTTACCTACCTAAAATTAGTACAAATGAAAGTTTTGAGGATATACATAAAAGATTAGAAAATCTTGAATATAATTTACAAATAGGAAATGCTCTTTTAGATAAAAAAAAACTAGAAGGAAATGATAGGATTATAATTAATCCACCCCAAGATTTTAGAATAATAGGAAAAGATAAAGGGAAAAATCATGAAATAAAACAATACATGATAGCAGAAGTAGAAGAATTAGAACAAAAATTCTTAGAATCTACTGGTGAAGAATATGAAGAATATAAAAAACAATTAGAAGAATTAACTGAAAAATTAGAAAATACAAAAATGAATACTAATCCATCAACTAGTCAAAATATAAAAATAGAATTCAGTAGTGATGAAGAATATGAAAATTATCCTTATGGTACACCAATACCTAATAAGGAAGGTATTAACCAATATAGGAAAACACAGAAAAGATACACTGGAAATATAAGAAAACAATCCATTAAAGAAATAAACCCAATGAAATCTTACAATGAACCAATCCATACAACTGGAATATGGTTAGATCTAGATTGTGTAGATAAAAATAAGGCCATTGAAACATGGATAAAAAGTACAGACCTAGCTATACAATTTAACAAATGGGAAACATATACAGCCTTTGGATTTATAGAACATACTTTTAGAGGAATTGTATCTGACTGGTGGAGAAAGCTACCAGAAAATATAAAAAAGAATATTAAATATGGAGAAAATACAACTGAAGCAATAGATAATAGGAACGCCTTGAATGAACAAAATATACAAGAAATTCTTAAAAGAATAGAAAGAATCCTGAGAACAGAATTTTTAGGAAATAGATTCACGATAGATGAAGAAACTAGAAAACAAGAAGAATATAATGAAGGAATGATAGCTATGGAAAATCTAAAGATATGTGATATGTGTGAATTAGAGAGATACACATGCAAGTTTGAAGAAATATATTATATATTAAACCAAGGAAATTATCAAGAAAATAAACCTATATTAAGGTCTTATTTTATGAAGTTACCATTTCCATGGGGAATGAAATTATTAAAAGAATATGAAAAACTGTTACCTCTTGGAGAAGAGGATGGAGTGAATAAAGATAGTTTAGGATGTAGAATTGAATTTACAAAAAGAATGATAAGTATATGGTGTAGAGAAGCCTTAGAAAATAAGAAAGCATACAAGATGAGAAGAAATTCTCTATGCTGCTATAAAGATATTGGACAAATTGAACAATTTGGATGTTACAAGAAGAAGTATAAGCCATATAAGAAATATAAGAGAAAGTTCAAAAAATATAATAAGTTTAAGAAAAGATTTTTTAAACCTCATAAAAAATATTTTAAGAAAAGAGATTGGACTAAAAAGCCCAAACCTAAATATATCAAAAAATGTAGATGCTTTATTTGCAATGAAGAAGGACATATTGCTCCTCAATGTCATAAGAAGAAAGATAAACAAAATATAAAAACTCTTAGAACCTATGAGGAATTTCAAAATAACAGTGATATAGAACCAATTGAAAACTTTGAAGAATTAAGTAGTGAATGCAGTAGCATTTATGAATTAGATTCATCATCTTCAGAAGAAGATTCTGAAGAGATAGTATATATGAATCAAGAAATACAAGAAATAGATCATGAAATAGAGGTAGAAACAACTGAGGAAGTTGAAGATTCAGTAGAAGGTATGAATATACCAATTGAAATATATTGTATGGACAACAGAATTTTACAAGATCCTGTAGATGCTCTACTAGGAACTATTGTAGGAAATCTAGTCTATCAAAAGATAATATTCACAGTAAAACCAAATTATGCGGTTTCACTGATTGATGAAAATATTGACCAAAGTTTCAATCTATATTATAGGATTGGAAACTTGAAAATGCTAAGGAAAAGTAAGGCTATAAGTATAAGCATAAAATCAATATTTGCTTTTAGTACTAGCCACCATAACAATTTAAGAAAAATAACTGATAATATTATCATACATAAAGATTTTGAGGAATTGGCCCAATATATACCTCCTAGAAAATACCAAGAACATGAAGTAACAATACCTCAACAAATAATGCTTGATTTTCATAAGCAATCAAGAGAAATTAATTCTGAAGGAAAATTGATAAGAAGAAATAGTGTGAGTTTAGTAGGAGATGATCTTATTGCAAGATTTCCCTCCAGACAAGATCTTAAGATAAGTCAAGTTAAAAAACTCAGTATTGCTGAACCAATAAATTCACAATACTATATCAAAACAAGATATATTAACCAAGAAGGATACAAGAAAAATCTTCTTGTCCTTATAGATACTGGAGCAGAACAAAGTCATGTAAATGCTAAATTTGTTAGTCATTTACTAGATTTTGAACTAACAGAACCTTATATATTCAAAGATTATTTGGGAAATAATCTTGAAATTAAGAAATATGTTAAATTCCCTCTTATATTTATAGGAGAGGATCAGAAAGAACATAGAAAAGAAATAATTCTATATAAAGATGAATCATATGGAATCAAACGTTCACCTATACTATTAGGAATGAACTTCCTTGAAAAATTTAGTCCCTATAAAATTTGTCAAGGATATTTAAAAATAACAGTTGATGATAATCCAATCATCATATCAAGAATAGATGAAAATATGAAAACCTTGTTATCATGGAAAGAGTAATTAATACTAATCCCATGAGTCCATATATTGAAATTACACTCAATATAAAAGGAAACTGTAGAATTAAATTTCATGCTTATCTAGATACAGGAAGCACGATAAGTTTGTGTTTACCAAATGTATTACCAAATGAATACTGGAAATATGATTCAAAAAAGATAATCACTGCTACAACAGCAGGAGGAAACAAAGTAATATATAGTAAATATGCTATACAAGTACCTTTTCTAATATCCTTTAGAGAAGTATTTGTTGACACAATATATATGTCATCTACAATTGGATGTGATATTTTATTAGGACAAAACTTCCTACTAAAATATGCACCATTTACTCAATATGTAGATAGATATATGTTCACAACACTTTGTGCACATAAGATATTTACATCAAGAGTAACTAAAGCTGTTAGCATAGCACATACACAAATTAATCATCAGAGTTCCTCAACCCAGCGTGGTGGATGTTGGAATATAGAAAAAACTAAACCAATTACAGTTTTGAAAATGACAACAGAAAATAAAATTGAAAAATTGAAAAAAGAAATTTCTGAAACATATTCTGAAAATCCATTAGAAAAATGGAACACATATAAAGTAAAAGCAAAAATAGAACTAATTAATCCAGACACTATAGTTAGAGTCAAACCAATGAAATATAGTGTGGAAGATCAAAAAGAATTTAAGAATCAGATAAAAGAATTACTAGAAGCTAAATTGATTAGGCCTAGTAAAAGCCCACACAGTAGTCCAGCCTTTATGGTAAGAAAACATAGTGAGATAAAAAGAGGAAAAGCCAGAATGGTGATAAATTATAAGAAGTTAAATGAAGTTACCAAATTTGACGGATATTACTTGCCTAATAAGGACACCCTTATTAAACAAGTACAAAACAAGAAAATATTTTCAAAATTTGATTGTAAGTCAGGTTTTTGGCAAATCATGCTTACAGAAGAAAGTAAACCATTGACTGCATTTAGTACTCCCAGTCCTTTAGGACAATATGAATGGAATGTAATGCCATTTGGGTTAAAAAATGCACCACAGATATTTCAGAGAAGAATGGATGAGGTAATCAAACCAATTACTCACTTCTGTATTGCTTACGTTGATGATTTACTGATTCATTCAAATAATATAAATGAACATATAGAACATCTTGAGAAATTTTGTTATATTATGAAAAAACATGTATCACACTTTCTCAGAAGAAAGCAGAGATAGCCAAAACAGAAATAGAATTCTTAGGATTATTTATTAAAGAAGGAGAATTACAATTGCAATCTCATATTGGTGAAAAACTTCAAGAATTTCCTGAAGAAATCAGAAATAAAAAGCAGTTACAAAGCTTCCTAGGTATATTAAATTATGCTGAAGGATTTATTGAAAATTGTGCCAAATTAAAAAATTATTTTCTCCCAAAATTAAGAAAGAATGTAATGTGGTCTTGGGAAGAACAAGATTGTGAAAATATAAGAAAAGTAAAAGAGGAATTAAGAGTTTTGCCCAAACTTGTAATTCCACAAGAAGAAGATTTCTTTATCCTTGAAACTGACGCATCAGATAATTACTGGGGTGCAGTATTAAAGGTTAAAAAGAATCACAAAGAATATAAATGTACAAAGGATTGTTCTTGTCCTGAAATACTTGCAGGTTATACATCAGGAACATTCAAAGAAGTTGAAACAAGGTATGAAATGAATAGAAAAGAACTCATTCTTTGTAAAGCGAGGAGTACAGAAATATGAAGATTATCTATTACCAAAAAAGTTCTTAATTAGAACTGATAATACCCAAGTTAAAGCATTTTTGAAAAATAATGTTGATCCATCTATTGCCAATAGATATATTATTAGAATTCAAATTTGGTTTTCTTACTTCAAATTTGATATTGAGCATATAAAAGGAAAGGCTAACTTTCTTCCTGATTATCTTAGCAGGGATGGAGCTAGATCAACTAAGGACGAAAGTCCAAATACTTGAAATAAAGGTTTCCTATTTGGAAGCTCAAATTCAAAATATACAAGATAGTCTTCGAGACAAAAATATAGCCCTTGAGGCAGAAGTAACTTGTACCAAGTCTAGTATCCCTTCACAGGGACTTGTGAATACTAGCGCTCTACCCGAGGATAAAGGGAAAACAAAGAAGGTAATAGGAACCCCTTCACAGGGAAAATTTGAACCTATTACTAGTATCCAAGATATTAAAAATAGCAAAGGTAGCTCTTCACAGAGCCATACTTTACCTAAGCTAGATATTGAAAAAATTGATCCAAAAGAAATTGTCAAGATATGTCATGTGACAAAAATATCCAAAAAGGATAACTATGAAGAAATAATTTTCTTTATTGTTGTTTTCAATATATTATCCGATTGGTATCTTGAAGTGGGAAAGTGGATGAAAACTCTCCACTATGGAAGATACAACAAGATAAATTTTTATCCAGAAGCTCCAGCCAACTGGGTGAAAAACTGTTTTGAATTAGGAAATATACTATGTATATATCCTAGCAAAGATCTCAAGGAGATAGCCCAACTTCCAGCCGACGTCAAGAAGGCCATTAAAAGATATACTGAAGTTGTCAAAACTACAAACATATACATCAGATTCTACTCTGCAACAATGGAATGGGATCCAGAACTTCAAAATATGCAGCCAGCATTCCATGTTATCAAATTAGGACTCACAAATCAACATTTTTTACCAACCAATCAAAAGGTTGTTAAAAATGGTTATCAAGATATCATTAATATGATGCCATATAGAAGAGCCAAAGGATACAAGGAAATATTTGAACATCTAACTCAGTTAGTCACTGAGAAAGAAAAAATATGGGTTTATCCATCTGAGGAACATATAATCTACTCTAATGCCAGAATAGAGACAAAAGAGGAAGATATCTGTTATCTTGATCATTTATTATCCAAAATAATCTCTAATCAAGTTAGTGGATCTGAAAAGATGGAGAAAGAACTATGCAAATTACTTTGGGATTACAGTGATCACCATTGTGTACACTGTGTAGTGGAAGATATGAGTCAAGTCTCACTCGATGATGAAGAATTCCCTGCCGAATTCTTTGAATCAAGAATGGAGAAATAATTGAGATAAGATAGTGACCCTTTATCACTACTTTAATAAAGTCTCTTTATTAAAGAAAAACTGTGGTCACTCAAAGACAAAAGATAGTGGTTGAGATAATGACCTTCTACCAGCTATTGGAGAAAATAACAAGAGTTGCTGTTGAAGATAAGAAAAGTGGGTATGATAATCACTCTCCACCTACTTACCAGCTAAAAAGGAGGACAGCATCACTACCTAACAAAAGAAGATGACAGACAAGAAATAATGGAGAAACAGCTGTGAAGATAAGGTTCCTAACCACTTGAAGAAAAATTCTCTATATAAGAAGAGGAGGTCCAAAGACTAGAAGTATCCCTAAATCTTCTATCTCTCGAATCCCTAGCATCTCAGATCTTTAATATCTGTATACACCACTTGTATTCAGAAAAATAAATTAGATAAGTTTTGAAGATAGGAAAGCTTGTAATAAGGTAATCACTTATGGAGTTCTAAACTTCATAAGGTGAGTACCAAATGTATGTAAATATAGTATGCAAGCATGTATTATTTCAGTCTTATGAATATAAAGATGAAGTTTATTATGGTTTAACAAAGTTTCTATGAAAGGATTTCGTTAAGTTTCTCATGATTCCTCGGCAGTACAAATAAAGATTTTAAGAGATTTTCAAAACATTGTTTTTGAATGGATGTTAGCCATGCCAAAGTACCCGTCTTTGATATATGGTTTAGGGGAAAAGGGCAGATTTCTAACAAAAATTTGTAGCACCTTGTGTGTGAGTTATCTTTTAAAATCTTGTTCTAAGTAAGAACTTGTTCTGAAAAGAGTTTGAATAGAGGTGAAAACAGAGACTCTGAATTCTGTGAGATAGCGTCTGTGGCAACACGGCTAGTTCTCTAGAGTGAGAAATGCAACCTTAATTGAAAAGCCTTTTGCGGAAGCAGTTGTGGACCCAAATGATTTCAAAAACATTTTAAATATTCATCTGATTCAGAAGAATGATTGAATACATGCAAAGCTACTATAAGAACATACTGGAGGGAAAACCTGTTTATTACCATTGATTACTGTAAGTCATTTACATGCTTTTATATGATTATGCTTTGATTATTATTAATCTTCATGAACACCTCACAAGCATCCACATCTAATGATGACTGTTTTAGATTATATTTAGATGATAAAGATATTTCATTTTTATTAAGTTTAGTAGAGAAATCTGAAGATATAGTTCCTGTTGGACAAGAAAAACTTAAAGAAATATATTCTGAAATAGATTACTCTTGTAAACATAATATAGGATTTGATCCTGTAGAAATTAGCAAAGAAATAAAGAAAATTGAAGATGTTATTGGAAAATACAAAGACATAGGAGAAGAAGTTTCAGAAGGAATAGTTTTTGGATATATAACAGAAAAAGACCAACCTAGAACTTTTGAAAAATTATCAAAATATAGAGAATATTTAGAACAATTTGAAAGATTAAAAAAATTACATATTGATCCTGATTAATTAATCAAGGAGAAAGAGAAGATATTAAAAGTTAAGAATCCCAGGATTAACTTTAAGAACTTATGGCCCAAATAAAAGAATTATAAAGATACAGGGTAAAGTTTGCAAATAAAGATAGAAAGGGTAAGATAGTACTTTTATAGAAATCTATTTTATATTATTTAAAGGCTTTGTGAGTACCTGGTAGACTTCTGGCAAAATTCTTCTGGTAATCTAGCATAGCCCCAACATTAAAGAGATGAAATAAAATAGTTGGAACAGAAGAAATTAATGTAGAATTTGGGATACAGCTAAGTCAGATGAAGCTGTCCAATTTCTAGATTTCCTTTGCTAAATATGACCCCACCTATTTATTTATGCATACTGAGCCAGAGACTTTTCAGACAAGAAAAATTGGTACATAACTAAAATTCGTCAAGTAAATGCATTGACTACACAATTCTCTCTTCTCGAAAATCCATACATCTACACTAGATTAGTATCTGATGACGGGTTCAAATTTTTTCTTACTTTAATTGCTTAAATTAATAAAATTGTTGTTAGCTTAAAAAATATGAATAATGTCATTTTGCCAAATGAATTTGACATTCTGGATGATAGATGAAGGTGTGACAAGTAATTGGTACAAAAACCACACACACACACACACACACACACACACACACACACATATATATATATATATATATATATATATATATATATATATATATATATATATATATATTTGGTTTAAAATAGCCAATGAGATGTGGCATTATATGAAGGTGACAAATCAGTATGGTAATGTAGAAAGGTTGAAAAAATATATATTGATGTATGACGAAAACATTAAACTTTCAAAAGCAGAAAACAAACTACAGAATCAGAGCATCGCAAATACGAATAATGTTATTTATTCCCATTGAAGTTGTAATTTAAGTCTAGGTGACATAATGATAAGTAAAATTAAATGATTAATTTAAATCCATCTTTCATTTAGCTTATCTTCTAGCCCCAGCCCCACTGAAATTAGGGTTGGAACCCTAATGAGGCTACATAGGGCAAATACACAGCTTTCAATCCCAAGTATAAAATCCATTAAAAGACAATTAATTCAAGAATAATACACCTAGAAATTAACAAAAGGAAAGTCATCTTCAATTTAACATAATTCGTGTCAAAACAATAAAATTTTAGTAATTTTCTCCACCTTCAACATGTCCACTTCTGTTCAGTCGAGCATACTTAGCATGTTACGTAAATAATGCCATTGTTCATATAAAAAACATCCCTGGTCCACAACTTCGAAAAGTTCATAATATTTCATATATAGAGCAAAATAAAGGCTCGAGGAATGAACAAACTCCTCATACTTTCAAGCCCCTTGGACGGCTCTAAGAGCACGAGAAAACCCAAAGAACTCTGAAAAAAAACATACAAATCACTTCAAAAACAAGATTTTTTTAGAACACTTTGAAGAACAAAATAATTTGAAGACTTGCTAATACTAAGTACTAACAATAGTAATAATATTAGCTGCAAAATTTATGGGCATGCTATATTGAGGGGTGCTACTGCTGCCCCATTCATCAGGGGTGCTTCATCCATCAACGCGAAAGCTTCGTTGCAAAGCTCAAAGTCGAAGTCAAAATCGAAATTCGGTAATGCAATAGGCTGATCACCGTCCTCAAATCCACCAAGCAGAAGGTCGTCACAACCATTGATAAAGTCGTCCACTGGGAGCACGAATTCATCATTTGTAGGGATGGAATCGAGTTCCAAATCCATGTCCATTCCCTCTGCAATTTGTGCCAAGGATAAGATTTCCTCCTCCACCAGTCCCGAATCAGCCACTTTCTGCTCAACTTTAGCCTCCAAGAAAACTTCATTAGCCGTCTGGTCGATACATTTGCAATTGATTCCCGAAGATGAGGTCATAGAATCCAACTCGATCACTGAAGATGGAGACGTGTGTGAAGTGAGTGAGACCACACTTCCAATAGATTCCTCCGGGAGGCACAAACCAGCATTGTTTTTATTCTGTTTCTGAGCAGCCTTAGAAGCCACCACTGAAAATCCAGTATTGTTATAAGAATCATTTAAACTTTTCCCAATTAAGTTCATGCTATTGGCCAGAGACTCGAATTCAAGACGTTTCATTTCATAAGCTCGGGATGCCTCTTCAGCAGAATTGAAAGTACCTAACCAAACTCTTCTGCCTTTAAACGGATCCCGTATTTCAGCAGCCCATTTGCCCCATTTTCGCTGTCGAACGCCTCTGTATTTTCCTAAATTGGGACGTGTCCAGGGCTTACTCTCAACTTTTGATAAAACCCCCTTCTTCTGGTTTCTCTCACCATTGTTGCTATCCTGAACAGAACTCTCTGTTTCAGGAATTTTAGATGAGCAATATGAGTCCTTCCTTGGAAAGTGAATTTCCTGAACAATTCGTTTAACTTTCTTCTCGTTGATTTCTTCATCATCTGATGAATCAGTAGCATCCGGGTCATTACAGATGATCCGGAGTTTCCTCATTCGTTTGGTGGGTTCTGCTATGTTTCTAGATTTTTTGCTTAAAGTTTCTTGATTTACTAGTGGTGGCATGTTTTAATCACTCCAAAAACCCTCAAAAAATACCTAAAAAATTATCTCCAAAGAAAAACCACAGAGAAAACGCTGAAAGATTTTAAAGGAGTATTAAGTAAGAGGGCCTCTCAAGAGCAAGAAAAGGTTTAATAATCTTTTTATATGAAATCCAAAACTCCCTACACCAGAAAAAGTCCTGCAAAACAAAACCCACAAATTATTTCAGATCCACCATTAAAACCTCCAAAATTCACAAAAAACATCATCAATATTTACAGAAAATAAAGACTGGACATCATATGCATCTACAGAAAAACCCACAAAAGGGTTTTAAGGAAAAAATGTACAAGCAAAACTAAACCCAGAAAAATAGCACAAAATATATCAGATCAACCTGCAAATCCTCAAGAACAGACCAAATAAATCCAAAAATATAGGCAAAGCATCCTTTGACATATAAGTCCAGAAAAACCCACAAGGGTTTAAGGAAGAAGTTTCACCTTTTGGGCCTCAAACGCATCGAAACCAACGGAGAAAAAAGGTGGGTACTCTGCTGGAGTGCACAGCAGAGGGATTGTTGCACGCAGAGAGCAGAGTAAAAAGAAGAAATAACAGAAAAACAGAGCTTCGATGGAGCCCCAAAAACAACAGCCAAGTCAGAACTTCTCGACATAAAATCACTTAAACACCAAACCCTTCTTCACACAAAAGCCCCCTTTCTTCTTCTCAACACTTGATAACGATAAACACAGAGAAAAAAGGAGAGAAAATCGGATCAAAACGGACCAATTAATAGATATATGTGAGTATAGAAGATTAGAAATAGATGGCTACTATTTTTCCCTTGTATATGAAATTGAGAATTCCAGAGTGACACCTCTCTCTCCTACTACTACTAGTGTTCTTGTTTTGCTGGGCATTTATGACATGAGTTGTATCAAAAATGGGAGCGTGGGAGGTTTTATAATGTGACTTTTTTTTATTTATTTAGTACATATCATTTTTACAATTATTAATAAAAATGCATTAATTCGATTACTGAAAGATGTACACTGAACTGCTCGATGCGTACACCTAAATAGTGAGTGGGATGAGAGATTGGAAACTATGAATTTTCTTTTCTTCTTTTCGCAAAGACAACAATTAACGAGTTCAGATCTGCTACTCAAATTTTTGCTATCCAACTTGCTGTAACCAAATTAATTATTAATACATCATTTTTAAATTAACATGTCATCTCAAATTTATCCACATTAACTTCTCTACTAACTCACCAAATTGATGACATGTTAATTTAAAATGATATATCAATCATTAATTAGATGAATAATAAGTTGAAAAGTCAAAATTGAACAACAGATCACAATTCACAGTTTCTGACCTTTATCCTAATGCAAATCTCAAGAGAAGATAAAATATCGAAGAAATTAAGTGGAAATTACACCTACCCCTACATTTGGAGATCCAATTTCTAAAACTAGATTTTACCTTTTTTTTTTTCAAAAATCAGAACTTTTTAAAATAGATACAACTTTATTATATTTAATTAAATATTATAAAAAATAAATTATATAGTATTTGAAACCCTAAATTCCTAATTCATTCTCACCCTCTAGTCTCTCTCTCCACCCTCTCCTCTCGGCAGCAGCGTCTTCTCCCTCCACCCCCGCCCCGTCTTCTCCCGCCACCCCCTCCCGTCGTCTCTCTCCCCTCCGGCCGTCGACGGCCTTGCCGGCTGCCGCAGCGGCTGCGACGCTGTGGCGTAGTCATTCGCAGCAGCGTCGCGACGCTGCTGCCCTAATTGGAATCAGCGTCGCGACGCCGTCGCCGGCTGCCGCAGCGGCGTCGCGACGCCCTTGTTCGGATGCCGCCGCCTTGTTCACCGCGGCACTCCCCTTGTTCGTATGCGGCTCTCCCCGTGACCCGAGTTGTGCAAAGGTCGCGGGGACGGCGGATTCGGGAAGGTTTGGTGGTTGTGGTGTAATTTGGGGATTTTTTACTGTTTGTGGTGGATTTGGGTATTTTTTAGCGGATGTTGTGGTTGTGGTGTAATTTGGGCATATTTTGTGTGGATATTTATATGGTGGTTTGAGGCGTTGTGCAGTGTGTTTTGTGGTGGTTGTGGAATGTGGTTGGTGGTTGTGCGTGCGGTAGCGGTGGTTTTGTGTGGATGTTTCTATGGTGGCTTGCGGCGTTGTGCAGTAGGTTTTGTGGTGATTGGTCGACATGTTTTGTTGCGGTTTTTGGCCGTGATGGTCACATCTTTGAGCCTGTGACCAATGCTGTGACCTGAGCCATATATTGTGACCGATGCTGTGACTATCAATAAAAACCTGAGTCATGCCCCAAAAAATATTCTGTGACATGTGCTATGGCCATTTGAAATAAACTTGTGACTATCAATAAGAAACTGAGTCATTTGAAAATAAAATGGGACTATGAACAAAACTGTGACCTGAGCGATGTGCAATATATGTACTGTGACCGATACTGTAACCATTTGAAAATAAGCTGTGACTATTAATAAAAATGTGAGACGTGAGCCTTATTGTGTTATCAATTATTGTAAACGAAAAATCACGTGTTGTGACCTGTGACCTAGGTTGTGACCTGTGACTTGGGCTGTGACCGTACAAAAATTGATGTCATCGGAATAGTCGTCGGAATCAGAGCAGTCGCCGGAATCGGAGTGGTCGCCGGAGAAATCGCCGGAATCGGAGTGGTTGCCGGAGAAGTCGTCGGAATCGGAGACGTCGCCGGAGTGGTCGTCGGAGCAGTCGCCGGCGTGGTGGGGTGGTGGTGGTGGGGGTGGGTTAATTTTATATATATATTTATTTATTTAATTATTTATATCTTTTTATATATTTAAATAAATAAATAAATATTTATAAATATGTGTATATATAGGTCAAAAAATCTGATTTTTGAAATGTAAAAGTTGTTTTGTTATTTTTGAAATAGGGTAAAGATAAAGTAGGGAAAGTGAATTTTTCCCAGAAATTAATAATACGCGTGGTCGTGGGGTGTGTTCACCTGTTTTTGTCGAGTGCCTTGTTTTTCTTTGCAGCTCTTTTTCATTTCCTACAAGTCATTTTCTCACTTTGTAAATAACACTTAAAAGTTACAGTTGGGATTTAATGGAGTTTTCAATGAAAATAACTCTCTCTTTCCAACCTTTCAATATCATGAAAGTGTGAAATTATTCTATAAAATGAATTTGTGTTGATAAGAAGATAGAAAAAAATGAATTATAATTTTAATTATGATCAAACAGGGCTTATTCTTATCAATTTTTCAATTATATATTTTATTAATTTTTATTAAGTCGTTGTTTGAGACCCATTAAAATTTAGAAAAACTCATTTTTAAATCAAATTATGTGGTCTCGCATATGGTGAAATGGTTGAAAAAGTCAGGAAAATGCAATTTTGAATTGACTTTTACCCATAGTATATTTTTAGGTTCCTTTTACATTCAGCTTTTATCCCCAAAAATAGAATGTTTAAAGGCATTTGGGGGAGAATGAATTGTAGGCTATATTAGTAATTTCAACTCAAAAGTTCACGATAGAATAGGTAAAAAGAAAATTCAACAAGTATATGTTTGAATCAGGAATTCTACCAAATATCCTTTTTGGTGGGAATGTTTTATGATAAAGTACTTTTGAAAATTTCGCAATCTAATTTTAATGACAATCAAACGAAGGCTAAAATCTACTAAGAATTTAGTTTTAACTAAATCAAACACGTGCTTAAACTGTTCGACCTTTAATGTTTGCATGATGATTCTCTAATGAAAATGGAAAGGAAAATCAAGCAAGATTCTGTTAGTAGCAGTGAGCAAGAGTGTATTGATGATATGAAGAAACATAGCATAAAAATGCAATGAATGTATATGTATCCCCTGTTTGGTGCAGCTAAAAAACATATTTTTATGACTTTTGATAAAAGTTGATGAAATGTATAATTAAAATATATGATTAAAATCTTTGACTTAGATTTTAGCAACTTTTAAGTTACACCAAGTCGAAGCATAATTGTTGAATGTATACGTTAATAAATCTGAGTTAATAATCTTTATCTTGGAGGATTGGACATAGCCTTTTGTTCTTCAAAACACAATTAATTACAATTTTAATAAAATAATTTTTAGATAAATCAATTTCCCGTAAAATATTTTCTTCCACCATATTTTTCACATTTACAATTAAACGGACCGTTTAGAACAAGAATATTGAAAAAGGCATATTTAGACCAAAAGATCAAAGAATATTTCAGCACCATGCAACTATCTAAAAGGACCTATTATTCTTGTAGGCCATAATTCCAATAAATATTCTAGTTGGGCATAATAGGACGGTATCAAAATGTTACACGCACAAGATTTTAATATTTTATTATAAATCTATTGTCTATTCTAGTGTATTTGTCTGCATGGAGAAAGTCAACTTTAGGGATGTCAGTTGCTGGGCCTGAGGCACCTCACATCCATGGATATTTGTGCTGAGAATATTAGTCTAAGCCTTTATTTAGCCCCTACTTGACGATTATTATTTGATAAAAATAAAGTTTTGAATACTAATTTTTAAAAGAATATATTGTTAAAAGATAAAAATAGAAATTTCTTTTGAGTTTAACTATAAAATATTTTATTATGTAAATGCATGATTGAAAATAACTACGTGGAAAAAAAAATTTGAAAATAATGATTGTAAAACAGGGGCCTAGTAATTTAATAATAATAAGGGATAATTGCAACAAAAGCCTCAAACCTTTGAAACACAGACAGACTTTCCTCAAATTTTTGATTTATTGCAGTCATCACCCCTAGCGTTTCTAAACGTTACAAATCGCCCTTCGGATAGTTTTCATCTACAATTCTGTCAATTGACTAAAAATTCAACTTTGACCACATTTTTAATATTTTAAAAGAGGACAAAAGAGTAACTTTATATTTATCACATAAAATAATTAAACTTAAAAAAAAAAAAACACGGTCTGGTAGCGATCCATCAGGATGATATTTAAAAAAAAAAAAAAAACACATCATTTCTGGTGTGTTCATCTTCTCACCCCAGCGCACACCCCCACCCCCACCCATACCCATTCTCCCACCTCAAACCCAAAATCATTTCTGGTGTGTTCATCAACACGGTCTGGTAGCGATCCATCAGGATGATATTTTCTTGCCATTTGTTTATAAGTTTTCTTTATATTAGAAATAGTTCCACGCTTTTCAATTTCCAACATATCATACAAACTGTTTGTGCTTTGTGTTGGAGCATAAAATGCCTTAAAATTGGACCTGGAATGGGATCTTCGACTTATCCCAGATGGATTTTTGAATTGAATTCTAGAATTTGTAAGCTGTGAATGAAAGGAAATGCTTGAAAAACTTTATGTAATGGAATTTTTTGTGGGTTTTGAGCATAAATGAAAGGGGGTTTTGGAACCTGAAACCACTGCACAACGCATTCTGGGTTTGAGGTGGGGGGAAGGGGTGGTGGGCGTGGGCGTGGGCGTGGGGATGAGAAGAAGAAGACAACTTTGTATGTGTGTATTTTTTTTAAATTTAATTAGTCGAATTATTTAATGTGATAAATATAAAGTTAATCTTTTGCCCATTTTAAAAATATAATCAAAGTTAAATTTTTCAGTTGACGAAATTGTGGATGGAAACTGCCCAGAAAGGCATCAACTACAACATTTGAAAATGTTAGGGGTGACAGCTACAACAAATCAAAAATTTGAGGAAAGTCTGCTAGTGTTTCAAAAGTTTAGAATTTTTGCTACAATTATCCTTAGTAATAATAATAAATAGATCTTACGAAATGTGTGAATAATAATGAATAATAATTATGAATGTATAAATTAAATTGATATTTGACATTGATGGAATTTCATGAACTATCTATAAATTTATTTGCCAAACATAGGATAAATTATAGTACAATTTTCATGGCGGATTTGGGCAAAATGTCCAAGTGAAGCTGGGATTTTCTGGTTAGTTGAGAAATTGAAGTGGGTGGTCTATGTCCTAAACGCTTCTCGACAGATTTTTTATGCCCTTAAACATTTATACGAAATTAAGTTTAAGAAATTAAATAATATTATTTAACATTTAAAAAGCAATAAAGTTATCGTATGCTTAAACCTTAGATTTCTTTTTCGTTAATTGTTGTAGTATAATTTAAATCAATTTTAATTTGTTCATTTTCTTAAATAGGAAATTATTTTTTACTAAAATAGGATTACGATGAAACCACTATGTGCCAAATGATAATAAAAAGAAGCGATTTAAAATTAAATAAGTTGTATTGTTTGAATAAAAATTAACTTTGTATTCTTCGGAAGAAATCGAAGATTTTTTTGGGAATCCTACAATATTCATCCGTTCTTTTTCTCTGATAGATAGCTAGAATTTCAACTGCTCGAGGGTTATCTCGAAAATAATTATAAAATTTTGTTTAAAGTTTATCTTATTGATGGACAAGTGAGCCACGCAGAAAGAAGTGAGTAGACCTAGGCGGTGGTTGCTTCCATTACCTGCCAACTACGCTGCCATGGACCCCCACCAGCCACCACTCTTTTCCCGCCAAAATCCTTGGTGTTCTTCTTACAAATTTTTAGAAAAATTTAGACAATTTCTTTTTAGTTGTTGGCTCACCATTAGTCATGCCTTATGCAAATGTCAGTCAGAGTTGAATGTGCACTGCACATCATCTTGAATTAGTTTATAAATGCTGTGAAAGTAATATTTGATATCAATTTATTGTGAGGGTTTGATGAGTTTCAAACAAATTAATTAAAGAAAATAAAATTTATGATATAAATTTATAAAAAGAAAATTGTACTCTCAAAATTCAACTTCTATGTATCCATTTTTTGCGACGTAGAAATTCTACAAATGATCAACCTTTTTATACTACATTTGATGAATAAAAATTAATTGTTAATACATAAATTTAAACATCCACTAAATTTTCTAGGTAGATGAATAAGAATAAATTCATTTATAATAACTCTATATTCATGTATATCAAGATTCATCAAATCAAAATTCATTGAGTCTAGATTAATTTAAGTGTTAATTGTTAATACATGAATTTAAACACCCATTAAATTTTCTAGATATATGAATTGAAATAAATTCATCTATAATAATTATAGATTCATGTAAATCAAGATTTATCAAGTCAAGATTCATTGAATCTAGACTAATGTGAATTTTAATTAATTGAGAATTAATAATGTGAAATTCATACATGACAAGAATTTTGTAATATTTATTACATATTGAAAAACGAAAAGTAAAATATTATTGAAATAACTAAATTATAATAGGGTTAAAATCATCAAAAACATAATTCTAACTTCCTGTAATATTTAATATATTATAGATTTTAGTATTTCCTCATAATTATTATGTCATGGATTATAAGGAGGTGCTTGCTAAAACAAGAAAAAAAACTCGTTCATTTAATTTATTTGGGTATAAATTGAGAAGACAAAAATCATGAATAATTTGAGTAGTGGTTTTCAAAGAAAAATTGTTTTTGAAAGTATAAATAGATAGATTCCGTCGATAAAACCAACAAATTAGGAACTACGTTACCTGTTATTTGTTGTATTTATGTGATTGTTTGATGCCTAAATGCACTAAGTACCCTTATATTTTGATTGAGGTTGCAAATGGATGAAAACGATGGAGATTTGAGGAAATAAGTGAAAAATAACCAAAGTGAAAGCGAAGGAAAGTTCTAAATGTGGTTGCAAGTGTGGCTTCAGAGATTTTCAAGGTTGAGCTTAATTTTTCTATGCGACCGCAAGCACTTTTCTATGCAGTCGCATAGAGTATTTTTGAGACGCAATTTTCTGGTTCCTTCTACGGTTCAAATACATATAGAAACAACTTCTTTCATGATTTTTATGCCCTAATACGCTCCAGATCGAACGGAACGCCTCAATACACAACTTTTCTCTTATGGATGCTCAAGAAACTCTATGAAAAACTAAAACCCTTGGTGAAGTTATGGAGGAACTCATTGGATTCAGCAATTTTACATCATTTATTCATGTAATCTGATCTTTATTTGTTGAATACTTTTATAATTTACACTTCCTTCTCATAAATTTATCATGATATCGGTTTAACTCTTATTAGATTTTTCATGAATTCAATCATATTTTTTCCAATTTTAATCGAAATATTTGTTGATTTTAAATTTCATGAACCTATGTTGAGATTAATTTAAATTTTACTAAATTCTTCATAGATTTAGTCACGTTCTTTATGTCGAATGATTGAACTAATTGTTGAATTTTAATCTCAATTATTTTATTGGTGTAATTCAATTACTACTTTATACTTGAAGTATATGATCGATTTTTGAATCTGATTTCAATAAAATTGTGGGTATGCGTTATATGAAGTTTAGATTTTAGAACTACTATTAAATTAAATTGATTTGTAACGTCATATCATCTGATTAGAGTGTTTGGATGAAAACCTCTAATTGAGTTATAAAAAAACTAATAATTGATGTAAATGATCCGATTCGAATGATGGAATTCCGATGCTTCACTACCTAAATTCATTGATTTTAATTTTACTATCTTAAGACATTGATGTTAATTTCATTCAAATACCAAATTCGAATATACATTTGAGAGAACAATTCTTTTTTTTTTTATTTTTTTTGATCATTTGAGTAATTTTTCATCTCCATATGAAATCGATACATCAAAGTTGTGCTACTACTACTGCATTATTCTTTGGGTATTATCAAATTTTGGCACCATTGTCGGGGAGATTAACTTAATTTTCTTATTTGTTATTTTTTTTTTCATATAATTTAGTTTTCGTGTTTTATGAGCAAGGATCGAAGGAAACTCTACCGAAGGACATTTTTCAGTGTTTGAATCACTTTCTAACCCTATCTTTGATATCTTTGATACTGCATCTATTGCCACAAACACCACGATTAATAGTGAACATGGTATGTGCCTTATAGGACTTTACAGGATTATCTTCACCCCACACGCACGTCCATACCTTCATGCATCATGTTTCCGCCTAATATGCCACGTATGGAACTTAAATCGGGAATGATTCAATTTCTTCCCACTTTTCATGGACTTGAAAATGAAAATCCATACGTGCATGTTAGGAAATTTGAGGAGGTAGTTGCAACCTCTCACAATCAACATGGTACAACGGATGCAGCCTGGCTAAAAAAATTCTCATTCACTTAAAAAACGAGCTAAAAGCTTGATGTATTTGTTGAAACCACGATCGATTGGCACTTGGGTTGAAATGACTCAAGCATTCTTTAATAAATACTTTCCCCGCCATAAAGCTAGTGTCCTTAAGAAGCAAATCTCATCATTCACTTAAAAGGATAGTGAGACTTTATACCAAATTTGGGAAGGATATAAAGAATTGCAAGCTCTCTGTCCCCATCATGATTATCAGAGTTGGCGCATTGTGAGTTACTTTTATAAAGGATAAACACCTAGGGAGTGTCAATTTGTAGAGATGATGTGTAACGGTGATTTTCTACAAAAAGATCCGGATGAGGCTATAGTGTAGCACCTCGAAAATTTTAGAATAAAATTATAGTTCTATATATATATATATATATATATATATATATATATATATATATATATATATATATATATATATTATATTTTATGATTTTGAAAGTTGAGGGACTAAAATAAAGTTTAAAATTCTTATATTTTCGGGTCAAATATTTAATTTTTGCTAGAGTGACGAAAAGTATATCAATATGAGTCTCATTGAATAGCTCATTTTTAATCATGAAAGTAGGCTTGAGAAAAAGTTCATTCGGATATGTAGATCTAAGATATTAAAGTTTAAAAAAATTTGTAATTTATTTATATTTTTTTAATAAAATTGAAATTGGATGAGGATTGTTAACGGTAAAGAGTGGATGTGGAAATAATATTTTATTAGAATGATACTTAGAGCCTGTTTGGTACAGATTTTCATTTTCTACAGTAAATCAATTTTCATTTTCAACCACACATTTTCCAATAAAATAATATTTTCCATCACATCAATGCTTTTTTTTTCTTTTTCAACCACAAATTTCTCATCATATCACTATTCAAAAATCAATTTTTCTCCCAAAAATCCCTACCAAACACACTCTTAAAGTCAAAGTTGTCATTATCACATTTTGAGATTGGAATCTTTTCTTTGGACACGTGTCATTTTGTGATTTATCTATAGAGAATTCAATTTTTATCAAACTTGATAGACACAATTTTTATCACAATTATACTATGACTCAACTATTGTTTTCCTCTATAAATAGTGTGTCCATGCCTCACAACTCGCCACACAAAATTTTACTCAGTAGCTTTCATATAGAAAGCAGCTGTAAATTCTAAGTACATTTTCTTTACTCAAAGCTCGTTTGATCTTTCAAGGTAAGATACTTTTGTGCAAAATTGTTTGTTTCCTTATACTTTTATGTTCAGTAATTTATGCATGAATTGCCAATGGGTCTTCGGGTTCTTTAGAAAGAGATAAGATATCCTTCCGAAATCTAAGATAACCTATATGGGTGTTTCGCTTGGTCACCGAGATATTCCATAAGAGAAGAGTGGTATGAAGTGTTATTTTATTGTATATAATTGTGTATGAAAATTGCACGTATCTTACTGGGTATTTTCAAAATACTCACTCTTACAATTTTTAAGGCTAGTTCGGGTCGATTGGAGATGTGGGGCGGGATGGTACAGCAGACTGCCAAGAGATTTCGACCGACGGGAATATTAAGTTTTACTGCTTTTTAAATTTATTAGTTTGTTTGAGAAAGTTTAAATTAATTTCAGACACGATTTACGATTCGAATTTAAATTTATGAATGTTTTGTTTATTTAGAAAAATAGAATTTTACAGTTCCGTATTTTAAGTACATGAAAATTATTGTTGATAACACCTCAAGATGTATAAAATTTTGGGCCGTTACATATAGAATATCTAGATGATCTAGCTGAAAAAGCTCATACTTAGACTGGATCTATTACCACTGATAGTACCAATTGTCACGATCCACAAGAAACCCCAATATCACAACTATATTCATCTTAGGGAGGAGGATAGCCTTAGAAAGTAGATGCCCTAACTAGAGAACTAGAAATCCTACATACTAAAGACTCGAAATCTACACCGAATGTATCCCGTGTTGAGTCTTGTGGTCCTTGTTTTGTGTGTGGTGGAACTGATCATCTAGCGCAAGAGTGTTCTACTTTTGCGGAGATGAGGGGGGTTTATGAGAAACACTGCAATGCTTTAGGCACATATAACAAGCCCTAGGCTGTATTCTCCGAAACCTACAATCAAGGGTAGCGGAATCACCCAAATTTTAGCTAGAAATCTGAAAACCAACAACCTGCCCAAACGAATAGAGCTTACACTACACCTTCCTATCAACCCACATCATTTAGGAACTCCTTAGAAGGCACCTTACATGCTTTTATAGAGGTATATGGTAAGATAAATCAGAAGTTTAAAACTATGATCACTCAGGTAGTTGAGGAAAATAAAGAGATAAAAAATCATATGTCCAAATTAACAAATGCTTTAACTGTAGTGGAACGTGGAAAATTTCCAACTCAAGTTTAACCAAATCGTAAAGGACAGCACATGACACAAACCTCAGGATCAGAAGAAAACAACTTTAGGAAAGTGAATGTCATAACCACTAGATCAAGAAAAGTCATAGAACCAATCCACAAGCCTAGGAAAACTAAAAAGAAGTCTAGTGAGAGTAGCCCTAGTGAGGAAGTGGTGAAAAGCTCGGTTAGAGTGCCTTTCCCTCAAGTTTTTAAGCCTACACCGAAATCTATTGGTCAACATAGTGAAATCCTAGAACACCTCAAGCAAGTAAAAATCAATCTCCCTCTCTTGCATGTTATTTCACAAGTTCCCACATTTACTAAAGTCTTTAAAGAATTGTGCACTGTGAAAATGAAACACCATGTCAAGAAAACTGCTTTCTTGACCGAGCAAGTGACTCCTGATTGTGCAAATGATCCCACCAAAATATAAGGATCTTGGTTGTCCTACTGTGTCTTGCATCGTTGGGAACCATGAGTTTGCACAAGCCTTTCTTGATTTAGGGGCTAGTGTTAACCTCATGATTTATGTTGTTTACCTGTCAATAGGTTTAGGTGAGATAAAACTAACTTTTGTGATTTTACAACTAGCTGATCGGTCCACTATAAGACCTAGGGGAGTAGTTGAGGATGTTTTGGTTCAAATTGATAAATTCTACTACCCCGTTGATTTATTGGTTTTGGACTTGAAAGTTGATGTAAATGTTGATTATAAGATTCCTATTATTCTTAGTAGACCTTTTTTTGCCACAGCTAATGCTCTTAAATGTAAGAATGGTCTAATGAAGCTATCATTTGGGAATATGACTTTAGAAGTTAACATTTTTCAAATCAATAAGCAGCCGAGGAAGATGACAAGTGTCATCAAATATACATGATTGAAACACTCACTCAGGAAGTATTTGAGGATGTGTTTCTTGGACCAGTGACTACTGACTACTACCCCTTTAACTGTTCTCTCTTAAATTCTGAAATTCCAGTAAGTTATAATGATGAAGAGTATTCTAACATTTGTTCTGTTTTTGCCAGGATTACGGAATATCACCGGTGATTATGTCCAATGAGCTTAGTGCATTGCAAAAAAAAAAAAAAAAAATTGAAACCACCCTCGCTGGATATAGGTTGATGAAAGAAAACATTGGGTCAAGCCAACGATAATAAATAAAGGTGCTGATTGGGAGGAAACTCAAGGGGAGTTTGTCCTTTATTTATTTTTTATTTTTTATTTTTGTGTTCATATTCTAGTTAATTTTGTCATTTTCTTTGCATTATCCTTCCACTGAGAACATTCAGGCTTCTTATCCTTCAAGCTTATGTTGATTCACTGCAATATTCATGTGACATCTTTCCTTCTTTTTATTTGGCTGACACGTTTATGCATTGAGGACAATGCAAAATTTGGTTGAGGGAGGGTCAATTTGGATTTTGTTGTGAATTGCATATGATTGACATAATTATCATGGAATTATGTTGTGATTTCTTTACAATGAAAAAAAGAGAGATTTTTTTTTCTGTTTGAGTCTCTGATTTGCTATTTATGCTTTTGAACGACAAAATATGCCACTATGAGTTAATTTTGTTCAGGAGAATCTAGATGTTATGACACTTGCTGAATTCTTTTTGTGCATACAAGCCTTATGGTAAGATGGTAGTTTAAAACATGTAACTAGAGGAGTCTCTTGCTGAAGTTTTCTTATGAGACAATTGGTGAAGATTGAGAGCCACTATATACTACAAATGGTAATAAGCGTTCATTTATTTTGTGAATTTGATACTTCTTTTGAGAATAACACTATATGATTTGTGGTAAGATGGTGAATTACTTGAAAAATGATGAAAGTCAATTTAGGACTGACATTTGAGCCTTTCAACTTTTTTCTTTTTTATTTTCAATCTTCACGCATCTATGCTATTCATGCCTCTCAACATTAGAGTATAGCTTATATGCACATTTCCCTACCTTTTTACTTCCAAGTTGTAATAGGTATTGGATGTTTATTTTTGAAGAATAAAGACAAGAAAAACAACAAGAGTTAGTATGTGCTCAAATAAAGCGGCTCAAATCAAAAACAAAAAAAATTGAAAACAAAAGAAAAAGAGAAAAAGCTATGCGGATTTGATTTTGGGGCTTGAAATATTGATGAATGTGTTGATTGAAAGGTGTAATGTATTGAAATACGTGATAAGATATTTAGCTACGTGCTTGGAAGTTTTGAATTCCAATATCCTTCTTTTCATATAGCCTAACTTGAATTTCATTACAACCTTTTGCATTGACTGTTTTGATCCCAAGTATGATTGTGGAATGAATAGAAGAATTCTCAATTGATAGTATGCCAATCATGAGATCAATGGTTGTTTGCTTGTTACTTGTTCATAAATATTTAAACCTCCAATTTTGAGCGTACATCTTTCTCAGCTCTATAGAGAGAAATCCTGCACTAAACACTTTGATACCCATGAGTTATGGAGCTGAACCTTTAGTTTGAGACATACATGATGTTACTTGTGTTAGGGTTGGCGGTAAGATGACTATGGCTTGACACCAACTCACACATTTCGTAAGTGTTTTTGATATCCTGATAATCATGATACTATTAATTTCTTTGTAGTGTTGAGTTTGAAAAGAGCATGAAATGTGGTTGAATTGGAACTTAACAAATTGAATTGTAACATGACTAGTCATGGATTGTCTTGTTTTGCATTAAATTGTTAGGGACTAGCAATAAACAAGTTGGGGGGTGGTGGTGGTGGTAAGAGTGCAAAATAGCATGATTTTCTCCCCTTATCTGTTGTATTTATGTGATTATTTGACGCCTAAATGCACTAAGTACCCTTATATTTTGATTTAGGTTGCAAATGGATGAAACGGTGGAGATTTGATGAAATAAGTGAAAAATGACCAAAGTGAAAGAGAAGGAAAGTTCTAAAGCTATGCGGTCGCAAAACTTTAACTTCAATACGGTTGCGAGTGTGGCTTTAGAGATTTTCAAGATTGAGCTCAATTTTTCTATGTGACCACAAACATTTATTCTATGCGGTCTCATAGAGAATTTTCGAAATGTGATTTTCTGGTTTCCTTCTATGGTTTAAATACTTATGGAAACCACTTCTTTCACGACTTTTAAACCCTAATACACTCCAGAATGAACGGAACGCCTCAATACACAACTTTTCTCTCCTGGGTGCTCAAGAAACTCCATAAAGAATTAAAACCCTTGGTAAAGTTAAAGAGGAACTCATTGGATTCAGTAATTTTACATCATTTATTCTTGTAATCTGGTCTTTATTTGTTGAATGCTTTTAGAATTTAGAATTTCCTCTCTTAAATTTATCGTGAAATCGATTTAACTCGTATTAGATTTTTCATGGATTCAGTCATACTTTTTCCACTGTTTAATCAAAATATTGTTGAGTTTCAATTTCATGAACATATGTTGAGATTGATTTAACTTTTACTAAATTCTTCATATATTTAGTCGCGCTATTTCTATCCAATGATTGAACTAATTATTGAATTTTAAACTCAATTATTTTATTGGTGTGATTCAATTACTACTTTATCTTGAATTAGATGGTTGATCTTCGAATCTGATTTAAATAAAATTGTTCGAATACGTTATAGAAAGTCTAGATTTTAGAACTACTGTTGAATTAAATTAATTTGTAATGTCACATCCTTCGATTGGGATGTTGGGATGAAAACCTCTAATTGAGTTATAAAAAATGAATAATTGATGTGAATAATTCGATTCGAATGAGGGAATTCCGATACTTTACTGCCTAAATTAATTGATTTTAATTTTACCATCTCAATACATTGATGTTAATGTCATTCAAATACCAAATTTTACTATACATTTGAGAGAACAATTCATTCTTTTTGATCATTTGAGTAATTTTCCATCTCTTTGTGGAATCGACACTTCAATCTGTGCTACAACTAACGCGTTATTCTTTCGGCATTACCAACATCACTTGCATCCTAGAACACAAAGTACAAAGGTTAACATCCTACAAAAATATCCACAATTATTTGAACTCAGACAGTTAAATCAACTGTCGAAACTAGATCGAATGAGTGCAAGAGCTGTGACAGGGATTTAACTAGGGTTTAGAGTACATACCTTGATTGTAAAATGTACTTACATATATATAGAGGGAGGAAAAATGATCAAGGTAGATTTAGTGAAACAGGCCCAAACCCAAGTCTCCAATTGGCATCATTGATTGCTAGTCAATTAATATGGGAGCCCCTTCGTTATGTAATTTATAGATATAGCAATAGTCATCCAAACCTCAGTCATACATTTATGTGCAAATCAAACTTAAAAATATAAGTTATCAATTTGGCGAAGGCTTAGAAGTTGCCTCTAAAAAATGGGCATATTGTGAACAACTGAATATGCAAATAGTTTCCGAGATAAGAGGACTTATAAATAACATCTAAAATATGAGTTACTCCAAGTCACGTTAGAACACATTTTTAGGGTGCAAAGATCATCGATTGAAATAATGTCCGTCGACCATTTACACTTCAATGATCAACTCAACTGTTAATTCCTATATATACTCCACATTATATAGCCTTGAGAAACATAGCAAAACTTTGTATAGTATTGAGAGAACATCAAAGTGAGATGATCTAGGTTATAGAGAGAGATAGACTCGTATATTTTGAGATATGTTGAGAGTCATACGAGATCCTTTTGTACTTTTTTGCTATTGATCATAGTGAATTCTCCATCTCTGCCCGTTTTTTTTCCCTAATTTGGGTTTTCACATTAAATATTGTGTTCTTGTGTGATTCTTTTTCATCTTATCATATTTTTTTAGCTTTAATATTCATAACAAGTGGTGTATGTTCTATCATCGGGAAAATTGGCTTGTTTTCTAACAGTAAGCATAAGCTTGCGTAATATAATTTTTACACATAACTTATTGCAACCCCTTCCATTCATGAATCACTAAAGCTAGTTTTCGTCCTTATCAACAAATGGTCTTGTAGTCAAGCTCTCTTTCTGCCTTGCACTCAAAGACCAAGCTCTATACTCCAAGGAAATCGTTATGCATTATGACTTATGAGAGGTTTATGTCTCATAGAAATTGTCTACGTAAGACTGTCTCTTAGACCATAAGTCTTTACACGAGATTAGAGCATAAAATCTTCCAAATAGGCACCTCTCCTTTATTTACTAATTTATATTATACAAGAAATAAATGGAGCGTTAAATAGAATGAACCCAGCAAAGGTCACTACCCAAAGACAGTCAATTGACCCCCTCCATGAGGGTCGATCAACTACTTTTTCAATGATCGATTGACCACAACATGTTTGGGATTGACGATTTTTTGCAAAATTTAGACTTATTCAACAATTGATCGACGGTTATACTCCCAACTCACCAAGATACACTGATTGATGAAGTGTGTACCCTAAAGCCCTCAACAATTGAAGTGTTTACCTTAAGGTCCTCAAATTTTAACTTAGCACTCAAAAACTTAACGATATACTTCTCCTTAGCAAGATGCTCGAATTAAAGAAGTATGGACCTTGAGGCTCTCCAAGGTACCTAGGACATGGAGAAAAATTGCCAAGCACGAGGAGGAAAAAAAACTATCGGGCATGTGGATGAAAACAAGCAGGCATGTGGATGAAAATCGAATGTCTACAAATACATTCCAAACGGTGTCAAGTATTTTTTTCCTGAAAAATCTTGAAAAGTATTTACTTATTCACTACTCTTTTAACTTATAATCATACTCATTTCCATCTACTTACTCTTACATCGGAGGTCAAACATGGGAGATAGTGTCCCAACATCCTTTTGTAGTTAACCAAGTTGTGGAAGTGGGTGACACCACCTTGTTCCGCTAAGGAAGTTGAAGAGTTGTATCGGATTAATTTCCTTAATCATGATTTCGATGACCATCAAGGAAAAAAAGATAGAGTACAAGAAAACTTATAGTTGTGGTTCTCAACTTATCTGAAATGTAGAAAGGAAGTCTATGATCTTTCCTAAAGTTTTGGCTACTAAGAAGTAGTTAATTTGTAGCAAAATGCCTGCCCCACTAGGAATTAGTACAAGACAAGCACATGGTCCATGACCCGAACCCGCCCTAACTATTTTTTATTTATTTATTTTGATTATTAGTTTATATTTTCAAATTTAAATTGATTTTAAATATCAAAAATAAATAAATGAGTTAATATAGCGGGGGATATGGGGATTTTTCAATCCCTACCTCGCCTCCCAAAAATCCCAAGTGAAGCAGGGGAAGGGAATGGTCGTTCCAGCATGTCGTCATTCCTATTAGTTTATATTTTCAAATTTAAATTGATTTTAAAATATCAAAAATAAATAAATGAGTTAATATAGCGGAATATGGGGATTTTTCAATCCCTACCTCGCCTCCCAAAAATCCCAAGTGAAGCAGGGGAAGGCAATGGTCGTTCCAGCATGTCGTCATTCCTATTAGTTTATATTTTTAAATTTAAATTGATTTTAAAATATCAAAAATAAATAAATGAGTTAATATAGCGGGATATGGGGATTTTCCAATCCCTACCTAGCCTCCCAAAAATCCCAAGTGAAGCAGGGGAAGGGAATGGTCTTTCCAGCATGTTGTCATTCCTATTAGTTTGGTTTTAAAATAGAGAAAAAAAGTACCACTGTTGATAGTATTATTCCAAGATATAATAGTTGTGAGGGAATAATTACTGCGGCTTTTATTTATTTATGTGACACCTCTGGTTTGCTTTAAATAATTATATAATAGAGTTCGGAGATAAGTACTATGGACATATGAATCAAAAAGAGTTGTGATAGTGGGATACATATTGTGATGTTTTATTCTTGAGCTGTCCTAGCTGTATGGGTTTATGAGATAAAAATATCGTTAGTGCGGATATGCTAGAATATATGCATCCGTTTCTTTTAAAGAAAGTAGACGATCGCATAGACCAAAGTTTGGAGAAACTTGGAGTGTATATGTGGATTCTTATCTAACCAAGTTGTTGGATGACCTGTCATGCCGTAGAGATTCGACATAGATAACTATATGGGTGTCAGGGGACTCTTTCAATGATAATTGTGAAACTGATTTTTTGACTTTAGATCATCATGGATTCTTATGTGTGAATCGTCACACTTTGATGATTGTTAATATTAGACGAATTGGGTTTGACGTGAATCGCATGAAAATTGATGGATGATCAAAAATGAATTAATCACTTTTGGAAAGTAAGAGCTTGTATCATGCCATATGTGGACTCAAATATTATTACACCAATTCTTTATCTAACGTAGATTTGTGAACTGAAAATATGTTTTTCAGATATAAACTGAGTAAGGCGATTACTTGAAGTTACTAATGATATAATTGGTCAAATGAGATTAAGAGATTACATATCTTGCGACGAGTTGGGTATATGGCAAACTAACTGCGAATGAATCTTATTTATGGATCGTTAGACTTTGGTGGTTACGAATATGAGACTAACTGAGGTTGATGTGAATCACATAAAATTTGGTGGATGATCAAAAATGGATTTATTACTCTTAGATAGTTAGAGATTATATCGTGCCATACATGGACTTAAGTATAGATGCACCAATTCCTTGGATACGGTAGATTTGTGAATTGAAAATGAATTTCAACTATAAAGTACGTCGATTACTTGAAGTGATGAATAACATAATTGGAGAATTGAGATTAAACATTATGTATCTGTTGAAAAATTAGTGGTCGAAAATCACTTGATAAGAAACAAATTTGTAGAAGGAAATAATATTTTGCTCAATTTCAGAACAAATTATTTGTCTTTACAATTCTACAACGTGTTTTCAACTTTCCTCACACTTCCAAATGCTTCAATCTACCAATTATTTATAGGTCTCAAATAAATTCTTGGACACCTCACATACATTCACGTCGTAAATCCAATACTTTGAATTGACTCATACATGTATCTTGTGAACATAAAAAATTGTGTAGTCACTAGAAACTTTCAATATTATTAAATCATGTTTAGTTTCCAACATCATCCCTTAAACATGATTTCCTGCAAACTCCAAGTGAGGCTCTCGACTTCATGAATATATCGACGTTGAGAGGATTCAATAGAATATCTGCCACTTGATCCTCTATCTTCACATATTTCATATGGATCTTCTCATTTGAAATACTATGTCTAATAAAATGAAACCTTGTGCCTCAATATACTTGCTTGGTACATGGAACACCGGGTTTTTTTGGCAAAAATATGGCGACTTGTTGCCTACACTAATTTATATGGCTTCCTTTTGCACAACTCCAATTTCTTTAAGTAGATTTCTAAGCCATATTGCATGACAAACACAAGATGTGGCTACAACATATTCAGCCTCGCAAGTAGACAAAGTCACAATAGGTTATTTTTTCGATGTCCAAGTGAGAGCAGTGTCTCCCATAAAAATGCAAATCCAATGGTGCTTTTACGATCATCAATTTCTCAAATCTAATTACTAACACAATATCCCTTAAGCTTGAATTCAGAAGGAGTAAAACAACTCATAATCAAGTGTACCTTTAAGGTAACGAAGAAATCTCTTTGCTGCCTTGAAATGAGTAGTAGTAGGAGATTCCATATAATGACTCACCAATCTAACACCAAAAAGAATATTCGGCCTAGTACATGTCAAATATCCCAAACTACCAATTAGGCTCTTGAAATAACTTGGACTTATAGTTTCCCCATGTTTTGACAATTTCATTCCAGTTTCAACAGGAGTTGCTACTGGTTTGGAATCGACCATGTTAAACTTCATAAGAGTATCTTTGGCATACCATTCTTGAGAAATAAAAATTCCTTCCTCCATTTGCTTCACCTCAATTCCAAGATAATATGACATGACCCCAATGTCTGTCATCTAGAACTCACGAATCATTGCCTGCTTGAATTCTTGGAACATGCTTGGATTATCCCACGTAAGTATTAAATCATCCACATATAAAATACACAAGCAAAATATCCCCTTGTTCGTTAGTTCTTGAATAAAGAGCATGTTCATTGAGACATTTTTTTAAAGCCATTCTCCAAGAAATATTTATCAATTCTACTATTCCATGCTACTGGAGCTTTCTTTAATCCGTATAAAGCCTTCTTCAACTTTAGGACTTTATCTTCTTGGCCTTTCACAACATAGCCAAGTAGTTGTTTCAAACACACTTCCTGCTCAAGATAGCCATTCAAGAAAGTGTATTTGACATCCATTTGATAAATCTTCTATTTTTTTGGGTAGCTAGAGAAATTATCAACCATATGGTTTCCAAATGAACAACAGGAGCAAACACCTCTTCATACTCTACACCATGACGTTGAACGCAGCTTTTTGCGACAAGTCTTGCCTTGTATCTTTCCACATCTCCTCTGTCATTCTTTTTCATCTTGAAGACCCATTTGACTCCAATTGCTTTCTGTCCTTTGGGAAGAGCAACAAGTTCCCAAGCATCATTTTTGTTAATAGCATGAACTTCCTCGTCTATAGCTTTCACCCATCTCTCATCTCCTCTCACTACAACAAAAATAGTCATTAGCAACATTTAAAAGGCTACATTTATCAATAAATGTTGCCAAAATGGTCTTTTGGCAACATTTTCGTAAGTGAATGTTGCCATAGGTTAATATAAATGAGTTTTAGCAACGTTTTTTTAAAAAATGTTGCGGTAGACCACTTTTCGCAACGTTTATTGAGTGTTGCGGAATGTTTTACCTTTCGCAACGTTTGGCAAACGTTGCGGAAGGTCCTACCTTCCGCAACGTTTGGCAAACGTTGCGAAAGGAAGACCTTCCGCAACGTTTGGGCAAACGTTGCGGAAGGTCCTACTTCCGCAACGTTTGCCAAACGTTGCGGAACAACGTTTGCCAAACGTTGCGGAAGTAGGACCTTCCGCAATGTTTGCCCAAACGTTGCGGAAGGTCCTACCTAATAGCATTCATCATACTATCACTACTATATTAAAAGAGGGGATAGCAAATCACTTTTCATTCTCGCACCCTCCTTTTCACACTACTTTCCTTCGAACTGGATTTGCTACAGTAACTTATCAGCCGTCTCAAACACGTTTCATCTCTCACCGCCTTCTACTTCTCTCCAAAATCCCTGATGCCAAAATGAAGAAGCGAACCTAGAAGAGGAATTGCAAGAACCTGGATTCTCCGGCCATAATTGCTAGTTTTTCGACGATTTGGACCGACGCTACTTCATTACCCTCAAATCGTGGGGTATGTCGATTCGAGATGTGTTTTAATTTAGGGTTCTTTTTCACCAATTTCTTGCTTTATCCTCTACCGTTTCTGGTTTATTCCTTCTTATGAAGTTGGGCAGGGCCGGCCCTGGCCCAAGGCCACTAAGGCAGTGGCCTTGGGCCTCCAAATTTTAGGCTCCTCAAAAAAAAAATCCTATTACACACTTGGGCCAACAATTTAAGTGGCCCAAACAAAAAATAACTCAGCCCAAACGCCCATTAAAAACCCTCAATCCCTCATAACCTATCCAATTGAAATCGAATCTCTGGAGTACGCCTCTCACCTCTCGCTCTCGCTCTCGCTCTCACCGCTCGCCTCTTCTCTTCTGCCATCTCATCTCCTTCTCGACTTCTTCGAAGAATCGAGACTGAAGTTCAGGATTCAGGAGTCAATACTTCAAGTCTTGAAAGCACTGTGATTGACGGACGATGCCACGACGGTTTCTGGTAAATTCAGTCAACAATCTGTTATTACTTCTTAGTTTATTTTGATTTTTGATACTTATTTTCTCTTTTTAATGTTACTCTGGTCTCTGAAATCTGACATTCATTCATCATTTTGTCATTTGTGGGTGCTTTTTTTTATTCTTCTTCTGGACGTGGAGGTTGGAGTGGAACTGTGGAAGCTCTATTTGAATTTCGTGGACGGACACGGACTCACGGTGGATATCTGGGTTTCTGCCTACTGGAATTACCGAATTAGGTAAATTCAGCTTTGATTTTTTTTTTTTTTGTGGGATTTGAGTTTAATTGGATGGAATTATGGAATTGGATTAAACAAATGTGATTGTTGAATTTATTGCTCAATATGGTGAATGTGGGAGATTGGATTTTGCAATGATAAACCTGATTAAACATGATTGAATTGTGGTTGCAGAAGCAAAAATCCCATTGGCTTCATTGCTGTCTGCTGAGTGCCTGAAGGCTGAAGCCTTTCTTTTGGAGAATTGGAGAAGTTTGAGAATTTTTCGACACGTCAATCAGGTTCTTGTGGAGATGATATCTTATTAATTTAACAATAATAGTTGAGTATTTTCTGTCATCCAATTATGTCTATTTTTTCCAGAATAGTGCATCGATCGATTAGATTATGTTCTGTTCTTTATTTATTTTGCATGTTCTTCTATGTACAATTGCACTTTAGAAACTAATACTACAGAATGCTAGACTAATACTTTTTAAAGTAGAATCAATTATTTAAAATATTGTATACAATTTACAAGTTCATATGTTGTTAGAAGTGGATGTTACATTAGACTAAATTGCTCGTCTTCACTATTTATGTTGTAGAGATGCTATAATTACTTGGGTAAACAAGAAGACAATCCCTGCTTTGTATAACATCACAACGACAGAGGAGGTGATTGGTAGTGCAATAGCACAAATATTGCTGAATTTTAGTTTATCCTTAAAGTTTGCAGTTAAATTCATCTTAAAAAATTTTCATTATTTGTTAGTATATTGAAGAGTTCCAATTCTAGATTGCTGTGGTGGATCTAAATGAAGAAACAAGCATACGATTATTTGAACATAAATGAAGAAACAAGCATACGATTATTTGAACAGCTGCAACGTTTAAAAAACGTTGCCGTAGACCCCCCTACGGCAACGTTTAAAAAACGTTACCGTAGACCCCCCTACGGCAACGTTTTTTAAACGTTGCCGTAGGGGTCCTACTCTACGGCAACACCTTGATTTGCAACACACGTCCAAACGTTGCAAAAGGTCTACGGCAACGTTTTTTGAACGTTGCCGTAGGCTATTTTTGTTGTAGTGTCTTCCTTGTCTTGCCGTGTGATTATTCACTTCTTCTGTCACATCATATAGTTCCCTCAAACTTCTCCATTTGCATGGTATAGGACTATTTTCAGAAGATGGTGAATTTCCTTCATAATTAATTAAGAGATGGTGGAGTTTATTGCTCTTGAAATTCTTCATTTTGTACATTATTGCTTTCATCAAATAAAGCCAAGAAGTCATAACGTTCTTCTTCATCACTCCAATCCCATGTAGCATTTTCATCAAAGACAACATCTCTACTTACCACAAGCTTCATGTTAATTGAATTGTAAAGCTTGTTGTCTTTGGAATTTGGATCATAGCCAATGAAAATAAGCTTCTGACTCTTGTCATCAAGCTCCCGTTCGTTTTTTATCTGGCACATGAGCATATGCAATGCTTCCAAACTTTTCAAATGAGCAACGTTAGGCTTTTTTCTGCTCCATGCTTGTTGAGGAGTTACATTCCACAAGCTTCTAGTAGGGCTTCAATTAGACAAGTAGATGGCACATTCAACTGCTTAGGCCCAAAATTCTTTTGGCATTTTCTTACTCTTCAACATTCCTCGAGTCATATTTAGAATAGATCTCTTTTTTCCTTTCGAAGACTCCATTCTATTAGTGTAGCGCCCCGAGTTCCGTTATCCCGGATTGCCACGTCATCGTCTTCTGTAACTGATTTAACTAAAAAGTTTTTGCGGAAAATAACTAAATTTCAAACTTCGCATTTATAACGGTAAAAATCTCATCGACAACAAAACTCATTTTAATAACTTAAGAAAATTGATTAAATTTCAAATCTCGAGTTTTTGAAATACTGATATAACAAAGTACATTAATAGCGTTCAAATACGAAATTTTCCAATATAAATAACTGAATTCATTAAATTGTTGCCACACTGCCCATCAATCACGATCGCCTCCGAAGTCTGCAAATATTGTTAAAATAACGGGGTGAGTATTTCAAAGAAATACTCAGTAGACTCATCGCCGATAATTAATTTACAGAATAATTGAACACATACTTATGCAATATACAACGTGATATCATCATCATCTTTGGTTCATTTTCTTGAAAATCATAGGCTCTTTAAAAACATAGACTGAGGGTCTTTCTTTCTCGTGCATTCAAAGCACATAAGTTATGCATAACATTCTCATCTTATCTCGTAAGAGATTTTCTTCTTTCTCATGCAATTAAGCATATAAGTTATGGTAAGCATAACAATATCATATATCTCATATGACAAATTCTCTTCTCATGCATTAAAGCATATAATTCACGTAAATTCACATAAGACATGCAATTATAATTTAAACTAATTAATGGTGGCGAGTCTACCTCAAATGTCTCGATTTGCGTGAAAAGTGGAGTGGGATGAAATCTCAATCTCCCAATTGTTCGTACGTATCGTCTAGCCAAAATAGAAAATAAGTTTGAATTAGTATTTCGAATATTTAAGGCTTTAAAGTGATAAAATAAAGTTTAGGGATTATATTGGAAGTTATTGAAATTGAATTTGACAAATCTAAGGGTAGAAAATACTATTTTCGAAGTATTGGGGCTAAATGTGAAAAATAGGAATTCTAGGGACTTAATTGAAAACTATTGAGACTGAAAATAAAAGTTTAAGGGCTGAAATTAAACATTTCCAGAATTTAAGGACTTAATTGAAAATCTGTTTAAAGCTGAAAATAAAATATGAAGGACTAGAATAAAATTTTACAGAAACTAGGGGCTAAATTGAAATTCCTTAAAACTGTAAATAAATTGTTAAGGACCGAAATAAATCATTTAAAAATTTAGGGACTGAAATAAAACAACTTAAAACTTGGGGGTTTAAAGGTAATTTCTAAAAATCAAAACAAAATAAAACAAATTTCATCTCTCTCATTTACAGAGAGAGAGAGCGATCGACGGGGAAGGAAAGGGGCTGAGCCCCTTCCTTCGACTCCACCATCGGCGAGCGGTGGCAGCGCCACCGTCGAGGTGGTGCCAGAGTGCGGGGGTGGCGATTGGGGATTTTAGGGCGCACGGTCGAAGGCTAGGGCTCGATTTCTGTTCGGTAAGAAGGTAAGTTATTGGGTTTCCTAATTTTCTTGATTTTTGGTTGATTGGGTGTTCTTGTGGTGGTGTTTTGGGTGATGTTGGTCTCGGTTTTGAGATAAGTGTTGAGGTTGGTGGAGTTGTTTGGGCGTTGGCAGTGGACTTGGGTAGTGAGCTTGGTGTTTGGAGGTTTCGATTTTTGTGCGGTGTTGGTGAGGATTGGCAGTGGACTTGGTGGTTAGTAGAGGTCACGGTTTGGGCAGTGATGGTGCAAGCTTGGGTTTGCAGTCGGGTTGGTGAAGTTAGTTTTTGGGGTTGAAATGGTGGTTTCGGTTTTGAGCTATTGGCTATGGTGTTGTGTGTGTTCAGATGGTTGCAGCTTGGGTTTCTGTTGGAGCTTCGAAATGGTGGTTCTGGGTTTGGTTGGTTGCAGTGTGGACAGTGTCTTGGCAGTGGCGTGTTGGTGGTGTGAGCTTGGTGGTCTGGTGGCAGGGTACTAGTTTGGTGTTCTTGAGGTTGCAGCTTAGTGTTGGTTGGGCAGTAACTGGTTTGGAGATTGGATATGGTGGTGTTGGCGTTTTTCGGTGCTGAGGTTGATGGAGTTGGCTGTGGTGGTGCGATTTCTGCTGGAGTGGATTGAGATTGGTTGTTGATTGCTAGAAATTGATTTTCTAGCATCACACATGAATCTCAAATTTGTTGATGTTAGGGATTGAATTTTTATCATAAATTGTGAACTTCCAAATTGAGGAAGAGGAGAGGAATTCTTACCAAAATGAATTTGGCTGCGTGATGTGTGAAATTGGGGAAAAGAGTGTATATGAATAGTGGGAATTAGGACACAAATCCCTAGGTGGGTAATTGGGCCAAGAATTGTTGGGCCTAGCATTTGGGCTGTAGGGTTTTCCAATTGGGTTTAGGTGATTTGGATTAAAATGATTTCCTTGTATAATTGGACTTAAATATTGGGCTCTAAATATTGGACTTGAAACTATTAAAATTGGATCCAAGTAAAATAAATCGGAATTGATACTAAAATAATTATTCGATATTGGATTCCATCGAAAAGATTTAAATTCATTTATAACGGCTAGACGAACGCGCTATTTCTTTAAAATTAGGGTTAAAGTTTAGCGACACGTTTTTCGAGAAATAATTTTATATTATTTAAAAGTTCTCGGTCGCTACAATTAGGGTGTCCATGAAATGGTCAAACGACGACGAATTCCATTTTCATCACAAAAGTCTCTAAATTCTTTTGAAGTGAATTTGCCTCTTCTGTCACTCAAGCTTTGATGAAGCATCCACTTTCTATTTCAACAAATGCTTTATATTTTTTTTATACTCCAAACACCTCTGATTTTTCTATAACAAAACAAACCCAAGTTTTTCGACTAAAATCATCAGAAAATAGTTATTTTTACCGAATGAACTTGGTTTGATCGGCCCACTTGAATCGGTATGAATAAGCTCCAATGGTTTCTTTGCTCTTGAAGAAGATAATTTTGGAAAGTGTCTCTTGAAATTTTACAGAAAAGACAACCTTCATAGAATTGATTCGGGTACTGAATATATGGCCATCCACTCACCATGCGCTTCTTTACCAACAATCTCAAGCCACCAAAATTCAAATGTCTAGGTCTTAAATGCCACGTCCAAGATGAATCTTCCAAGCAAGACTTTAAATATTTAGCAACATCAGTTTGAAGGTTTAATATAAACATGCGATTTTTTGTCATAGTTACTTTAGCATCAAATTTCCACGTTGATCTCCAATTGAAAGACTAGAATCATGCGTGGAAATAATATAGCCCTTTTCCAAAAGCTGTCCCAAACTTAAAATGTTACTTTTCATATCTGGCACATAATAAACATTGGATATAAATTCATGCTTTCCATATTTTAAGCGAATCAGAATGTTAGATTTCCGTGTACCGGAATTTTTGTAGCATCATCAAGGGTAATATTTCCACTTATAGATTCATCAAACGCCACAATCATTGATTTGCTACCACACATATGATTGCTTGCACCACTATCAACATACCAAATATTTCTATCACGTTCTTCTTCAGCTTTGCATGCTAGAAGTAGGGTAGGCTCACTACTTCTGCTTTCTTCTTCAGTATAATTGACATTTTCTTCAACTTTATTTCTGCATTTTCAAGCGAAATGGCCAAACTTATAACAATTATAGCATTTCAATTTTGGTTTTATCATACCTTTGATCATCACTTTTCCTCCCATAAGACCTTGAATAGCCTCTTCTTCCATGGCCCCCTGATGAATTTCACTATTAGCTGTCATTGTCATCTTCAATTTTCTTCTATCCATAATTTCCTCCTCTTACTCGACCTCATGAATTGCAATGTACACTGACTCGACCTCGACCTCTTTGGCTTTCCTCTTGACTCTCTTCCTTTCCCTTTCAATTGTAGCTTTGTTTGTAGAAATCTTTCTTTTTCTTCAAAAGTTTCTCTTCATGGACTTGTAAGGAACCGACAAGTTGATCAACGGTCATTATACTCAAATCTTTTGATTCTTCAATTGCTACAACAATGAAATTAATTTTTTTTGTCCAACAAACGAATTTTCGACCACAATAGTATCACTCATTATTTCACCATCTCTCTTCATTGTTGTGATTCTCTTGTTGTGATTCTCCGATCACGAAAAATGAGTTATAAGAGGAAAAACTATTCTATTTTTTACTTGAATAGAATGTTACAAGAGACTTTACAAACTCTATCAAAAAACCTCTCAAACTCTCTCTAATCTATGTTTCTTTCCTCACTTGGGTGTGTCAAAAACAAATGAATTAAACCTCTATTTATAGCCACCGGGAGATGAAGATGGGAAGAGATTTTTCAACAATTCACAATTACTTTGGTGGTTGGTTGCTGCAGATTGGGTGGTTGGCTGTTGAAGAAATTTCTTCCAAATTGATGAAGTAAGAAATTGGTGGCTGGATGGTTGAAAGTTGGAGTCAACAAAAGGGTTGCAGGAAAAGGCTGGACATTACAATTCTCCCCCTCCAGCCGCATCTGAAGTGATTATTATTTGATATCCATCCCAGCTATGTCTCTGCACAGCTCTAACTTTTCTTTTGGAACCACCTTCGTCATCATGTCTGCTGGATTCTCACTTGTGTAGATCTTTACTAGTCTCAACAGTTGTTGATCCATCACCTCTCGTATCCAATGATAGCGTATGTCAATGTGCTTTGTCCGAGAATGATACATTGAGTTCTTACTTAAATCCAGAGCACTTTGACTATCACAATGTACTTTATACTCTTTCTGCTTGATCCCTAAATCTTGAAGAAATCGCTTTAACCACAACATTTCTTTACTAGCTTCCGCTGCTGCAATATATTCTGCTTCTGTTGTGGATAATGCAACACACTTCTGTAGTCTTACTGCCATGACACAGCTCCCCCAGCAAAAGTGTAGAGAAATCCTGAAGTAGATTTTCTACTATCAAGATCTCCGGCCATATCTGAATCTGTATAACCTTCCAAAATTGGATCAGCTCCCCCGTAGCACAGACATGTCTTTGATGTACCCTTGAGGTACCTGAGAATCCACTTGACTGCCTCCCAATGTTCCTTTCCAGGATTAGAGAGAAAACGACTTACCATGCCCACTGCATGAGCAATATCTGGCCTGGTACATACCATTGCATACATCAGGCTTCCAACTGCTGAAGAATAAGGTACCAACAACATCTCCTCTATCTCTTTCTTGGATGAGGGGCATGACTTCTTGCTCAACTTGAAGTGATTGGCCAGTGGAATGCTGACAGGCTTGGCATCATGCATGTTGAATCTCTTGATCACTCGTTCAACATATCTTTCCTGAGATAGCCATAACCTCTTATTCTTCCTATCTCGAGTTATGTGCATTCCTAATATCTGTTGACCTGGACCTAAGTCCTTCATGTCAAAGGACTTGGAGAGTTCCTTCTTCAGCTGGCTGATTTTCATTGCATCTTGTCCAACGATCAACATGTCGTCTACATACAATAGAAGAGTAACGAAATTTCCATCCGAAAAATGTTGAATATAAACGCACGGATCTGCAGCTGTTCTTTTATAGCCTTGACTCACCATGAATGAGTCAAACTTTTTGTACCACTGCCTTGGTGCTTGCTTAAGACCATACAAGCTCTTTTTTAGCTTGCAAACGAAGTTCTCTTTTCCTGAAACTTCAAAACCTTCTGGCTACTCCATATAAATTTCTTCATATAAATCACCATGAAGAAATGCTGTCTTGACATCCATCTGTTCAAGCTCTAGATTCAAACTGGCTACTAATCCGAGAATAACTCGAATTGAGGCCATCTTTACAACAGGTGAAAAAATTTCGTCAAAGTCAATTCCCCTTTTCTGTAGAAATCCTTTGACTACCAAACGAGCTTTGTGTTTCACCACATTTTCACTTCCGTCTTTCTTGAGCTTGAAAACCCATTTATTCCTCAATGCCTTCTTTCCCTTCGGAAGCTCGACCAACTCATATGTTTGATTCTTCTGCAATGACTCCATCTCATCTTCCATTGCTTGTATCCATTTGTCTTTGTTTCCATGAGATTGTGCTTCCTCGAAGCTTTCTGGCTCTCCTTCATCAGTGAGTAGAATGTACTCAGACTCTGAATATTTCATTGATGGAATCCGTCCTCGTTCAGATCTGCGTACTTGTGGATTACTGGTTTCAGGAGGTGCACCATCATCTGGTTGATGTGATGATCCGACGACTTCTGGTGAAGAGGGTTGTGACTCCCCCTGATCAATACCCTCTTCTTCATCCTCATGTTCTGCTTCTGGCATTTCCTCGTGCACGTCGCCATCATCTATGGTGAATTGCACTGGTGCTGGATCTGGAGCAATATTCTGGGCACTGAATTTAGGATTAGGAGACGTGGGATTTTCAATGTCTTCTAATGTCTGGTTTTCATGGAACACTACATCCCTGCTTCTGATAACCTTCTTTGTCTTTGGATCCCATAATCTGTATCCAAATTCTTCATCTCCATAGCCTATAAAGATGCATGGAGTAGTCCTTGCATCGAGCTTCTGTCTTAGCTCCTTGGATACATGTGCAAAGGCTAAACAACCGAATACTCTCAGGTGAGAGTAGGAAGGATTCTTACCAGACCATACTTTCTCCGAATTTCAAAATTCAACGCAGTGCGATGGTGACCTATTGATCAGGTAGCAGGCAACTCGCACAGCCTCTCCCCAGAATGGCTTCGACATCTTAGCCATACTGAGCATACTTCTGACCTTTTCCATGATTGTCCGATTCATTCTCTCTGCTACTCCATTGTGTTGTGGGGTGCGTGGGACCGTCTTCTCATGTCGAATGCCGTGGCTTCTGCAATAGGCATCGAACTCTCTGGAAGTGTACTCGCCTCCATTGTCTGAGCGGAGACACTTCAGCTTTTTTCCTATTTCTCGCTCCACCATGGCATGAAACAGTTTGAAGTAATCCAATACTTGGTCCTTCGTCTTCAAGAAGTACACCCATACTTTTCGAGAAGCATCATCAATGAATGTCAGAAAATACTTGTTACCACCTAGTGATTCAACCTCCAAGGGACCACAAACATCAGAATGTACCAGACTGAGCAACTCTGATCGTCTTGTCGAAGAGAAATTGAAAGAGACTCTATGTTGTTTACCAAATAGACAGTGATTGCAAGGATCCAAAGGTGGCCTTCCTTGGCAACAGTGATTAGCTCCTTCTTTGTTAAAGTAGACAACCCCTTCTCACTCATGTGACCGAGTCTCTGGTGCCACAAATTTTGAGAAGCCTCGCGTTCCACTATGTTGAGGCTGTCTGCACACATTTTCACATGAGTTTTATATAAAGTGCCACAAATATGTCCTCGAGCGACAACCATAGAACATTTCTTCATTTTCCATGTGCCATTGCTAAAATGATTATCATAGCCCTGTTTGTCAAGGGCTATCCCGGAAAGAAGATTGAGTCGAAGATCTGGCACATGTCGGACATCCTTCAGGGTTACTTTGCACCCGGCATTTGTTTGTATCTGAACATCACCAATTCCCACGATCTCAGAGAAACTGGTATTTCCCATCTTCACTACACCAAAATCGCCCGCTTTGTATGTTGTGAAGAAGTCTCTACATGGAGTGGCGTGGTAAGATGCTGCAGTATCGACCACCCATTCAGCGTCTTGGCTTGAAACATGAAGACATGTCTCCTCATGAATGGAGCAGATAGCCACCTCTCCAGAGATAGTGACTAGTGTCTCTCCTTCCTTATTTTTCGGCTGTGAACTGTTCTGGCCTTGCTCTCGTAGCAATTTTCGACAGTTCTTCTTTAAGTGGCCCTCCATACCACAATAGTAGCACTTATAAGTAGGCTTTCTTCCATCTGTGGATCTGCCTCTACTTTTGCTTCTGCCTCTCCACCTGCCTCGATTGCCTCCTTGCTGTCTTCCTCGGTTCTCTGTGACAAGGGCATGTGACTGATCCTTGTCGATATCCTTTCTCCTGGCTTCTTCATTAAATAGGGCATCCTTGACCATAGACATGGTAAGTTTGCCATTAGGGGCTGAGTTGCTAAGAGATACTACTAGCGTTTCCCAGCTGTCAGGAAGAGAACTCAGAAGTAGAAGAGCTTGCATTTCATCCCCGAGCGGCATCTCTACAGACGATAGTTGGTTCACCAAGCTCTGGAATTCACTTTTTGTGTTCAGCAACTGAAGTTCCACCCTTTAACTTCAGATTCACCATACGCCTCATCAACAGGGCTTTGTTTCGAGCTGTCTTGGCTTGGTACATGTCCTCCAGGGTCTTCCAGAGGTCATATGCGTCTGTCTCCTGTGCCACATGGTGAAAGACACTATGATCAATCCATTGTCGGATTTGACCGATAGTTTTTCTAATCAACTTCTTCCACTCAGTCTCCTTGGTAGGATCGGGGTTCACGCCTTTAGCTTCCAGGGGGTCATACAAATCCTTACAACTGAGAAGGTCTTCCATCCGAGGCCTCCACAGTGTGTAATTGGTGGCGGTGAGTTTGATCATGGCTCCTGATGATGATTCATCCATTGACATATTGACTTCACAATGGCTTGATCAAAATTGGGTTTGAGTTTGGCAAAACAGAGTATACTGTTGCATTCGGAACGATACAAATTTGTAGATTTGACTCTTCCCCAGTCAAAAAACCGATTCCTAGAAAAATTCAAAAATTAATGAGATATTTTGAAAGTTCTAGGACCAATCTGTAAATACCAAAATAAAACTACATGGACCAATATGAAAAAATATTTTTGGCTCTGATACCACTTGTTGTGATTCTCTTGTTGTGATTCTCCGATCACGAAAAATGAGTTATAAGAGAAAAAACTATTCTATTTTTTACTTGAATAGAATGTTACAAGAGACTTTACAAACTCTATCAAAAAACCTCTCAAACTCTCTCTAATCTATGTTTCTTTCCTCACTTGGGTGTGTCAAAAACAAATGAATTAAACCTCTATTTATAGCCACCGGGAGATGAAGATGGGAAGAGATTTTTCAACAATTCACAATTACTTTGGTGGTTGGTTGCTGCAGATTGGGTGGTTGGCTGTTGAAGAAATTTCTTCCAAATTGATGAAGTAAGAAATTGGTGGCTGGATGGTTGAAAGTTGGAGTCAACAAAAGGGTTGCAGGAAAAGGCTGGACATTACATTCATTTCATTAAAGACTTTTAAAATTCTTGCAACATAATCTGAAACTAACTCGGATTCTTTCATATGCAAAGCTTCATACTCTCCTCTCAATGTCTTAAGCCGAACTTTTTGACTTGATCAGCACCTTTAAAAGTATTTTCTAAAATCTTCCATGCCTGTTTAGCAGTAGTAGCATCAGAAATCTTCTCAAATGTACTATCATCTAGGGATGGCAATTCGAACTGTTAAAATCGAAAACCGCGGTTAACCGAACCGAATGGGACGAAAAAAACCAAACCGATGGTGCAATGGGGTGGTTATGGTTTTAATTTCAATGACTCGGTTCGGGGTAGGGAGGGTATGGTATTTAGTGACGGTGCCCTGTCTCGAACCGATTACCCGTTAAAAAAATTAATTGGACAATTGGACTTTCCATTATTCTTTCCTAAAATTAATTGGACAATTTTGACAATTGAGCTTTCCCAAAATTCTGGCCCAATTAACATTACTAGTAAACCCTTAACTCAGTAACCTAACTTTAACCCTACACGTTAAAATTGAAAATTGAAAACTAAACTTACAAATTACTCGTCTACTCAACCAATGAACCAAATCAGATCCGTCGGCGCTCTGCTGCCTGTACTTTAGCTTCAAATTGTAGTAATCAGCAACGAAATCTACCATCTTGTGAGCATACTCTCTAAGTTGTTCTGCGTTCATTGGCTTCAAACCATCTTCCATGTACAATTCAACAAAACCTAGATACATTACACTTGATTGCATGTTCTTTATAATATATTTAAATATATGATGCGTGGCCCGAAAAATGTGATTTTTAGTCTGTTTTGCTTGCTAGTTTATGCTTTCTTTAGTTTATCTAGGTTCATAAAAAATAGAGAGTCGAATTATTAATTTGGTTACAGAATTAATGTGGTTTTTTTGCTGATGTTATTAATGAAATTCTAGAATTCAACATATATTTTGGGTTATATTTTTGCGAGAGTTTGGTAATTTACCAATCTAGCAGGGAATAATTATTTTTTATTTATGCTTTCATTTTTCATATATCTGTCAAACAATTTTTATTTTTACAGTTATTGTCATTTGCATTTCTCTATTTGGTAGGTACAATGAATGTTTTCTTTATCTTTTTAGTGGGTCAGAATAAAGAATTTTGATTTTTTACGAATGCAGAATATAAATTTATTTTATGTAATAGTATCTAATAAACTCTTGTTTTACTGCTTTAAGCAGATATTTTCAATTTGTAGAGTTAATATTTCTTTTAGAAAAGTGATTGAAAATACTATAAATACATTCACATTGTGCAAGGTTCAGTGAGGTGGACATTAACGAAGAGGTATATTTTTTTTATTTAAATCTTCAGTTAAGACCATTCTTGATTAGGTAGTATGATTGTATTATTACTCTATTTACATTTCTTATTTACTATATATGAATCAACTTTGATTCTTGATTTTTGACCTATGCTAGTAAGAGTTGTGGGAAAGAATGAAGACTAACCTATGCTAGTAAGAGTCTTGACGTATGTTGATAATATTATTTGTTAAATTCGAATTTTGCATTTGGAAGTTGGGATATTGTTTGTTAAATTGGCTTAGTATTGTGTTTTTATTTTTATTGACTTTTCTTCATAATTTTTTTTTTCAATTCGACAGTTGGTCTTTGGACTTATAAAAAATAATTTATTTTTGTGGTTATTAATCGAATCGAACCGAGATACGAACCGAACCAAATCGACTTACGTGATTATGTTGCGGTTATGGCATGACCAAAAATTTTGTGGTGCGGTTATGATTTTGGCCGAACCGAACCGTTGCCATCCCTACTATCATCAATTGCTTGATGAATTATGGTGACAGCTTTCTTATCCTTCTTTCTTGTATTGGACAATGCATCCCTTTGCCCTTGTGTTAAGGAAGCTTCAGTTTTCGGTTCCATATATCCCTTGTCAATGATCTCCCATACATCTTGTGAACCAAGTATAGCCTTCATACGAACACACCACGTGCTGAAATTTTCTTTAGTGAGACGAGGAACTTGGAAAGGAACCAAATTGTTGTTGGCCATTTCTCAAATCAACAATTTCTATTAGAATTGTAGCTCTGATACCAATTTGTTGAGAAACTAGAGGTGAGAAATCACTTGATGAGAAAAACATTTGTAGGAGGAAATAATATTTTGCTCAATTTCAAAACAAATTATTTCTCTTTTCAACTCTACTATGTGTTTTCAACTTTCGTAACACTTCCAAACGCTTCATTCTACGAGCTTTTTATAGGTCTCAAATGACTTCTAGAATACCTCACATACATTCAATACCTTGAATTGACTCATACATGTGTCTTATGAACATATAAATTTGTGTGGTCTCAAGAAACTTTCAATATTATTAAATCATGTTTAATTTCCAATAGTAATTGGTAACAATTTGGGCAGGAGATCTGATCCAGTAAATATAAAGAGAAAGGGAAGAAGAACATCCAAAGTTCCAAATGTTTTATTAAACTATGCCTAAGCATACACCAAATGCCATTTCAAAACTACAACTTTGCAATAAACTCTAATACAAGCAAGGATCATATATCTTTTTGTGTATCTTTGCCTGTAGGTATGAAAAGGGATGACAATAACTTCAGCCCATCTCCTCTCCTTTTCGAACTTTGATAGACATTTTGGATATGCTCGGTACGCTGAACATGACATAGAATGTGTCAATTGTAGAGTGATATGATATGATTCTCTCAAGCTTTGATTCCCATTTTCCAGGACATTGAAAAGTTTTTCCCCACTGGCAATTCCAGTCCTTTAACCTCTATCATCACACTCTTCATCATATCTTGATCACTATCTTCCAATTTCTCTGTATACTCGTGTTCTGCTGTGCTAAACTCCACTTTTGAGGTATTTGCAGCTGGATTTCCATCAACTTCAATTTCAAAACCACCCTGAATCCCATCCAAACCTAGTACTGTTACCTTCTCAATTATCCAACCTTTGTCTAAGGCGAATTTACTTTCCCGAACATCGGACCATACCTTCACCATTCCATTACTCACCGTTGCATAGAAATCGACATAGGTCGAATAGCCATTCCCGAGTTTCATCTCCGGGAGCTCATCATCATCCACGAAAAGATTTCCTTTGGCTTCTCCTACAGTAGCTGCCATTGGGAAGGTTACTATAAGAGAAAAAGGCGTCATTCGTGCTTCTTTAGAGATCAATCCTCCCTGCTGCATTGGAATTATGGTGTTTTGATACAAATGCACATTGATTACATGTAGAGGTGCATCTAGTGTGATGTAGTGTGCTTCTTTCGATACGATGACCTGTGTCATATCAAACAAATTGTACCAACTTCCTGGAGGAAATAGAGCATCGGTGTTGGTCTTCTTCTCCTCTAGCACTGGAGACACCATGAGACTGCTGCCTAGCAGAAATTGGGTGCTCAATCCATAACATTTTGTCTCATTTGTGAACGTAAAAAATAGTGGTCGAGCAATGGGCGCGCCACTAGTATGCGCCTCATAATTTAGAGTATACAGATATGGAAGAAGCTTATATCTCATTCCTAAAGCATTTCTAGCAGACTCTGCCACTGTTTCCCATTGATAAAGCTCCTGCCGAGGGGAATAGAAGTTTGCGTGATCCCTTGAGAAAGGGTAAAACGCGCCCAACTCAATCCAACGGTTGCATAGCTCTTCGGTAGGAGCAGGATAGAATCCACATATATCTGAACCAACCATTGGAACCCCAAATATCCCAAAGTTCAGCATTGTGGAAATTGAGTACTTCAAATCGTCCCAAGTTCCTTTATTATCCCCTGTCCAGTGAGCAGCATAATGGCCCGAACCAACAAATGTAGAACGCGATAATATGAACGGACGCTTTCCCTCTAGCCCTTGAAGAGCCTTGTGAGTTGCAATAGCTTGAGAGAAACCATAAATACTGTGTGCATCATACTCCAGTACTCCATTATAGTGAGATGCACTAGTGGCTATGGTTTTGTATCCTATAGGTGCTTGTATTCCCGATGCATTTATCTTGTAAGGTGGATCGTCCCATCTTGTTTTTGTTACATTCTTGCAGTCGAGGCAGCAGTCCCAACCCGGGCCTGTTCCATTCGGACAGATCCTGCCCTCTGGTATAGTACACAAACCAGTACAAAAGTTGGACGCTTCATTCATGTCAATCCATAAGCCATCCACAGGCACTAATTCATGGAAACGACGGATTTCATCACCCCACCATTCAACTGTTTCTGGGTTAAGGAAGTCGGGAAAGTTAACAGCACCAGGCCACACTTGTGCTAGATAGGGCTTACCTTCATACTTAATAAAGACATCGTTAGCTATGCCTCGCTGGTAGACGCCATAACTAGTGTTAACACCAATTCCCGGGTCTATTATGACAATGTACTTCATGCCTTGGCCATGAATTTTCTCTAAGAATTCAAGTAGCTTCGGACGAGGATAATTTGTGGGATTGAGGGTGAAATCTTTGTGTCCATCCATGTGATCATCATCATTCCAGATTACATCAAGTGGGATTTTGGCCTTCTTGTAGTTTTCCACTACATCTTCGACTACTGATAAATTATGGTATCCCCATCTGCATTGATGGAACCCTGTGGCATCATAAAACAGAAGAATTGTTGGTTTATAATTTTCGTTAAGACTGGAATTCGAGCCAGATTAACAACTCCCAGCAGAGATCATCTAATGTTCAAATCATTTGAGATGAACTAAATTTATCGATCCTTCACATGCCAGTTGTATTCATTTTTTCACCAAATACCAAACAAGCTTCTAGTCATAACTAGGCAACGACGAAACTTTAATCAGTCACTTACTTCAATATACAGTAGAACTTATAGGAGTTCTGATATTTGTAATGTACCAACCACTTGATACAAAATCCTAAACAGCATTGTTGGAACCAGGAATCAATATCCAGTTTCATGCCTTTTTGACTAAGAAAACATGAAAACTCCCCAATCCCAATTTTTGGTCTATGAATTTATTACTTCAAATTTTACAGAGTTCATACTAAGGGTAAAAATTTAAATTGCTTGACAATAATCAATATATAAATATTTGAATTTTTTTTTTTCTTAATTTTGTGGAACAACCCTCATCAACATTGTCATTAAATCAGAATGATTGTTGGTCCAATGCTTTTCCTAATTTGTAGTGGTCCAATTGGTGCCTTCTATAAAATATCCACTAAGTTTATTACCTTCTGCCAATGATAAAGTAGTACACCACTAAAAAGTCTAGATAGATATTTCAGAAAGAGCTAAAAGAAAAAAAGAAAAATCAGTCAAAAGATACTGCATAATTATTAGGCCCAAGTGGAAGAAACAAGAAAACAAATACTTTTGGACCACCCACTCCACCTCTAAATGGTCCAATATTTTTCAGTATTTACTGGGAATCAGAATGTTTACAAAACACAACCAAAAGCATCTTCAATGGTGGTGTAAAATTAGGTGAAATTTTGCATTTTTATTTATATCCCAATTGATCTAAATCCAAATTCTGCTACAATAAGAAGATCTAAACTCACTTTTTGCTTCTTTACATCTTTTTTTGTTTTACATTTTCTTCCTAAATATGCAATTTGCATCTCCCCATTGGAAAGGTTTGCGGTCAATTTAGATATCTAAATATCTATTTTACACCACCATTAAATGCTCTAATACTACATTTTTTAACATAATGCATTCAATGAATCATGGCCCTATATATATCCCTTTGGGATGTTCAATAAATTGAAACGCTATAGAGAATATCATCTCTAAAGTAACACACAAATCAAGAAAGGTACAAATTTTAATCAATCATAGACCAATGCATCCTTTCCGGACATTTGATAGGAATCCCATAGAGAAGAAACAGCCCAAATTTTAATCAATCACGGATCAACATCAAAAGGAAAAAAACAAATCTTGTGATCAAAGCATCCAAGATGGATGTAACTATCATAGTATTTAATGTCATGTTTTTTAGCTATATCTAATCATGTGTAAATAAATTATTGAAGAAGCTTACAAGTTGAACATGCTGACTCATGACAAGAAAAGATATTGTTCCATTTCATGGATTTGGGCATAAGCTCGATCATTTAAAATACATTTTTTGTTTCCTATTTATTTGTATGTATCTTATGGACTGATACTTGGCACTCTAGATACTAGTAAAAAAAATGAGCAGGCACCTAACTTCGTATTAAAATCTTGATTAGGTCATCTCATAATTTGTTCTATGATTGCTCATAACCTTAAGGGGATAATTGCAGCAAAAGCTCTAAATCTTTGAAATACTAGCAAACTTTTCTCAAATTTTGATTTGTTACAGCTATCACCCTAACATTTCCAAATATTGTAGATAAAGTCATTTTGGACAGTTTCCATCCACAATTATGTCGTTGACCAAGAATTTAACTTTTACTACATTTTAATATTTTAAAAAGGAGTAAAAGAGTAATTTTCCATTTATCACATTAAATAATTAAATAAAAAAATACACACACTCTCAACCCCCACCCACCTCAAACACAAAATCCACACCGACCTCCACCAACAACCTGCTACCGACCGACAAAACAACATGGTGTTGGAAGGGTAAAAACTCAGCAAAGAAGATGAAGAAATGGGAATTCTGTGGAGGGAGAAGGAAACTAATGCGAAAATTATTGTTCAAAGAAGGGCAGGATTGGAAAACTTATGAATACAAGAAAATGATTTGACGTTTTTCAGTTCAAATTCGAGTTCTTCAGACAGTTTAGGAGCACTTTCTTCATTTGATTCGTAGTTTTTTGGGGGTTCAAATTCAACGAAGTCAAAAATTTCTTGTTTTATTGCACCAAAACTTAAGCCTGTAAGAACAAGTACAGGGGCTGAAAATCATTTATTTTATAACCAAAATGAAGAGTTTCTTGCCAAAAAAAAGCAGGAAAATAAATTGGATGACAATTTGATCAAACCGAAATCTAGGGCCATGAAGGTTTATGCCAATTTAAACAAGGTGAAACAGCCTAATTCCCGTGGCGCCTGCCTTACAATTTTTATCAACTTCCTATTTGTGAATTCAAAGAAAACGAAGAAATCTAATTCAAATGGAGGCTTGGAGGTGGAGTGAGAGGAAGAAGACAATTGTGTGTCTGTGTGTGTTTTTGTTTCTTATTTTTAAAATTAATTAGTTAATGTGATAAATTGAAAGTTACTAATTTTTCCCTTTTTAAAATATTAAAAATGTTGTCAAATTTAAATTTTTTGTCAACTGACAGAATTGTGGATGTAAACTGTTCAAAAGGACTTCATTACAACGTTTGGAAAGGTTGGAGGTGACGACTGCAATAAATCAAAAATTTAGAAAAAGTCCGCTAGTGTTTCAAAAATTTTGAACTTTTCCTACAATTATCCATAACCTTAATTATCAATTTTGAGTTTTTACCTAACAATATAAAGCATTACGGGTCAACCTTGTAAAAATCACGCCTCAAGCTTCAATATGGTATTTAGATTTTCGAAAAGCTCAAACAAGCCATTTGGAATTCAAGATTGGTGTTTTCAAACGAGCCACAATTTATTGAGAACATATTAAAGTTAAATCAAATATTGACTAAGTATAAAAAAATAATAATCAACATATTTGAGCTTGAAATGTTATTCTTTACAAGGTTAACATTTTAAAGATAAAATCTCAAATATTAATAAGAATTCAAACTATCTTTCGATGTGTTTAGTATGCTCGAAAGGAGATAACGACTGACAAATTTTATCACTATCCCGTCGTTTTATCCCGTCTAACATATCAAATATACCCGTCATACCTTAAGCAATACATAGGAGAAAGAGGGTCAGAGACTTACCAAAAGACCAGTAGGGCATTGGAGCTGGCCTGCCGATGAATTGAGTGTACTGATCCACAACATCAAGAGGTGTGGGACCCGAAAAGAAGTAAAAGTCAAAAACACCGCCAATCACTTTATATGTCAAAGAATTCCCTCTGTAAAACACATCCATCCCATTGCTATTTAATAGTAAAACTCCATGTGTAGAGGATTCTCCATCAATATTCCTCAGGTCCATGTATACCGGGTGGGACCCATATAAATCAGCATTAAGATTAATGGCCGACAAGTCAGTAGTGTACAAAGTGTAAGGATCATTAGGGTACAGGTTAAGCCCATGGGGCTGTGTGTTTTCTCCCAGACCGTATAGTGAAGCATCTTTAGGCAACTTTGTTGAAATCTCAAGATACTGATCCTTAAACACCAAATCACTATAAGGGTCTGATTCATCTGATCTTGAATCAAAAAGGGTTTGGCCGTTTGATTTTCTTTTCACAGAAAAAGTAAAAGGATCTGTGGTGTAGAGGAATATTAACTCACTGCCTGCATATTCTGTAGGTGTTAGTGTATATGTATATGCATCCTTTCTTGACCTACCAATTGTTTGTTTAAGTGCTGGAGGCTTTTCTCTTGGCAAAAGATTGTAAGGAACCTCCCATCTTTGCTTTTCTGCATCAGTAATATGAACTCTTAAACGGTTATCTGTTTCGTGCCTAAAAAACATTGAAACTAAAAGTTAGCTTGGTCGGAGCAAGATGCCATTGGACTTTCAGAAAAAGTCTGTAAACAACAAGAATCATGCTACATGTACAGGGGAGTCTGCCACGTAGTTTGACAGAATGTTAGGTGACAACGTTGCATTGAACAGTTTAAATTTGTTTTTTGTCCAACAATCACCTGGCATTCTGACAGTCTGCATTGCAAACCACCTGTACAAGGGGCTTAGTTCATAAAACAAAAACTACTAACATGAACATGAACGGTCTGAAAAAACGTGTATTAGTAGGGGCGGCAGAGCTAGAAAATTATGATGGATGTGCTAATTATATATGAGGGCTGGAGCCTAGGGAGCTACCTCTTAGCTCCGCCACTTAGAATCCAGTAAAACTTACTTAACATAGAGCTGCAACAGCGGAATATCAGCACCATATATATTATTTTTCTGCTTGATTTGGAGGTGGCCAACAAGGCTACCATCAGGAGACTCATCCACAGAGATCAAACGGTAGCCATTGCCAATTTTGGTTGTGGAAGCTAAATCAACTCTAGCTAAACACAGAATCAACAACAGTAGAGAAAATCTGTGAAAAGAAGAAAAAGAAAGGGAAAAAGAAAAATTGAAGAACATGATAATATTATCAAGGTTAAAATGCAGAAAGAGGCAATTAGATACTGAGTTTTAGGGGTTTGGTATATAATGGCAGAGAGGGCACGAAGGCATAGAAGTCATGTGAACTTGAAATTATCACTTGCATTAACATGTGACTAATTTTGGGTCCCACTATTAGGTCCACTTTTTGGTTCCTATGTACTGTCTTATTCATGCTGGCAATGCAGGATATTTTCTTGAATCATGCTACATGTATCATATTGGTTGATAATATCTTATTTGATATCATTATATCCATCAATTTTTAAAAAATGATTTTGACTTCATATGCTAGGATTTTGACAACACATAATTGTTAACCATTGTTGTCAACTAATATTGTACACTTAGATTTATTCTATTTTATTGATGGCATAGGTTTGTGTTAGCGTCTCTTGCAAAGCCAATATTTATTGGACATGCATTCATATCTAAGCATGCTTACTATGAAATAGGTTAGACATGTTAGTTGTAGCCCAGTTGGTTTTAATTTTTTAAAACTCATTTTTTTTCCAAACTCATTTTCAATCATATATTTTATGAAATTTGTAATTTTTATCAATTTTTCAGCCACAAGTTTCATTAACTTTTATCAAAATTTAATAAAAATCTAACTTTTTATCCAAACCAAAAAGGGGTGCAGTATCCTCGCCACATGAGGTAATTATATGAAGAAATCGAATTATGTTTGCATCAACTAGCCCTCTTCAACAAAGAGACGATATAGTTAGTGTGATTGACTCATGATTAACCTATTTTAGCATTTCTTTCATCTTTTTTTAATTAGTGATTATATTATTACCGGGTATGAACACAATCTCATAAATTAATCTTAACCCGGATCGTTTTATGAAGGAGTGATTGTACTGATGGTCGCCAAACTTTCGCCATAACTGTGATTAGGTCACTAAACTTTAATTAGCACAAATCAGGTAACTTAATTTCAAGTAAATCACTTTGTTAATGCTATTGCTATAGAAACTAATGTTTCTATATGAGGCAATCCACGTGGATATTTATGCACTTATATGAGGCCTTTGAATATAGACATTTAGGAGTTCTTATGATTAATTATGGTCTAATCTCTTGTATATTTTGTTTGGTAGGTAAAAATTGATGATTGGAAGTGAAATTAGAACAAAGAAGCAAAAAAGGGAAAAATGAGGATTTCCAAAGCTCGGCGACCTATTGCAAATAGCCATTGTTGATTCGAACCACAAAACGATGATTGAAGATCATATCGGACTAATTGAATGCAATTAGAAGTTAAAAGAGTGAAGCATTGAAATATTATCAAAATATTTTCATCAATTCAGATTTCCATCAACATATTGAGAGCCATTTTTCGCATATTAAACGTTCTAATTGAAAAAATTATATTTCTAAAATAATTGTATCTTTTTTAGTTAGATTTTCAACTGATTTTGAATCACCTAAATCGGATATTGAAAAATAAAGATATGACAAAAATGTTAACGGCTACGTAAAAACATAACCATGCACGGCGCGAAGGCAATTTTTCTTATTTGATTGGAACTCTTTTGAAACTCAATTTGAACGTGTTTCTTATCCTAATTTCACTTTATATAAATTAAGCACGTGGGAAAACATTCAAGGGACCTCTCATATCATATTAAATATCAATTATTGCAATCAAATGGAGGCAAAATCATTATTCTTTTAAGAGAATTATGAGGCAATTACAAGATTTATATCAGTTGAAGATCCAACTTTAGTTTTTGGGCTATTAAGGGAAGGTACACCGGGATTCAATTAAGAAACCATTAAAGAGACTCAAGAACATCAAGATTAATCTTCTTTTCCTTCATCTATCAAAAATTCGTGTGATATTCTACCAAATAATCATGATTTCTTGTAATTTTGCAATGTTAAGCTAGATTCTTATTTACTAAGATATAGATGAACCCTTATTATGAAATTTTTAATATAATTTCAATTTTCCTACGCCAAATATGTGTTTATTCTTGGATGATTTTTATAGAACATAATGGTTTTCAGTTAATTAGCAACTAATTAAGTTGTTGTGTGAATTTTATTGTTATCAAGAAAGACAACAGGGTGGATAGATAGCACGTTACAACAATCATTGTGAGATCCAATAGAGGATAGAGATGTACATTTATGCTTTACATGATTTTAATAGATGTAATTGTATTTTAATGCATGCTTTCATATTTGCATATATTATAGACATATAAAAAGGCCATTTGAGAGGGTAAATTTAATTCTACTCGAAGAGATTATTAAATAGTTTAGGAACATTGATAAACAAGAATGCATACATGTTGTCTTGATATTAGATTGTATTAGAGTAGATTAATAAGAGAAATTTGAAATTTTAATAATCATCACAATAGTTTTACAAAAGCTTTCATAATTTGCTCATTAGAATATGTAGTTTAATTAGTTAATTAGTATAAATTCTTCATAGAAATTGGCTAATTGATTAGAGTGATAATTAATTGAGCTTAGATAAAGTACATAGTTCTTGTGAAAACGAATGCTTTTCATTTTATTACTTATTCACGATATCGTGCACTTGTGAGATTTCGTACAACCAAGTATTTAGCGTCGTTGCAAGGGACTATTGTATTTAATTAGTTTTAACTTTAATCTAAATTTATTTTATTTCTTTCTTAGCTTTTAAATTCATATTAGAAAAAAAATTAAAGTGTTTTATCTCTTTATTTTCAGAATCTTGTATGCAAAGTCCGAGACAATGTGATTTTCTCCATTTGACCAAAAAATCGAGCAAACATTCCGATTGAGAAGAAAAGAACAGATACAAGAACACAAAAAATAGCAAGCATAATTAATGGCAAAAAATATACCAAATCAAGTAGTCGTTGGGTGAATGAGAATGCAGCACTTTCGATTGTAGCCGTAGGTAATGAGAATGAGAGACTAATGGAGGAACATGGTTCCACAAGTGATAGAAAGTCGATCCAGCATAGCTTATTGAGCATTCAAACATACTAATTTCTATTTGAGGATGGATGTGATAAACATGTTCTAGAATGCCTTGCAATTCTTTGGGAGACCAACTTACAATCCAAACGCTTCTATCTCAAGGTTTCTGGACATGTGTGCAACAATTAAATATCCGAGAGTTTCTAGTGATACAATTCCGTTGAGGCTCTTTTCATACACTTTGAGAGATTAGCTAGAGAATGGCTGGACAGACTCCCACCTTACAGCATCACCACTTGGGATAATCTGAGTTAAAAATTTTTGAACAAACTTTCCCACGATAGATGATTGCCAAGTTGAAAGATGAAATCACTACCTTCTCTCAGCTTGATTCATAATGCTATTATGAGGCATGGGAAAGATACGAAGATTTGCTTCGATAGTGTCTACAACACAATTTACAAAAATGGCTCTAGGTCCATACTTCTACATTGGTTTGAATATGACAAGCAGGGATAATGTTGACTGTCTGTGATGGTTCAATTACAAAAAGGACAACGAATTTGGTATATCAAATCATGGAGGATCTAGCATACATGTGCATTGTGGCCAATAGAAAGATCAGGCCAAAAGAAAGTTGAAATGATACATGAGGTTAACACACTGATAGCAACTAAAAATGTTGACGGTACGGAAACTAATCAAATAGTAAACGTAGTTCAAGTACCAGGGCTAAGATGCAACCATTGTGGATGAAATCATGAAAGTGTAGATTGTAATGTGAGGAGTCCATTTGCTCAATTAGTTGAGGATATAAATTAGATGTAGAACTATCAGGGGTAGTAGAATAATCCCCATTCCAATACATACAATCGGGTTGGAAAAATTACCGAAACTTCTCTTGGAGTAATAACCAATCTCTTAAGGTGCACCTATCAAAATGCACCATCGAATTTTTAGCAACGAAAAAATAAAACTTCATGGGAAGACACATTTACAGAGATAGTGGAGCTATCAACGTAATTCATGGAAAAGACAAAAAAAAAAAAATCAGATTCAAGCGATTACTATATAGAATTGGAAAATCAGATGGGACAAACAACCAAGGCACTTTTAGAAATATAGTAAAACACCCTACCTGTGACACTGAGACAAATTCCAAATAGTATGTAATGGCAATTAGTGTTGTGGAAAATGAAACAAAAGAAGATCCACATGTGAAAGCACCAACTCTAGTTCAGGTATACATATCTCTTGTTCCTTTTTCTTAAAGGATTAGAAAATTGTTTGAGGGGAAAATTGTTCAAGCAATTATTATGCGAAGTGGGGTCAACTTCGAGAAATTATTGCTATGAGGCATGTGGTATCGAATGAAAAAGTACCTTCCATAGATGAGAAGCATGTGAATTAGTCTGAATCATTCCAAATCAAAATTCAAATAGTCCATAGGTTAGGGCAACCGCTTCTATCAAGACATATGTGCCTCATATTCCCTTTCCTTAAAGATTGCAGAAGAAAAAGCTTGAAGAATAATTTGCAAAGTTCTTGGACATATTCAGAAAGCTTCATGTCAACATCTCATTACTTGAAGCAATATCTCAAATACCAAGCTATGCAAAGTTCTTAAGGGTTCTTATCAAAGAAAAGGAAGCTCAATGAGATTGAGACAATCGTGCTAAATGAGCAGTACATTAATATTCTGCAACATAAATTACCTCCTAAACTAAAGGATTTAGTGAGTCTAAAAATAAATATGAAATAGCTCTACTTTTAATTATTTATGTGATTCTGGAGCAAATATAAATCTAATGCATATTTTTGTCTACACAAAATTAGGTTTGGAAGAGCTAAAAAACATTACAATCTCCCTCCAACTAGCAAACCAATCAATTAAAAACCATTTAGGAGTGGCTGAGAAGGTGCTCATTAAAGAAGACAAGTTAATATTTTCAACATACTTCGTAAAAGATGCATGTAGCATGATTTTAGAGGCTCCTGTGATGTTAAAAAAAAAAACTTGTTATCATATACACCACGTTGTAACTTTTATATTATTTCTTGACTATTATATTTGTTTTCTTCTATTTTTTGAAGGTACAATGATATCAAGTGACGAGGCAGCTCATCAAGATGATTGAAATGGCTTGATCCAACAATCTTGCCACCAATATCAGATACAAAATTTGATGAGTACCAATTTCCTTTCTTCTCCCTTTATGTTGCTTAGTACTTGAAGGCATTGATAATAATGTCTAATTAAAGTCTTGGGGGGGGGGGGGGGGGCGGGGGGGGGCAAATTTAATTTTTAATTTTTATTATGTTTGAGTGATTATGTGACTTACAACTTTATTAAATATGAAAAAATATATATAAGAAAATTGAAGAAATTAAGCCCATGTTTGACATCAAATAAATCAAAATTCTTTTATTCTCAAACTCAATTTCAACCATACATTCACATAATAAAATTTATACCCACAAATCCAATATTTTTTCCTACTTTTTAGCCACATATTTTCTAAAAATCACTATTCCAAAACTCATTTTTCCAACAAAAAAAAAAAACTGTGTCTTATGAATGTCAAGCGGGAGCTAAAAAATTCCAAAAACATTTTCTCTTTATATTGCACTTTAATGTACATGCTTATGTGGATTAGGTAGCTAGGTTGGCTATAATGAATATAATTGAATTACTTAGATTAATTGAGACTTATTTATGTAGAATTTGATATTATTTGTGCACATAAATTAAGTTTAACATTGTGAAGTAATGAGTTGATTCATGCTTGATATGTTGAAATAGTAGAACTTAGATGCTAAAACCAAATATCGTTACATTATATGTCAATAGACATTTGAAGTATAATTTGGAGATGATTGAACTATTGCAAGAAGATATTGAGATGAATGAGAATTCTACATCTGTAAATTCTTGTTGTAGATTGTCTAATACCAATAAGATAAAAATTAGGTGAAAATCGTAAATTAGGGGTCTATTTTTTAAAATGAGTACTTAATGAGGAGTATTATACTAATCATTAAATAAAAAGGAAAAGTTATAATATTGTGAAGCTACCCTACAAAAGATCCCAATGAGGACAATTGTTGAAAATTTCAAAAATAAAACTAGAAAAAGGTATATATCAAACTAGTGCATGAAATGGAATACGCACAACAAATAAAAAAAAAAGTAGGTGCATGTAATAGAAGAGGCACTACATATATTGATTAAGCTACAAACACTTATTTGAAAAATTAGGCTTTTGATAAATGATTATTAGTCTCGTTGAGTTTTAGAGGTTGAAACAATCAAAATTAGGAGAATCCTTATTTATTGAGGTATTGACTTGCAATTAGTCAAATCTATCCAAATTAGAGAGTGAGCAGTAGTATAAAAATTCAACCTTAAATCACATCTTGGAAAAATAGTCAAAAGAATAAGTTGTTAGTCACGTATCTTAAAAGTGAAGAAATGACAAATTTGACCATGAGGGTCGAGGAGTTTAAGCAAATAGTGCATTTATATTGTTTTACTTGATTCTTCACAAAAACATATCAGTTTGTATTGAGTAAGGAGACATTGATTTTAATATTATGACCTTGAAACTGTTTATAAATTTAATACAATTATTCCAATCTTGAAAGAAACACGAGATTATCAAACCGAACACTCTTTGCTTGTTTGTTTGTTTAGATATGTTATGGTTTTGTTTGAAAACAAACAAATGTTCAAATTTGAGAGTGATTAATAATTGTATTTTATATAATTATCTAGAACCTCTAAATATAAACATTTAGTAGTTATGATATAATATTTTGCACATGGAAATTGGAAGAAATAAGCAAAAATCAGCAAAAAATGAGGATTTTCAAAGTTCAAGGATCTAATTGCAAATATCCAACAGTTGATTCAGACCAAAAAAATGATAATTGAAGATCATATATAATCAATTGCATGCAATTAGAAGTCAAATGAGTAAAGCATTGAAATATAGTCAAAGATTATCACCAATCCAGATTTTCAGTTGCAGATTGAGACCAATTTTTTGCATAGTAAACATTTGAATTGAAAAAAATAGAATAATTGTATTCATTTAAGTTAGTTTTCCAACACACTTTGAATTGCCCTAATCGAATATCGAAAGAGGACGATATGACAAAAATATTGACAGTTGCGTAGAAACATAATCGTGCACGACGAAGGTAATGCGCAGAAACATGATCATGCACGACGAATGTAACTTTCTTTATTAGATTGAAACTCTTTTGGAACACAATTTGGACATGTTCTTTATCCTAATTTCATCTTCTATAAATCAGGAACGTGAGAAAACATTCAAGGGATCTCTCATGTCATATTAAACATCAATTATTGCAAACAAAGAGAGGCAAACTCATTATTCTTTTAGGAAAATTAAGAGTCAATTACGAGACTTCTATCAATTGAAGATCCAACTTTCGTTTTTGGGCAAAAAGGGGAGGTGGAGCGGGATTCAATTAAGAAACCATTGAAGAAATTTTGATCTGATGGACTCGAGACGTCGAAAAGAATTTTAGGGTGAACTTATGTGCCATGTTATTCCATGAAATGATGCTCTCAGAAGTTAGTGAGTGTAGTAATTCTTGTACGCTACCTTTTAAAGTATGAGGGAATATGCAATCAAAAAGCGTCTGTTGAATACCATCGTGATTGATTATATCACTGAGCATCAAGAAAGCTTGTATATATTCGTGTCGATTGTCGGTTGGTTTTTCAGAGAATCTGATATCTTGATGATTTTGAAATAAGTTCATGACATCTGGTCGAATGTGGAAATTGTCTTGTACAAAAGGTGAATAGATAATATCCGGTTGCACCAAAGTTGGAGCAAAAATCATATAAATCCCTTACTAATACTCCGCCATCGTTGGCAACAGCTCTTGGTAAAACTTGTTGTGCTGGAGGATCTGGTGGTAATTGAATTTGATATTGATTTTCTATAATTTCTCTTCTTTCTCTCTTTTCTCTTCTTCGTTGTCTGAAGATCCTTTTGATCTCAAGATCAAATGGTAGAAGCTCGATTTCTTCAGAATTGCATAAGCTACTAGACAATACCTGAAAAAGAAAAATAAACAAAAGAGTGATCATATATATGATTAATAGCCTAAAATAGAATATAAAAAAATTTGAATCTTCTGTAGACTCAAATAAAATACTATATTCTCCGGCAACAATACCAAAAACTTGATCAAGCGAAATTCGCAAACGTGGGAGATCGTTGACAGGTAATAATTTGTAATGAGAAGAGTATCATCTCAAAGGGAATAAATTCTAATTCAATTGTACTAATTTTGTACGGAATTTGAAGTATGTAAAAGAAGAGATTTTTTATTTGTAATTATTCTAATTTAATCTAAGAAATATTGAAAAACTAAGGTTTGTATCAAATTATGGATGATTGTTTTGGATTTAGATTTTCCTATTGCTATCTATTTCAATTCTCAATTATGTAATCTAATTCCATTCATGCATTATTGACAATCGATAAAAGTAAAGTATTTAACTTTCTTTTTCAATATAAATTAATCTATTACAATCACGACCCGAATCTATTTCTAGTACGAATTTGAATGGTTATATAACGCATTAAATTTCAAATTATTTATATGATTGCACACGCGATATTGTTATTCCTAACATCTACTGCCTGAATGTTAATTTTGTCATGTTCTCAACTTATTGTGAGTCATTCAACACTACAACAAACAAGTAAATAATACAATGGAAATGCAAAATTAATCAAGAAATATTAAACTACTAGTTTTGAATTAAAATAAATAAATAATAGGGTTTATCTTCATCCAATACAAAAATGGATCTAGCCTAGCATGGTTTAGTATAAAATATATATATAGATGAATAAATATCACCCGGATCATGAATGAATGTAAGAGATCTTGATCTTTAATTTCAAGGTTGAATTCTTCAATTTTTGATGTAATTGGCCTTCAATTTTTACTTGGTTCTCATCTTCTCCCTCAAAATATTATAATAGACATCGTCTTCACGATGAATTTTATGATTTGATATGGTATTAAGAGGTTAGAGAAAATTCTCCAATGTTTTGCCTAAGTTTAATATTTATAGGAGTCAAAAAAATGGGTAAAAATCGCGTCCAATTTGGGTTCCAAAAAATTTTAATCGAAAAAGAAAACGTGGTTTGTCTGATGAAAATTTTCCCAGCTCGCCCACGATGTCTTACTCCCTGCATGTATGCCGATTAATCTTTTGGCTCTCGGTTAATTTTCAAACAAGTCGGTGCACCCGTGCCGACAATTTTTCGTGCATGCCACATGGATTTTTCGGAACTGGGCATCCGTCAGTATTTTTGTCATAATTTTCTCTCTCGATAAAATGTCTTGAAAAGTTAGCTCAAATGGATACATTTCTTCTGCAAATATCAATTTCCAAATCTAACGTTTGCTATGTAAAAAATGGGTTTGAATGAGGTTAAAAGTCTAGAACACAACTTTTTCAACTGGAAATTGAGTTGTGAAAATATTTTAACTATATTTCCCTCCACAATTGTTGCATTTCAGTCCCATTGTCTGGGCTATGTTCATCTGATCTACCTTCTGTGCCAATGATGCCAACTGTGCTGAAATTGCTATCAAACAATCAACTTCGAATATTTCAGGAGCTCTCTTTCCACACGTCCTTTCAGCAGGCCAAAGTGTACTGGTGAATGCCAGATCTTCCATGATTTTGTAGACTTGATCCGCGGTACTTTTTGTAATAGAACCATCGCATGCAAAGTCTACACTAGCCCTGATGATCAGATTCAGACCAATGTAGAAATATTGCACCTGAAGCCATTTCTGCAATTCGTGTTGTGGGCATTGGCGCAGTAAACCCTTATATCGTTCCCAAGAATCTGAATAGCATTTCGAGTCCAGTTGTTGGAGTATGAGATGTATATGAGAGTTCTCTCATATGTATTCTATTGTTAGGTATTTGTAAGAATGGAAAATTAGCTGAAAATCACGTTCAAATTGGTTTTCAAAAGAGATCCAATCGAATAAGGAAAGTTGCATTCGTGTGCGGATTTTCTGTCTCTGCACAACGGTCAGTATTTTGGCCATAACTTTATTTCCCGACATTCAATTGAGGCGATTCAAAGTGCGTTAGAAATCTAGCTCAAAGGTTTACAACGTTTCAAGAAATAGAATGTTTTCAATTCGGACGTTTACAATGTCAAAAAAGGGTCTCAATAATTGGCAAAAAATCTGGAATATAACTTGTGTGATTGAAAATTGATTTTGATAATATTTTGATCATATTCCATTCATTTTCGAGTTCTAATTCCATCCAATTATCTTCTAACAATCTTCAAAGTATCTTTTTGTGTCCGAATCAACTATTTAATAATTACAATTTGGTTCTCAAACTTTGAATTTTGCTATTTTTCACTAATTTTCTCTCCTTTGTTACGATTCCTCGTTCAACCATTAAATTTTCGTATATAACATAAAATACAAATTAGACCCCCCGAATAAGTGTATAAAATACACTTATCAGTGCAGCTAAAAATTTACATAAAAATTGAAATTAAAGTTAATAATTAATTTTAGTCAATTATTTTATAGGATCCATAACTTTTCAACTATACATTTAACCATTTTTTATTAAAATTTACTAAAAATATGATTTTTAATTACACCAAACATGATTACTATTGGAGGTTCAACAATTAAACAACTGTAATTTTGAAAAATAGTAATAGATCAAAATTCACAAATAGTAACCAAAATTCTCAATGAAGTTTGATAATTTTGTTAAAAATGAAATTCTAAATACGATTTCTATCTATACACAAAGACAATTTTTGGAGGGAATTGAAAAATATTTCAAATTTCATTGTGCATGTATAAGTAAATTTTCAAAACAAACTACTGTCCAAATAAGAATCTTTTTAGGTGCTTCTAACCCTATGAGAATAAATTTATTACATCATGCTTTCGGTATATTGCTTTTCTACAAACATATATCAGATTCGGGGCCAAAGTAGTGAAACATGATTCACAAAATAAGGTATCTTGTTCAAGAATAATGCTTCTTTAACAATGTGCGACTCAATTATAGCTAATCATGTATAATTCTTCTGGGCTGTTGGACATCTATAGCTTTTATCATTACAAAAATTAGGTGGCCAAATGAGTACACTGCAACTATTATTATTATTATTATTATTATTATTATTATTATTATTTATGAATGAGGTGTTCAACATTTGCCCAACTAATCCTAAAGATTGGCGACCTTCCTCCCTAATTCCCCAGTTGGGTAAATCGGATGCAATTACAACTTATACACACTTAGGTTGGACATTCGAGAAACAGTTCACCTCCCTGTGAATTCTCCTTTTAAGTCATGCGAACGAGACTCCTGAAGGGGTGAGTGAGTGCACCATGACTTTATCTCCATAGGACATCTGTCTTCCAACATATTTTCAGTTGTCATGAGGATTCGAACATCTGATACTCCATTAAGAACCCTCATACTTTACTAATGCGCCATGCTCGTGGGGACATACAACAACTATTTTTCATTTAGCCTATGTTTGATTTAGTTAAAATTTAATTGTTTAGTAGTTTTGATAAAAGTTGATGAAACATGTGTTCGAAATGTTGATAAAAATGAGTTTGAGAAAAATAAATTTAAAAAAATGAAGAGCAAACAGGGACTTAATACTACACAAAATGTCTTCATGGATTACACTAGGGAGAAATAAAATAATTTGTAAAATATTTATTCAAAGATATCTTGAATTTAGCTATGGAATAGCATGTAACATATTCTATTTTGTTACAATCAAACACGACAAAAAGAATGATTGCATCTGTACCGGTGGTCCTAGAGTATCGGTTTAGATGGTCTCATTTGATAGATTCAATTAAAGGAAGTGTATGACATTATATTTAAATGAATCTAACATTTAATGTCATGCAGTTACACCCTAAATTGGTGCTAATAGCATTACTTTTATAAAGAAAAAAAACCCTCTTCACTCAATCGATAGTCAATATACAGGGAAGCTCTATTACATTTTCTAATATATGAATTTGAGGTTCCATTAATAAAAAACTTTTCAACAAAGTTCTTGTGTCTTTAGGTAAATCGGATATAGTTGAATAAAATGTAATGCAATAAGATAATTATATTAACATCATAGCTTTTATTAGTTGCACTATATTTTAATTATAATTAAGGCTCTAAATCTTTTCTCGTTATAGCATTTATGTCTTAACTTTTATCTACGCATTTTTATTCTTAACATTAATTAATTAGCAAATATCGTTTAATATAACGATTTTCGTCTAGAAACTCCGCTAAGAGAGGTAAAACGACTTGTTTTACCTAATATATTTATTAAAAAGGAAATGCAAAAGTGCGACAAATGATTTTTTTTCCTTATTATAAAGTACTTGAAACAAAATAATTTTACAGAAACTATAATTAAGGACGAGACAAGGGCGGACCCAGCATCCGGTGAGGGGGAGAGGCCGCCCGTACTGGATCCATCGGAGTCTTCAATATCGCCGAGCACCGGGTCATGCCACTTTCTCATTGCAGACATTTTTCTGAACTGTTGCTTCTAAAGTAGAGCTCTCAGTTGCACTTTGTGAGCCAACTTTGAGCTAGTGCTGCCCTGTGGCCTATTTCTGTTGGGGAAAAGCATGTTGGCACCTATTGGTGGCTTGCCTGGAAAAATAATTTCAAATTCATTGGAGAACCAAGTAGCCTGTATTGATAGAAGAAGACTAGTTTGGACCTTTTCTTTCTTTTCATTTTTTTTTTAGTTTTGGCCTTTTTTTTTTGGACTGAAAGAGTTGGCCTTTTTTTTTTTTTTTTTGGTTTTGGGCCTTTTGTTTTGAATAATTTTTAAGATTATTTAATTAAATATTAATAAACGACATCACTCTTACAATCGCTGATTGTCGACAGTCAATGGTCAATGATTAAGCCCGTGCTGAACTTTTGTACTGGATCCACCACTAGAACGAGATGCACTCATTGATGAATGGTTGAAGACAAAAATTTGGATGGAAAGAAATTAGAGACACAAGTGTTATAATAAGAAAAGGTTTATGTTTTTAAATAAAATTAAAATGTAATTAAAATAAAATTGTAGTGCAATATAATTAGCCTTCCTAAAATCTTCATGCATATCCTGAAATTACAATTATGACCTGATTCTTAGAGGTCACCAAAAGGCGAAACCTATATAGATTCTTCAGATGTAGCCTAAGAATAAATATACGCTTTGATTTAAAAGACGTGATTTTTAGAAGACACATTAAAGACAACAAGAATCATGTAGTATTAGACAATGTTGTATAGAAGTATAATCGATAAAATTTTCACATTTTTTTCTTTCTTATTAGTTGTATTGTTCGGTCAATAATGATAAGCACGTAAACGAGAATGTTAAAAACGTTGATTCAAGTTCCAACTCTTGACAAGGTCTTGACGATCATATAGATATCTCAACGCCTTTCTTTAACTTAGTAATAAATTACAAAATGATGTATTGTCAACTTTTTTGGAATTAAACACATTGAGATTGGATTAGGCTGTGTTGTCAATAATAATAATAATAATAATAATAATAATAATAAATCACCTGCATTGTTTAAAAAAGCTTTGGTGCATTTTTCTAAGGTACGAATTCGTGACCAAAAACAGGACATGATACTAAATTTTGACATGAAAATCCTTAGCTGAGTTGCGAAATACAAACAAAACTTAATTGGAAAATTTAAGCAAAAACTTGTTTGAGAGGATGTCGGGGGCAAGGCCTAACTGTATGGTGATCTAGTCCCCAACCCATTTAGGCTCTATTTGATTTTTATTATTTTAAAACTCATTTCTTCTCAAATTCATTTTCAGCTATATATTATCGATATAAAATATTTTGCACGTAAATCCATTTTTTTTTTACTTAATTACGTATTCTCCAAAAATTCACTACAAAACTCATTTTGATGAAATAATGGACATCTTACATGGGCTTAGTTTCTTGTGTGTAAAAAAATATATATATATATATATATATATGAACAAATTTTTTTTTTTTTTTTTTATGTGTGTGTGTGTGTATATACACACACGTAATCTAATGTCATTCCCCAAACCTTGTACAAGTCTAATATTAAAACTATGATTTGATTCTTAGAGGTAACTGAAAGGCAAAACCCACCTAAAATCGTCAAATAGAGCATAAGAATAAAAACTTGCTTTGATTTTTAAGACTACTTCTAAAAATGGTTATTATATGTAAAGCAAGAGGGAATATATTTGGTATGTAATATTAGATAATATTGGATTAAATAATAGATAATTTTGAATCGTATTGTCTAAATGAGCGGATGTGGGGGGATGGACTAGGCAGCCCATTTCATTTTTATGTGAAAAAAAGTAATTATTATGTAAACAAACAAAAGAATTGTGTAATTTTTTTTATATATATATTAGTTTGTCATGAAATTTTTTTTAGTTTAGTCATGGATCCGCTCTTGATTGTCTAGTATATGTTAAACACGTTAATGAGAATTCTTTTTAATGAAAAAAAAAAAAAAAAAACTCTTGACGAGGCATCAAAATGTAATGTCTAGTATGTAGATTCTCAATTGATGGCTTTAATTAACTCATATTTAAGAATAATATACTATTAGTATATATTGACTTTCTTTAAACATGCCTATGATTTCAGCCCCCAAAGTTGTTAAACGTGATTCACAAAAATAAGGTATCTTAACAATATTTGTTTATAGTGGCAATAATGAAGTAATGAAGTATTTTCTGTATTGTAGCTGGGCTGACTAGAACATTTCTTTTGAACTGGTGGTGTTCACAGATTTAACACCACCAAATATATCTCCAACCTTTCTTGACTTGGACCAACTTGTTGTATGAAGAATAAATTAAGAACCAATAATTTAATATCCCCATTCAGCTTTTGTTTATCCAAAATGCATTATTCTTTCTTTTCTTATTAATCACACATTCTTCAATAAAATACTATTATACGTAAATCCAAAATTTTAATGGAGCCCAAAATTTTTTCTTCTTTTTCAACTACACATAATTTTCCTTTGTATGGGCCCCCCTCCATGTGAGGTGGGTGTAAAAGATTGTGTACACTTAGCATTATTCTAAAGGGATTCAAGAATACTTTTTCATTAATTCCTATATTTTATTTGAAGATAAGGGCAAAATTATCTTTCTAATAAAATTTTAGCTTGTCCATCAAGGATCCAACTGCAACTAAATGTATGATCAAGGGTGTAAATTCTCTAATTTAAACACAAAGGACCAAGTCACAACATGCATTCAAGTTTGACAATCTCCACTGCTATTCAAGTTTCTAATTAAGAACCAACTAAATGTATGATCGAGGGTGTACATGCACTAATTTAAACACAGAGGACCAAGTCACAACATGCATTCAAGTTTGACAATCTCCGCTGCTATTTTCCATTCGATCAAATATTTCTTATTAGCTCTTGTTTGGGCTCCATTTTAATTAAAATTTGGAAAAAAATGAGTTTTGAAATAGTGATTTTTTCTGGAGAATGTGTGGTTATGAATAAGAAAGAGTTTTCGATTTATGTATAATATTTTTTTATGAGAGAACGCATTCTTAAAAATGAGTTTTGAAAAAATAATTTTTCGGAAAATGAGGACCAAACATAGGCTTATATTTGAAATAATTAGTGTCATGTTGTTCGGGTCTAACCCAGTTGGCTTGTTTGAATAAAAACAAACATGTGAAACGTGCATCGGCGTGCTCAGTAGGTCCAACTCCAATTTTTAAACAAGCATGCTACATTGACATCTTGAACGACATCTTGGATGACAAAAAGTCTACGTGCAAAATTTCATTAGATTGTTTAAAAAATAGTCAAGAATGCTATCTGATAATTTTTTACTCATCTTCTTCTGTCAAAAAAAAATGTTAAAAACATCTGGCGACAAAATTCATTTTTTAATCGAAATTATTTAGTACTGTAAGTTTTGTAATTTAGTATTGCACATTGTAATTGTAGGTTCCTGACAACGAAATAGTGTTGTCGTCGATTGTTTTCTTAAATCTCTCGAATAATGTTAAACATATTCTCATATATGACTCAACTATATTTTTATGACAGATGCGAACATATAAGAGTGCATGAATTTTTATGAACACTTAAATATTCACATAAAGTATAGCGGTATATTTTTATCCCATGTCGGATCCTATGACGATTTACATTATGTCGAACCTGTTTTTCTTCTTTCAAATGCATAAAATAAGCCACCAAATTCATATAATTACCGTGTACAATAATCGTAGAGAAAAGATAATGATGTAAATCATTCAAAATCCAAAAAAATGTTTTCAATGTCAAATGTGTAAAACTAAAGATTAAAAATTCCTATTACGAGGTTTTTCGTTTTCCTAACACAAATAAATCTAACCTAACCTATTATGAAAAAAAAACGAAAGAAATATTGAAGAATCGACATCCAAATAAATCTTGAATCGAATCTTCGAGTCTTGGAATCAATCTTCGAGTGTTTTGCCTCCTTGTATGCTTCAAAATTGGTTAGAATGCAATTCCCCTTTGTTTATGGACGACCCTAGGTCTTAAAAAAGTCCCCCAAGTATTATATCCGTAAGAGTTTGATTCAGATAAGAAAACTAGAAATTTTCCTCCGAAAATGTACTATGCTATAGCATAGTACAATCTTATGCTATAACATAGTTCAACCAGTTTAAGCTCTGGAAGACCCTGAACCACTCCATGCAATCACATGGCTCAAAAATAGCATAGTTTAAGTAAAATTTCATTCTTTGCATTTTGATCCCCGAATTTCGTTTTCTCGTTTCTTAATCCCTTTTCTCACTTCTCCTTCTTCCAATACTTCATTCTTTCACTCAATTGGTCTTTGACTCTTTTACATCTTCATTTCTTTTCCCTGATAATCTTTTGACTATTTGCACTTTGATCTCTAAACTTTGATTTTATTCCATTTTAGTTATTATTCTCTTGTTTCTCCTAAATTCCACCACGTTCATCAATGACATCTACAAAATATAAGTTATATAGAATTAAGCCATATTTTATGCGTTAAATAAGTATATAAAACGCACTTATCAAATCTCCCCAAACTTGAACAATTGTTTTTTCTCAAACAAATTGTACCTTAACTCCAAACAAAACATGATTTGACAACCTATCGTGTCTCGGGATTGGAATTTGACAATCAACACAATGAATTTGGTTTTTATATAACCTATGTAGCGAGTTTTAGGTCGATAACTCCTAAGTGAGATGACCATAGAGCACCGAGTTTTAACCATTGCAGACTTATTCACTCGAGTTATACAGTCTCGAAAAGATAATTTTATTCACACATAGATTAGTGTTCTTTTAGACATTGAGCATCTAAAACCAACCCCTAACTTAAAGCTTTCACCTCATCTTCGTCTCATTGGTTTTAGACAATTTACACAAGATAATTTCATACACGGAATCCCTACTCATCTCAATATTCCTTAGTAATAGCTCAAACATCTTCAAACTACTCTAAGAATGGATCATGGATAAATACAATAGAGATTTTTCGGGTTTAACTTATTTTGTTCAACTCTTCTCCAAGTAATTAGCCAAATCTCCAATTCAAGTGTAAAACATGAATGTCGTGCATAGAGAATATCAATTTTCACATGAATAAGTATTGGCTAATCTAATCATGCAATGTTTCTACCATTCCTAGTCCATACTTATTCCAATATTCAACATTATTACCGGCAAGACCAACAAACCCACACAAACACACAAAAATGAGCAAACGCTAGAAAATAAATAAAGAACTACTATTTTTTTACTTTTTGTTTTCACACGAACGGTCACACAAAAAGCAGTAAATTATACTCAAATATTGATGAACAATCAAAAGTGTCATGAAAATTCTGTCACCCCCAAACTTATATAAAACATTGTCCTCAATGTGTAAAAATAAAAGTTAGGTGAATGCAGAATTGAAGGACAAAAATAGAATTGGAGTGACAAATACTCCCCTGATCAATATGGAGGCGGTGGTGAAGATGGTTGAGTGAAACTAGATCCAAATGTACCATCTGCTGATAGTGGAGGCAGTCGTGTAAGAATCTATCTCATCAACTCAGATTGTTCGGCTAGCTCAGCTGTAAGCCCCTCATCATGCCAAAACCCTCATCAAGCACCCCTGTATACTCTGAATTAGTGTCGACTATTCCCGCATCTCAGTCTCAATGCTGCCTGATCGATCCCACGTCTCATTAGCCCTTAGCTGTATACCATCACCTCTACCCCCCATAACTACTTAATCGCCCATTCAAGGTCTTGACCTCCCTCCTTCTAGTTGAGGACTCCCTACTGGTAAAAATTTTGGTGGTCAACATATCACCCCGCACTATCTGTATATCAACACCCATGGCTCCAAAAGCCTGCTGAAGACTTTGAATATCTCGGCTAGATCCGATCATAGTAGCGAACATCTATCTTAGTAGCTATGTATCGACACCAATAGGTGGTGGTGGTGGAGCCTGAGGCATCTCAACATCGTTGGCCTCTTGACCCTGCTTAAATGACTGATGTCTGAGGTATTTCCTCTCTAACTCTTCTCAATGCCTCTCCCGAGCTCTATCATTAGCCTCCTATGTAGTATGCTTAATAAAAGCACTGGTCTCTCCGGAAGTTTCCTGATGGAGTAGTTATGCCTGAGTTCTTGCAAATCTCGCTAATCAGGCTCAAGAATATCAAAAAACGATGGCGGTCTCTCCCAAACTCAACGTGAGTGAATCTGCTCATAGATGAGAGTCACCAAATCAATCTTCTGACCCCTCACCAAATGGTAGATGAATCTGGCCTTAGTATCATTAAATATGGTCTGATGTGTGGTAGGCTCGATGTTATGGCACATGAAGAGCCACAAGGTAACTATTAAGGGTGTAAGCTCAATTTGATGCCACTCATCAGTCTGTAGTAGCCAAGCATTATCTTTCCTAACCAACACCTCACCTACCTCATTCCAAGGAAAATCATCGGGAATTGGGACAACATTATCCTAAGATAGCTGATAATACTCATGAATGCCCTCGGGTGAAAACATAATCCACTTGTCCTGTACCCGTGTTTGATACTGATGCTCTAACCTTGGGGTCTCTATCTCGCTATTGAAATTTGCATAAAATTCCCGAACAAGTCCTTCATACACCAAATGTGGTCTATCCACCACCTTACCCTATCCATAGTTCTAAACTCGAGTTACCAACTCAAATCCCGAGAAATCTTCTAGTTTAACCAGTTTCTCCACGAGTAATGCCCAATAGATTATGATTTCACTGTATCTTGATGTGGTTTCCTGATACAAAAATCTCTGTATACCTCTTCGGGTCCTCGAGTACGTATGGCACTGGATGTGGAAGCAACTTTCTCTTTTCCTTTTGATGTCCTCTTTGGCGGCATCCTATCAAACAAGCAAAAATAGTAAACATTAGTCCACACATTTTCAAGTGAGATGCAACGCATGGCATGGTTATACAATTCCCCTAAACTTACTTCAAAGCATGCACATATCCTCAAAATAATGTAAATAAAGCCAACATCTTCAAATATGATAAGCAATAGTTATGTACGTGAAGATGTAGCCTATCAATGTCATACTCGAAGTTTTACGTCAAGAAATAGGGTGAGAATCAAATAAAGGACCAATGAGAGCTCATGTTTCCAAAATCAATCTAGAAGATAATTTTTGTACTTTTTTTTTTTTTAACCTTTTACCTAAGTTCAACTAAGGATATTCACCCCCGAAAAACATAAATAAAATTTGAAAATTCTTCAGAATGTTCTCCGAGCATATGGAAGTTCACAACTTGGTCTTTAGCATGTTCAAATTTGAGGTCAGATGGACTTCGTTTAGGTTAGAAACCCGAGGGACGAAGTGTGTGACATGAGATGACTTGTGTCCACCATGTCAAATCACGGTGTGCCAAGTCGGGTGAGATGTGTTCTACTATAATTTCAATGAATTCAAACACCAAAGAAAGTCCTACATGCATACAAACAATTTCAATTGAGGCATGAACCTTAATTCAACATAAATTTTCACCTAGGCAATTAATCAAACACCTTGCAAGCATTATAGTATCCCATAAAAATTGTCAAAACCTAGGTTTTAATCGTGCCATAATTATCTCAATTCAACTCAAAGTCATAAACTCCATCATCTTCCTAATTCCCTTACCCCATCTCAATCATCCAATTTAAAGAAAAAACACAATAATCACCATTTTTAATTGAAAAAGAAAGGAAGAGAAGTAGGAGACTTACCTTGTTTCCCTTTGTGTGTCAAGGATGAAATAGATGGGTGCGCAATTAAACTCAATGCTTACTAATGGGTTCTTAATGATTGTGGGAAGGAATTAGAGGTGTGAGTGGCCGTGCGTGGTTGGAAGTGTTGTGCGTTTGTATGTCAATTGAATGAGCTCTACATGTGGGTATCAAAATCTATTTTGAAATTTTGAAATTTTTTGCTTACTCTATGCGAACACATAGAATATACATTCAGGGCCAAATTAAGCCCTGAAGTGTTCTATGTGGTTGCATGGTGAGTAGCACTATGTAGTCGCATAGACTATCAAGAGGTGGATTTTTGCCTGTTTCAATAGTTTTGATTGTTCGATCATCCCCAACCTCTTGGATCTCGAATTTCATGTTAAACAATATAAAAGGAATGTAATTAGTGTATGTAACATGGAAAAATTTTAAAACCATTCATCTTTGGAAAATCTCGTTTTTCTTTTGGTCAATTTTTCTTTTCAAAATCTCGTTATTCCATCCGTAATTCAAACTAGCTTTTCATTGCCCCCGTAACCTTTCAAAACACCTTTTAAACTGCATGGGGTGAGTGTAAACCATATAGTTGGTTCCAAAAACACTTGAAAACACTTGTTGATGCAGGAAAGTTTAAAAATGAACTCTTTACCTCGAAATGCATGATTTTCACACTGAATCAATCAAATAATACTCCAACACTCCGAAACTTGTGCACAACACCTTTAGATCTAGTGTGGACCATACATAGACTCTTTGTGACCTATATGAATGATGAATGACCTAATATTACAAAAAATTATTAAAAACATGAAAAATTCATAATCTAATGTATAACATAGAATAAATAAAAGGGAAAAAAACATTGGGTTGCCTCCCAACAATCGCTTGTTTATAGTCTATAGCTCGACTTTATGGTGGTTGATTCACTCTTGTGTTTTAAGATGAACGATGGACTTTTCCTTTGAGAATTCACCGCTCCAGTAAGGCTTCATCGTTGTCCATTAACTTTAAAAGTCACATTACTTTCATGAATTATCTCTACAACCCCATATAGAAATTCCTTGGTAATTATGTATGAACCTGACCACCTTGACCTCAACTTTCTCGGAAAAAGGTTGAGTCTAGAGTTGTATAACAGGACTTTCTGCCCCACCTTAAATTTTCTTCTTTGTATATGTATGTCATGCCACTCTTTTGTGCGCTCCTTAAAGCTTCACGTTCTCATAAGCTTCCAGTTAAAACTCATTCATTTCATTCAATTAAAGTGGTCTCTTATCACCAGCTGCCTTCAAATCAAAATTTAAGTGTCTAACCACCAGTAGGCACGGTGCTCTAATTCAACTAGCAAGTGACACATTTTCCCAAAAATCAGAAGATAATGAGACATGTCCATAGGTGTTTTGAAAGCTATTTTGTAAACCCACAAAGCGTCGCCAAGGTTCTTAGACCAATCATTTCTCGAAGAACTCATCATTACCTCAAGTATCTGCTTTAACTCCCGATTTAAGATTTCAACTTGCCCGCTGGTCTAAGGGTGATAAAGGGTAGCTATCTATATAGTGTCGAATGCCATATTTAGCCAATAATGACTCAAATTGATGATTGTAAAAATTTTTGCCCTCATCACTTATAATAGTTCAAGGTGTACCATAACTGATGGAGATGTACTTCTTTAGGAACCCAATCACCATCTTCGCATTGTTGACTGGAAATGCTATCCCATTTGGAGACATAATCTACTGTAATTAGGCTATATTGATTTAAGAATGATAGACAAAATGGCCACATAATTTCAATCCCCTACACATCAAAAAACTTCACCTTTAAAATGCTATTCGGAGGCATCTCATTTTTTTCTAGAGATATTTCTCATGTGCTGACATTTATCACACATCTTCACAAACTCAAAAGCAACCTCAAAGAGTGAAGGCCAATAGAAATCGAATTGTAAAACTTAGTGGTTGTCTTTGATGTACCAAAGTGTCTTGTGTATGTAGATGAGTGATATTACTCCAATATTTGAGGTACTTCATCATCAGGAATGCATCTTGGAATAATCTGATCTACCCCTCGCCTGTAGAGAATGGAATCCTCCCAAAAATAATATTTCAAGTTGGAGAAGAATTTCTTTCCTCGATTACTTGAATAATTAGGTAGAGCGATAGACTTGGTCAAATAATTTACTATATCAGCATACTAAGGAGTCTCATCCACACTAAACATATTCTCATTTGGGAAAATTTCATTTATCTCCACGGACTCTTTCAGCCCTCCAAGCTCAAGTTGAGATAAGTGGTCGGCCACCACATTTTCACATCTTTTCTTATCCTTAATCTCTAGATCAAACTCTTACAAGAGTAATACCCAAAGGACTAGTCTTGATTTGGCATTATTCTTTGTTATCAAGTACTTTAAAGCAGCATAATCAATGTTGATTATAACATTTGATCTCACAAGATATGATCGAAATTTATCAAAAGCATAAACCACAGTTAAAAGCTCATTCTCAGTAGTGACATAGTTGATATATGCGTTGTTTAGGTTTTTGCTTGCATAGTAGATCACATGGAATATTTTATTCTTACGCTATCCCAATACAGCAACCACTGCGTAGTCACTCACATCATACATCAACTCGAATGGAAAACTCCAATCTGGTACAATAATTATAGGTGCTGAGGTTAGCTTCTCTTTTAGAGTGTTGAAAGCTAATAAACACTCCTCAGAGAACTCAAAAGGGGGACATCATTTGCTAGCTAGACATACAGAGATTTCGTGATCTTTGAGAAATCCTTAATGAAGCATCGAGAAAACTTGGCATATCCAAGAAAACTACGAACACCCTTTACTGATGTTTTGCTTTGTCCACCTCAATCTTGTTTGCTGAAATCCAATGTCCCAACACAATGCTCTCATGTACCATAAAGTGACATTTTTTCTAGTTCAATACCAAGTTTGTCTCTTTGCATCGCTGTAATACCAAGCTCAAATGCTCCAAACATTCATCAAAAGAGGATCCAAACACCGAGAATTCATCCATGAAAACTTCTATGAATTTATCTATCATATCAGAGAAGATCGCCATCATGCAACGTTGAAAGGTAACAGGAGCACTGACAAATCGAATGGCATCCTACGGTAAGCAAATGTACCATAGGGACAAGGAAAATTGATCTTCTGATCATCGGGTGCTACTGGGATCTGATTATATCTAGAATATCCATCATGGAAGCGATAGTGAGAGTGCCCTACCAGTCTTTCTAACATATGATTGATAAATGGAAGGAAAAAGTGATATTTCCTAATAGCAGCGTTGAGTTTGCTACAATGCAAACTCTATATCCTATAATAGTCTTGGTAGGAATTAATTTGTTCTTTTCATTCAACGCCACCGTAATACCACCCTTCTTCGGCACAACCTGAACTGGGCTGATCTATGCAGCGTCTGATATTGGGTAAATAATACATGCATCTAGGAGTTTCAATACCCCTGCTCTGACTACCTTTTTCATATTTGGATTTAGCATATGATAAAAAAATTATCCTACATGAGAATCTTGTACATGCACAGTGAGGGGCTGATCCCTTTAATATCTACAATGGACCATCCAATAGATGTCTTTTTATCTCTGAGTACCATAAGTAACCTCTCATCATCCACCTTACTGATTGAATTTGAAATAATTAATAGTATTGTAGAGGACTCTCCCAAATAAGCGTGTCAGAGATGAGATGGTATTTACTTGAGTTTCAATTTAGGAGGATGTTGAATGGATGGCAATGGCTTTGTAGGACCCATTCCCAACTCCTCAAAATGGCGTTTATGCGTGTATGGTGGGTTAGTCTATGGAAAACTTGCACATGCGTCATGCTTAAGAGAATTGGTATGGGTAGAATGAGAGTGTACAATGCATGCCTCATATGTATCCAACGAGTTATGTAGTATAAATGTGTCTTGGACCACCTTCTCAATCATATCTATCTGAAAGTAGCTATCTGATTTAGTAGGTGTTGACACCGACCTCGGAGGTCGCTCAGCTCGGACTATCATATCCCAATAAGGGTAAAATAATGTGAGCTCGGCGCTATGAGGTCAGTTCGGCTCTAAGTAACTTACTCGACAAGCTATTGTAGTCCTTCAAGGCACAACAGTAATCAATGATTACAGATCGCTGACAAGATCTTTGAGTTACCAATCAGAGAGGCACACGTGTAAAGGTCCTATGTCAGCGCCCACCTACTCCTCTAATCAGATGTCTTAGTTTGTCTAGCTAAGACTTTGCATTTATTGCTGAGGCCCACCTGTGCCATCACCTCACGATCAATAGGACAGAGTTGAGCTCGGGCTCCAATCCTATTGCTCCAACACATGACTCAGCTCAGTTCGGCTTTCTATGTTGACAAGACAGGAGTACTAGGTGTCAGAATATTCCTCCTATAAAAGGGTTCAAAATGCAAGTTGAAAGGGATAAGAAAGATCTTAGGAAAAAATACCAAGAATACTCTTGGTAACGCTTTAAATATCCCTTATAATTTGTAAAGTGAGATTATTGCTTTACAAAGATAGGAATCTCTTCCACTTATTTCCCTTGGATGTTCATTTGTATCTTAAGTTGGCTCTAATTTTGTCCACTCAATTTTAGACGCCAACAGTTTGACGCTAGAAGGAGGGCCCCCAACTTGAAAAAGGCCCCATCTCCATACACGATTTACCAGACAGCATTATGGACGAATTTTCAGCATCTGAAAACCAGTCCCATACCCGTCCCGAATGAAGTAGCAATCCCAGGAACTCCGAAAGACGAGGTCGGAATGAGACTGCTGACCCACAAATGGCAACAATGAGGGAAGCCATTGAAAGACTAACGAACATTGTCAGCATGCTGGAACAAAACCAAGCTAGATGTCCTCCACAAGAAAACGAAGTGGAATCTTTCCACCAGGGAAGAACCAGACGACCTCCTACTAGGAGAGCCTTACATTTATCAGGCAAAGGCTCCTCTAGGAGTCAAACTGAAGAAGTCCTAAGCTCCCCCGCGGTGACAAAATCAAATGCTAAAAGAACAGATAGCGTGTTTGACAGGCTGGGTTCTCAGCATTCCTTGACACCCACCGAAAAGCAAGCTGAGTGCCGGAGGAACCGTGCTAGTAAGCGGCCGGAGAATGAAGTGAGTGCTCTCAAGAAACGCATTGCGAACCTGGAGGCCAAAAGCAAGGGAAGCACCGATGAATATTTTACTAAACGCCACTCACCATTCACTGAGGACATTCTGGCAGAACTACTGCCTGAAAAGATGAAAATGCCCTAAATAACTGGGTATGATGGAGAGGGAGACCCCCTCAGCCATCTTGACAAGTATTCCTCCTGGATGGAACTACAAGGAGCAGATGATGCCATCATCTGCCGTGCTTTGCCGTGCTTTCCCCTTAACAATAGGAGACAAAGCCCAACGATGGTTCAGAAGGTTACATCAAAGGTCTATAAAATACCGGGACGACCTCGCCACTGCGTTCCTCGCCCAATTCATAGGGTCGAAGGCAAGGACCACACCAAAGGAAAGGTTGGTAAGCATAAAACAGGGAAAAACAGAATCCCTCAAAAGTTACTTGGATAGGTTCAACAAACAATCTATGGAAGTGGAGAAAATCTCTGACGATACCGCACTCATGGCAGTTTTGTTCGACCTGAGACCCAAAACGAGGTTCTGGTGGTCTATCCATGAGGACGGTCCACAAACATATCATGAACTCTTGGGCCGAGCTGAGAAATACATAAGTGCTGAGGAAGCCACCTGAGACCATGAAGACGCCAAGCAAATTCCCCAGTCCCCCCAGTAAACGAAGGGAAGACACATGGAGAAAGACCCAGGTCGGGAAAAAAGGAAAGATAAGAGAGATCAAGGTCGTTCTAGACCATATCCCAATAAGTTTCGCAACTATCACCCTCTGAACGCTACATTGGATGAAGTCTTTCTTCAGACCGAAGCAAAGGAGTCTTTTCGCCAACCTCCGCCTGGAAGGAAAGAAACAACCGGGAAAGGCCAAGGAAAGTACTGTCGTTATCATAGAACGGCAGGACATAATACTGACAACTGCCGGAACCTGAAGGAAGAAGTGGAAACACTTGTTCAACGAGGTCATTTACAGGAGTTTGTAGCGAGGCCACAGGGAACAGTTCCCATTGGTCCTCGACAGTCAGACCAGCAAGGAGCTCCAAGGTCGAAACCAACAAGCACGGTCAGAGCTCTAAGGTCAAGATCCACAACCCCGTGCTGAAATTCGGATGCTGATAAGTGGAAACCAATGTTTGGAGGGCTCAAGGAGAACTAGGCGCAAGTTGACACGCGACACCCACGTGTACCAAAACTTCAGTATGAGATGCCCCACGCCGGTAGCTGCTGCCCTTCAAAGCCCTGAGTGGTTTGGATTCTTGAAAACAGATACACAATGAGTTTTACAAGACCAGAGTGATGCACTAGTCATCACAATGAATGTGACTCGGGTTCAAATACATCGGACCTTAGTAGATAACGGGAGCTCGGTAAATGTGCTTTACTATCGAACTTTAAAGTAGATGGCCATACAAGATAGGTACTTCTAGCCATATCCTCGGAAGCTACAAGGATTTTCCAGAGATCCAGTTGAAGCTCGGGGGTAGATTGTATTCAGTGTAGAGTTCGACGAACCCCCGTGCCACAGGAGAATTTTGGCAGACTTCGTAGTGGTGGACATCCCTTCAAACTATAATGCTATATTGGGGAGGCCTTTACTGTACGAACTGCAAGCCGCCACCTCAATATACCATTATTACCTTAAATTCCCAACTCCGAGTGGTCCAGGCATAACACGTGGAAATCAGGATGAAGCAAGAGCCTGCAACGTAGATCTTCCCAGGCCCCTAGTTGGAGTGTTAAATAGCCAGTGCTACGAACGTGTTGGGATGCCAAGGCCCAAAAACCCGTCAAAAGCAGACCTCGCCGAGGTCGGTGTAACGCGCACAGTAGATTCCTTCATGGACTTGCTGGACCCGCGACTAAAACTACGAGGAGGAGAACCTGTGGGAGAACTAGATGTTATCAAGGTCGGTACAGACATCCCACCAAAAAAGCTAAAAATAGGCCATGATCTTCAACCCCCAGTCCGGGATCAACTCGTCAGTTTCCTCCAAGGAAACCTCGACGTATTCGCTTGGGAACATGCCGACATGAAGGGAATTAATCCAAAAATCATGTGCCATAAGCTAAACGTTGATCCCTCAGTATAGCCTAAACAGCAACGAAGGAGGCCTCTAAATCCAGAACGGTATGAAGCTCTGAATAAGGAGGTGCAAAAGCTGCTCAAGAATGATTTTATCTGCGAGGCAAAATATCCAAAGTGGATCGCTAACCCGGTAGTGGTCAAAAAGAACAATGGAGATTGTAGGGTGTGCATAGACTTTACCGACTTGAATAAATCTTGCCCTAAGGATGGGTTCCCTTTACCGAGAATTGATCAAATGGTAGATGCTACACTGGGCATGACCTGCTCAGTTTCATGGATGCCTATTCAGGCTATAATCAGATTCCCATGTATGAACCCGATCAAGAGCACACAGCATTCATCACTGATAGATGTCTATACTGTTATAAAGTTATGCCATTTGGCCTTAAGAATGCTGGAGCAACCTACCAATGCCTAGTTAACTCCATGTTTGCCAAACAGATTGGCAAAACCATGGAAGTATATGTGGATGACATGTTGGTCAAAAGTGCCAAGGCGCAGGAACATCAACAACATCTCGCTGAAATGTTCGGGATCCTAAGAACATATGGGATGAAGTTAAATCCCCACAAATGTGCCTTTGGAGTCAGCTCAGGAAAATTCTTGGGATATCTAGTGAACCGCAGAGGGATTGAAGCCAACCCAGAAAAGATAAGGGCCATCATTGAAATGCGTCCACCGGCCAGACCTAAGGAAGTTCAAAGTTTAACAGGACGGATAGCTGCCCTTAGTAGATTCATGTCAAAATCAACAGATAAGTGCAAACCCTTCTTTGACATATTAAAAAGAGGAAAAAAGTTCGAATGGACATCAGAATGCCAGTCAATTTCGACCAATTGAAATCACACCTAGCTCAACCACCCGTACTGTCTAAACCAAGAGATGGAGAAACATTCATGCTCTATATGGCGGTATCAGAACATTCCGTTAGCGCGGTGCTAACCAGGGAGGAGGACGGAGTACATCATCCAGTTTACTATGTTTCCAAGGCCCTACATGATGCTGAGGTTCGTTATTCCCCACTGGAGAAATTGGCTTACGTGGTGATAATTGCAGCTCGAAAACTGAGGCCTTACTTTTCGGAGTATCCCATTGAGATCTTGACTAATCAACCTTTACGGCAAGTGCTGCAGAAGCCTGACACTTCAGGAAAGTTGGTAAAGTCGTCAATTAAGCTCGGTCATTTCGACATAAAGTACAAACCGCGCACCTCGGTAAAAGCCCAAGTGTTTGCCGACTTCATTCTTGAGTTCAATTCAGACTCAATGGGGGAATCACCTCCTCACGTACCTTGGAAACTTTTCATTGATGGTCATCCACAGATGAAAGGGCAGGGGCGGGGGTCATCCTGATAAGCCCAAATGAACAACTGTTCTGTGAAGCACTGCATTTTGATTTCAATGCTTCTAACAATGAGGCTGAATATGAGGCCCAGATAGCTGGCCTTCGAATGGCGAATGAGATGAAAGCTAACTGCTTAATTGCATATAGCGACTCCCAGCTAGTGGTGAACCAAGTCAACGAATCTTATCAAGCTAAGGAAGAAAGAATGGGCAAGTATCTCCAGTTCGTCAAAAGAGAGCTCCAGAAGTTTAAGAGCGTCCATGTTAAACAGGTCCCACGAACTCAAAATGGTCATGCTGATGCCTTAGCTCGGTTGGCGACAAGCGAAGGAATTGAAAGGTTTGATAGCATACCAGTAGGAAGGATCCATCGCCCTGCGATTGAAGAAGCTGAGCACATCCGTATGATGACGGACCCCAAACACACATGGATGGATGAGCTCATTTCATACCTCCAAACGGGTACGTGTCCTGAGGATCCCACCTCGGCGAGGAAGTTAAGGATACGATTGGCACAGTATACGTTGATCAATGGCATCTTATATAAACGAGGATATGTTTCACCGTTGCTAAGGTACCTAAATGAGGAAGAAGCCCTTCGCACTATGGAAGAAGTGCACGGAGGTATGTGCAGAAATCATAGGGGAGGACGATCATTAGTATACAAAATCATGCGCCAAGGATACTTCTGGCCTACCATGAAGAAAGATACGTTGAAATTCACCATGAAATGCGATAATTGCCAACGATTCGCACCAAACATCAAACTCTCCCCTGGAGAGCTTATCTATATAATGGCACCATGGCCCTTCGCAAAATGGGGGGTCGATCTCATCGGTCCCATACCCACAGGAAAAGGAGGCACGAAGTTTGCAATTGTGGCAGTTGACTACTTCACCAAGTGGGCTGAAGCTGAACCTTTGGCAAAGATTACCGAGCACAAGACCACTGAGTTCATATAGAAGTCAATCATATACAGATTTGGAATACCTCACTCCATAGTAACCGATAATGGAAAACAGTTCGACAACACTCGCTTTGCAAACCTCTGTGAAGAGTTGGGGATACAGAAGCACTTCTCCACCCCAAATCACCCCTAAGCTAATGGTCAAGTTGAGGCTATCAATAAGATTATCAAGCATACGTTGAAAAAAAAGCTTGATAATCTTAAGGGAGGATGGGCAGAGGAACTCCCCAGAGTGCTATGGTCCTATCGCACTACCGCCAGAAATAGCACTGGAGAAACCCCTTTTTCCTCAGTTTTTGGAGTGGAGGCTGTGATCCCCCTTGAGGTTGAAATCTCTTTATTACATCTCTAACATATCAGGAAGACAGGAATGAGCAAATGATGAGAGAAGAGCTGGATTTGATAGAAGAGAAAAGGAATGTTGCCGAAATCAGAAATGCAGTATACAAACAACGCAATGCGAGGTATTATAATCAAAAAGTAAGGAAACGAGAATTCGAAGTTGGCAACCTCGTCCTAAGGAAGGTCTCCTTGCCTACAAAAGAATTGAACGCTGGGTCTCTAGGACCGAACTGGGAAGGCCCCTACAAAGTAAGCAAGATATTGCTTAAAGGAGCCTACGAATTGGAAGATATGGAAGGAAAACCCTTGCTATACCCCTGGAACGCAGAGCACCTCAAAAAATATTATCAATAGGCAGCTGTAATATGTTGTTGCTATAGATAAAAAGTATGTTTTCCGGAAGAATGCGGTTCCATAAAGCCCTACTCATGAAGTAGGCCGAGCTAAATGTTGTAAGTGCTGCAACACTTAGCGTAATTCCTACAAAGAGTTTCCATAAAGCCCTACTCATGAAGTAGGCCGAGCTAAATGTTGTAAGTGCTGCAACACTTAGCGTAATTCCTACAAGGAATTTCCATAAAGCCCTACTCATGAAGTAGGCCGAGCTAAATGTTGTAAGTGTTGCAACACTTAGCGTAATTCCTACAAGGAATTTCCATAAAGCCCTGCTCATGAAGTAGGCCGAGCTAAACGTTGCAGGCACTGCAACACTTAGAGTAATTTCTACAAACGAATTACGAAAGTTATGTTCATAACACTAAGTTCGTTCAAGATTAAGAGCATAAGTAAAAAACACCAAATTAAAAATGTTCTATTCATAAAATAAAGTAGTACAGAGGCTTAAAGGGAGTACAAAGGAACGCATAAAACTAAGAACTAGGGGGATTGGAAGGGAGCTCTTCAGCTACAGTTTGTTGGGCTTGAGTTTGCTGAGCTTCGACAGCATCCAACAGTTGCTCCATCTCTTTCTCCTGCTCCTTCTGAGCCTCCACCAAGAAAGCAATATCCTAGTCCGGCCTTTGCTGATTGATAAATTTGACGATCTCACCCATAGCCAGGACATATGCTTCTTGAGCAATGGCATCAAAGGCTGGAGAAGCCCTCCACTCCTCCATAGCTTAGGAAACTCTCAGCTCAGTCTCCTTTTTGAGAGCCATCGCCTGAGCTACTGCTTCATCAACTCGCTTTTTCTCAAGCTCAGCTCGTGAGTTCGCTTTCTCTCCCCATATCTACAATGCCTTGTTGTCGTCCAGCAGCTTGTGCTCAGTAAAGAGACTGGCATTGAGCTCCTCCCCCATCTTGTTTAGACGGTCCTCGTAGCCTCGCCTTTCTTCAGCAAAGGCTGCCCTCTCCGTTTCAACTTCAGTAAAAAGCTTTTCAGCTTTAGCTTTAAACTCTTGCACGGAGTCGAGTTCAACCTCGACCTGAGAAGCATAAAGATAACATCAATATACATAGAGAGATCACTAATTCAAAGTAAAAAATGTTGGAAATAAAACTTTACCTTGTCTACTACTGAAGACATGTGAAGGACAGCCCTATGGCAGTACAGCTGTGCTGTGAGGACGTTTTCTCCTATGGGCATGTCATTAACAAAGCTTTGCTCCTTATCGTTCTAGCTCCGCGACAGCAGAATGGCGGACTCTCTAAGGGGAGGTGAGAATGCAGCCACTGACTCCCTCACTGGAGAAGGAGCCCGGAGGAAGTCCAGAAGTACCTCAGGTCGGTGCTCAACCAACTCTTCAACACCTAACCTCTGAAGGTCAGGACATTTCTCCTGGGACTTAGAAGAAGAAGCTGCAGTAATCACCGGGGTCGCCGCAGGAATATGAGAGCCAGAAGGGATGGTGGAAATTGGGAAATCGGCAGAACGGCGCCTCTGCAAGGGTTGCTCATCTTCTTGCTCCTCTTCAGTTACCTCAGGTCGGCCCTCATCTTTAGCAACGACCTCCTCCCTCTTTCTTTTCGCAGCCTCAACTGCCTTAGCCGCTTTGGCAGCCCGGAAACTCAGCATGTCTGGTTGATGGTCTGAAAAATACAAGAAATCAAATCAGTGATAAACGAAAAAGTAAACAGAGTTCATGGGATGTAAGAACTGCCTTACGAGAAGTGGTGGGAGCTGAGCTCCGAGATCTGCTATGCGTTGAGGTCGGAGGAGGCAAAGCTCGGAGTAACCCCGGCTTTCAATAAGTTGTCGTTCGTGATTACGAATTTGCAAGACCTCTCCCTGTGCGAAAGGGCTCGGATTGAGTCAACCCGTGCCTGAATTACTGAGCTCAGGTGGCAAGGTCGGTAATCTGCAAAACCATGAAAAAGTGAGTTAGCCACATCAAACAATGGTTGCATAGAAAAATAGCTATAGGAATCCTCACTTACAGAGGGAATGGTAAACGGTAGGGACTACGTCCCCCCTCTCCACCTCATCTGGATAGAATTGCCAATCCCCCAAAACAAAAAAAAACTCTTCCTTCCACCCCTTAACTGAAGAGGGTGTGTCTAAAACTAGTGAACCCCCCGACCTCGGTCTAGCACTAATGTACCACCAACCCATTTTCTTCCCATCTTCCTTAAAAGTAAAAAGGGAGTTGAACTGAGAAACATCCATCTCTGGATGACCTAACTGTCTCCATAGAATTAAGGTCGCTATTAAGGTCTTCCACCCATTTGGGCATAACGGGGTAGGGGCTATTTTCCAGGAGGAAAAGAATGGCCTAATAATTCTTGGAAAGGGCAACCTCAGGCCATCCTGAAGAATAGCACTGTTAAGAGCGACACATCCTACAGGGAGGTTGTTAGCTTTGATCAGAGGAGGAAGGCATAACTAACTCTTCGGAAGGGGGAATGCCATACCTATTCCTAATAGCAGCTAATGAACTCTCCGTTATTACCGACCTAAGATTACTCGCCCCCCAAGTCTGATCCCCGCTACTGCTCTCCTCTCGTGCCCTCTCCTCCCTTATTTTACACATGTGCTCCATGCTCCTAGGTGAATTTGATATTGGATTTCGAGGATAATGCGATGCAATAGGAATAGGTGTGAACACCTCCTGGCAGTCAGAACTAGCAGAGGAAGGGTTATACGATGGAGTGGATGAAGAAGACGCAGATTCTTCCTGTTGATTCCTCCAGGACTATACACGAGATAAGTCCGAACTCATATAAGCAAGTGGAGGGAAAAATAATGCGTAAAAAGAAAAGATATTCCAAGTAGCGAAAGAAATACCTGAACAATGGTTCCACTTGAAAAATTTCTTAGAAGAAGAAGAAGGCCAATAATCTGTGAGTCTAAGGGGTTTGAGAGATTTGAAGTGTCAAAGTAAATGAAATAAGGAAAGAGAAACTAGGAATGTTATAAGGCGGGATTTGAACCGTTGGGAGAATCAAATTGATTGAACGGCTGTCAATCAATGCTAATCAAAGAAGAAGGCGCCCCACCAATCGCTAAGAAACAGGTGTACCTGACAGCTGTGGAGGCTAATTATTACGCGAGTTGGAACTTGTGCCGCATTATTTCGGAGAGAGGTCAGCTTCTTACTTAAATAAGAGCTGGCCTGGGGGTAACTGTTGACACCGACCTCGAAGGTAGCTCAGCTCGGACTATCATATCCCTGTAAGGGTAAAATAAAGCGAGCTTGGCGGTATGAGGTCAGTTCGGCTCTAAGTAACTTACTCGACAAGCTATTGTAGTCTTTCAAGGCACAACAGTAATCAATGATTACAGATCGCTGACAAGATCTTTGAGTTACCAATCAGAGAGGCACACGTGTAAAGGTCATATGTCAGCGCCCACCTACTCCTCCAATCAGATGTCTTAGCTTGTCTAGCTAAGACTTTGCATTTATTGCTGAGGCCCACCTGTCCCATCACCTCACGATCAATAGGACAGAGTTGAGCTCGGGCTCCAATCCTATTGCGCCACACATGACTCAGCTCAGTTCGGCTTTCTATGTTGATAAGACAGGAGTACTAGGCGTTAGAATATTCCTGCTATAAAAGGGTTCAAAATGCAAGTTGAAAGGGATAAGAAAGATCTTAGGAAAAAATACCAAGAATACTCATAGTAACACTTTAAATATCCCTTATAATTTGTAAAGTGAGATTATTGCTTTACAATGATAGGAATCTCTTCCACTTATTTCCCTTGGATGTTCATTTGTATCTTAAGTTGGCTCTAATTTTGTCCACTCAATTTTAGACGTCAACAGTAGGAAATTTCAGGCTTTGAAGACAATGAAATAAATATACTCATCACCAAGCCTTAAAATCAATTGACCCCTTATGAACATCAATAAGAGCTCTTCCTATAGCTAAGAATGGTAGGCCCAATATGAATGAGACATTTTTATCTTCCTCCATCTCAAGAATGAGAAAATATGCTGGAAAGGTGAATTTTTTCACTTTAATTAGTACATCTTAAATGATCCCTTTTGGATGAGTAAGTGATCGATCAGCTAGCTGCAGAGTTACTATGGTTGCTTTAGCCTCTCCCAATCCGAGTTTCCTGAAAACAGAAAATGGTATCAAATTAATACTTGCACATAAATTGAATAAAGTTTTATCAAAATAATAATTTCCAATGGTGCAAAGTACATTAAAACTCCCTGGGTCTTTAATTTTGGAGGCAACTTTTTTGGAATTATGGCGCTACACTCCTTAGCCAACATCACCGTTTCATGTTCCTCTAGCTTGCATTTGTTGGATAAGATATCCTTTAGGAATTTGGCGTACCTAGGCATTTGAATAGGTGCATCAGTGAATGGAATGTTGATGTGAAGTTTCTTGAAGACCTCAAGAAATTCGGCGTACAGCTGATCTAACTTGTGCTTTTTCAACCTTTGGAGAAATGGAATAGAAGGCTCATAGCGATTAATATGAATGTTTGCCTTAACCTGTGGTGCATCTGAACTCTCCTCAGCAGCTGTTTTTGTTGTCTATTCAGTCTGTTCCACATGCTCCTCGTCTGAAGAAGGTATTGTTTCCTTATTTGCAACCGGCCTCTTAATTGCACCCCATTTCTAGTTGTAATTTCTTTAGCATGTTCCATGTGGTTGATTTTCATATTGCTGGGCAATGTACCTGGTGCTCTTCTAGTAATAGAAAGTGTCATTTTTCCTACTTGAGTCTCCAGGTTTTTAATATCAGCACTCTGATATTAGAGAGTTGTTTTGGTCTTCCCTATGAACTAATTATTAGCTTCCATGTATTGATTTGATTTCTCCATATATTTTCCGAACATCTCTTCCAACTAAGACTTATTCTCCTACTGTTGAAACTGACCAAGTGGCCTATTTTGACTCTGATTTTCCTAAGAGAAGTTTAGGTGCTTCATCCACTTGTACCATTCCACTTGGCTTCTTAGCTTGTGCTGCCTTAGCTGTTTGTGATATGCTCTCCATCTTATGAAATAATGAATCTATTTTTGCAGACAATGTTGAGTAAGCATCCACCTCGTATACACCCGTCGCTTTCTTTTGAACAACTCGCTTAGAAGCCCACATGGTTGAAGTAATAGACATTGTCTCAAATAATTTCAAACCTTCGTCAATTGTCTTTGCAGATAAAGAGTCATTAGACGAAGAATCCACCATACTTTTGAAAGATGGAAGCAATCCCGCATAAAAATATTGCACTGGAGCCATTTGATAATACCGTGATGAGGACACTTCCGAAGCATGTTGTTCAGCATATTCCAAGCTTAATCAAAATATTCTGATTCACTTTGACGGAAGATAGATATGTCATGCTTCAATTTTGCTATCTTTGCTAGTGAGAAGAATTTTGTGCAAAACTTTTGGGTTAGATCATTCCACATGCTGATATTGGCGATGGGTTGGGAATCAAACCATTCAAATGCTTTATCATGCAAAGTATGTGGGAACAGCCTCGGTCTAATATGATAATCTAAAATACCCTGATATCGGAAGTATTGACACATCTCCAAGAATTGAGAAACGTGTGTATGTGGATTCCTCTAGGGAAGTCTAAAGGATGTTTTAGGAAAGCAACCAAGATGGCTAAGATAGTTAAAGCGAATAAGGACAATACCAATCCGATGACCCTAATTATCATTTTGGAATGGTAGGTCATTGGAAATGAAATTGTAAGGCTTATATCTATTTCATTAGTTTCATGGGTATTAGATACTAGATATGGATCTCCTATTTGTATAAATATGTAGAAACTAAATAAAAGTAGATTTCGCTGCAGAAGGGAGAAGTTGACCTATACATTGAAAATGAGCAAATGTTGTTGCATTGCCTGTAGAAGCATATTTCTTGCAATTACCTTTAGGCTTAATATTAGAATTAGAGAAATGTTATTTTTGTTCTCACCATTACCAACAACATTAAATAAATTTCGTATTTTGACATGAATTATTTTAATATTAAGGACATTGTCGTTTTTTTTTAATCTTGATAAGATCTTAATAGTTATGATAAATTACAAAATAATATTTATATTCTAAATATTGAGTGTTCTATAATGAGTATAGAAATTGAAATGTATAAAAATGATAATCTGAATAACACATTTATGTGGCATTGTAGATTTGGTCACATAAATGAGAATGAAATTCTAAACTTATATGGAGATGTATATTTAGATCAAATGATTTTGAATCATTTGACAAATACGAATCATGTCTGTTAGGCACAGTGACTTGAAAAGGAGAAAGATCTGCACAATTACTGGGTCTAATACATAATAAGGAATCGTATACTATTAGATATAGTACAAGCCATGCAAACATTCCAAAATCGTTTTAAGGTCATGGACTTATTGCCACGTGCTACGCATTAAATCGTGTCCCATTTAAATCGGTTCACAAAACACCATATGAGTTATGGAAAGGTAGAATGTCCAACTTATCTCATACGAAAGTTTGGGCTGTGACGCTTATGTGAAGCGCGTTAAATCGAATAAGTTTGAAACTAAATCCAATAAATATATATTTGTAGGATTTTCAAGAGATAATTAGATATCAATTCTATAATCCCGTTGAGAAGAAATTATTCGTCTCAAAACATGTCATACTACTAGAGACAATGTTTATTCTATGAGAGATTGTGGGGGCAGAATAAATCTTGAAGGAGTTCAAGAGTCCACGGATATAGTTGACAAAATAGATGAACCTGAGTCTAATCCCACACTGGCTGAATGAGGGACATACTCTTAATCAGGAACTGGAGACTTATGAGGACACGTTACCTCCATGTAAATCTTGTAGGATCATTCGACCTCCTAAAAGGTATGAATCCATGATTACTAATCAGGCATTACTAATCAAGGATAATGAACCTACTAATTACTCAAAAATAAAGTCAAGTGTTGACTTAAAGAGATGGCAAGAGGTCATGGAAATTCGAGATGGATTTAACCAAAGTTTGGACCTTGGTCGACCTGCCTAATGGATTAGAACTCATAGGTTGTAAATGAGTTTACAAGAAAATGTCAATATGGATTGAAACAAGCCTATTGGAGCTAAAATCTTCGACTTGATGCAAAAGTCAAAATGTTTGGTTTTATAAAAAATGAAGACGAATTGTGTGTTTTCAAGAAGATAGTGGGAGCATTGTCGCATTCTTCATATTATATGTATGAGACATATTATAGGAAACAACGTCTCTATATTTCAATTGTTAAAATTATGGTTGTTAAATAATTTCTCTGTGATAGATATGGGAGAAGCAAGTTCATCTATAGAGAGATCTAAAGGATTACTTAACTTATCCCGATCTATATAAATAAAATCTCGAGAAGATTTTATATGGAGAAAATGAACTGAGAGTTCATGGATACACTGATGCTAACTTCTAGTCAAACTAGAATAATAGCATATCTCAATTAGGACATTGGTTTACTCTTAAGCGGTGTGTTGGAAAGATTTCAAATCGGAAATAACAGTTGATTCAATAATGGAAGCCTTATACATCATTGCTTTAGAAAGCAACAAAAGTTGTGGTCTGGATCAGGAAGTTCATTAATGAACTTGGAGTAGTTCCTAACATTTTTGATCACACGCTTTTGCATTGTGATAACAATGGAGCTATCGTGCAAGCGAAGGAACTAAGGTCTCATCAATGATCCAAACATGTGTTAAAGGCGGTATTATCTCATTGGAAAGATAATACAATGAAATGATGTAAAGAAAAAACGAATTCCCACAAGTTATTAAATTGTAAATCCACTGACAAAGTTGTCGCAGCATAAATACGATCGTCACGCAGACTCTTATGGTATAAGATACATAAGTGATTGGATCTAGTGCAAACGGGAGTTTGTAAGTGTTATACCCTAAGTCCAATCAATTTTGGACATAAACGCTTTAATATATATACAATCGATTCATATTTGTGACAATATATATTGTTTAATTGAATTAATATTCTAATAAATTAAATAATAGAATTCGTAGATTCAAGTTTTGGTGATTTGTTAATCGCAAGCAGCTGTGATTGTGATATATAAATTACATATGACTAAATCTTAAATCGTCCTGGTCAAAGTAATAACGAGACACGGATATCGTTACGGATATACCATCACGTGTGGCATTCTTACTTGTGAAGTAAGTAGCTGATCTCACAATCTAAAGTGTGGTGACACTTGAATGAACACGTGGATGTTTTGTTATAGAACAAAACATTGGAGACCTGTTGGGAGATTCCACATGGATAACTATTTGAGTGTTAGTGGTTAATCTCTAACGTTCGGTAGTGGAATTGGTCATTTGACTTGAGGTCATCATAGTACCTTATATGGGGACAGTCATACTTTGGTGGTATTAGACGTTTCTCTACCATGGGTCGCTAATACAGCATGGTTCGGGCATGTCAAGAATCATATGAAGGTTGTGAATGGTCGATAGAGAATTCGTCACTCTTAGATAGTAAGAGACTATGATCTACATTTTATCCAGTTAAGTTGATAATGAAATTCTTGGTCAAGGTGAACTCATAAGTCGAAAAGGAGTTTCGTCTTACATTGACTTAACATTGGGATAAAAGATATGATCGATAATTGAGATTGACACATATCCATATATCATAATTGATCGGATCATATTGATAAAAAGATTATATTTTCACGGTAAATAAACAAGTTGGTTTTGTCACACCGCGTGACATTTCCCGTCACATGTATTGCCCTGACACATTGCTAGATATCAATTTGAAACGACGAATGTGAATTAGTGATAAATTAAAATATGTGTTTTAATTTTTTAATTTTGATTAGATCAAAATAATAATTCACGTCGTTAGACATCGTAATCGAGAACCTAATGGATCACACACAAAAGAGAACGAGAAGAATGAGATTTATCAATTAATTAATTGACAAGTGTTGGATAATTAATTAATTAGGTTGCTTATTAATAGCCCGAATTAATTAATTGGATTAATTAATTCATCGACCAGATTTAATTAATTTGATTAATTAAATATTGGAGTGGGTTAAGTTTAAGAGACGGGTCAAACCCGCTTAGGCTTATATTAATAGGCTGCTAGGGTTTGAAAATTGTATGGAATAATTCATTATTCTTGCTAGCACAAGAAAAGTAAACTCTAGTCGTCATTCTTATTCTCTGTGTGTGTCACTATTGGAGGCTGGACAATTGGACAACTTAAATTGCAGATCGTGATCATTGGAGTTCAAGAAAAAGTAAAGGAGTTTGTGGAATTCATCAAAAATATAATTCTTATCACAATTTCTATCTAAACACAATGCAGATCATTGGTAGGAATTGAAATTTGTTTTATTTTCCGATGTGCTTGATTAAGTAAATTTCAAGGAAATATCACAGTGTAAAGTAGTGAAATATATTGGTTTCGAGAAGGATTCGATAAAATCTTTATAGCCATTGGATGTTGACAAAATATTAATTACATTAAGACTATGTTAGATAGCATAGATTTTTCATGGAAAATGGAACTCATTTTCTATTTTCCATATTTTCCATCTTTTGCCTTGTATGATAGGCAAAGTTTTCTCTAAAATTAATTTTCTTACTTTACCTCACATGCTTATAATTTCTTTGATTTTGTGGAAAACTATTTCCCACCAAAACAATTAGAAAAAATTCTAGATACAATGGTAAAAAAAAATTTCACTTTTCTTGACAATTTCCATGCAAAACAAAGTCAAAAGAATTGTATTCGGTTTGGTAAATTTTTTTCAAATTTTCTTTTTTTTTTTTTTTTTTTTTTTTTACAATTGGAACAAATTCTAGACCCAATGGTAGGAAAAATTATCAATTTAATGGACAATTTCCATTAAAAAAAAAAAAGCCAAACGGACAACAAACTTTCAACATTTTTCAGGTGGAAAATTATACCAATCAAACATAATTAATTACAATTCTCAATAAAACAATTTTTAGACAATTCAATTCCCTGTAAAACATTTTTTTCCACCCATTTTCCATATTTACAATCAAACGGACCCTAAAATTTACCCAAAATGAGAATATTTTAGCATAGAAGTTGAAAAAAAAATTAATAATAATAATAATAATAATAATAATAATAATAATAATAATAATAATAATAATGTGTCCAGAAACCTGAAAATTAAAAATTAAAATATAAATTTGTCCATTGGCGAAAATTCAAATATATTAAACATGTATTTACCACATTAAGAAAATAATATAAATGATACTGTATGAAAACAAATTAATAATTTTAATTTTGGAAAAAAAGTTTCAAAGTATATTTAAAATATTGACAACCAACATAAATTATTGCCAACCAAGACGAACAGACAATCATAAGATTGTATGCATAACCAAAAATAAATAAATAAAGAAAAAGAGAAAAAATAAAATGTTCGGACAAAACTTGTTTCGTTTATTTCTTCTATTGTGGTTTGTTCAAAAGTTTTTTCTCTCGTGTTCATATAGTAACTAGACATCGGAGAAAGAAAGTCCATAGCTTAAAATTTAGATAAAAATTTAAATTAAAATCAATAATTAATTTTAATAATTTAATAGGATCCATAACTTTTCAACTATACATTTCACCACCTTTTTTTAAAAATTTACTAAAAATATGATTATTAATTACACCAAACAGGATTACTATTGGATGTTCAACAATTAAACGACTGTAATGTGGAAAGATAATAATATATCAAAATTCACAAAAAGGAGGAGAGATCATGATTATTTGTAACCAAGATTCTCAATGAAATTTGAAAATGTTGTTAAAGATAAAATTCTAAATACGATTTCTATCTATACACAGACAATTCTTGGAGGGAATTGAAAAATATTTCAAATTTCATTGTGCATGTATAAGTCAATTTTCAACACAAACTACCGTCCCAATAAGAAACTTTTTAGTTGCTTCTAACCCTATGGGAATAAATTTATTACATCATGCTTTCGGAATATTGCTTTTCTACAAACATATGTAAGATTCGGGGCAAAAGTAGCGAACATGATTCACAAAATAAGGTATCTTGTTCGAGAATAATGCTTCTTTAACAATGTGCGACTCAATTATAGCTAATCATGTATATTGGATAATTAGTACAATTCTTTTGAGCTGTTGGGCATCTATAGCTTTTATTATTACAAAAATTAGGTGGCCAAATGATTACACTGCAACTACTGCTGCTATTATTATTATTATTATTATTATTATTAATTTTATTTATGACTCTTGTGTCCAATCTTCATCCGACTAATCCGGAGGAGTGACGGCCTTCCCAATGATTTGTCACTCGAGTAAATTGGATACAATCACAGTTTATACACACTTGAAATGGACACTCGCGAACCGATTCTCCTTCCTATGGACCCCCTATTTAAGTCATGCAGACGGGACTTATGGAGGGGTGATCGAGCACACCATGACTTTATCTCAACAGGAAATTTGTCTTCCAACATAAAGTTTTCTTTCCAGTTGTCGTGGGGATTGGAATCTCCGATACTTCGTTAAAAACACTCATATTTTACTACCGCATCATGCTCGTGGGGCACACTACAACTATTATTCATTTAGTCTATGTTTGATTTAGTTAAAATTTAATTGTTTTGTAATTTTGATAAAAGCTGATGAAATATGTGTTTAAAAAGTTCATAAAAATGAATTTGAGAAAAAATAAATTTTAAAAAATGAAGAACAAATAGGGACTTAATACTATACAAAATGTCTTCATGGATTACACTAGGAAGAACTAAAATAATTTGAAAAGTATTTATTCAAAGATATCTTGAATTTAGCTATGAAATAGTATGTAACATATTCAATTTTGTTACAATCAAACACGATAAAAAGAATGATAATATCTAGTACTCGTGGTGCTAGAGCTTCAGTTTTGGTGGTCACATTTGATAGGTTCAATTAAATGAATCATATGACATTATATTTAAGTGAATTTATCATTTAATATCATGCAATTGCACTCTAAATTGATGCTAGTAGCATTACTTTTATATATAAAAAAACATCTTCACTCGATCGATAGTCAATATATAGGGAAGCTCTATTACATTTTCTAATGTATGAATTTGAGGTTCCATTAATCAAAAACTTTTCGACTAAGTTCTTTTATCTTTAGGTAAATTACTAGTCAGAAGCACGTGCAATGCACGTGCTATGATGTAGTTGAGTACGTAATAGCATAAATATTAAAAACAAATATCTATGTCAAACATTAGTTACATAAAATTTTCTTATAAGTTACTAAATGTTTCGAGACAACATTAAATGTGGAGATGAAAAAAATCACACCCACAGTTATTGAAGAAATCGAGGCTCACCTTTCACCACAGCCTCCAATTATCGAAAAATGTCTTCTCACCAATCCCCGATGTTCAGTCATTGTCATTTATTTCATAAACTCAAAATAACAGAAGTTTATTATTATCACATTTTAAGTTTTTTTTAAAAAAATTGAAATCGATCCAAATGGATATTCATATAGTGAAATATTGAATCAAACGAAAAATTATATGAAAATAAAGTTCGAAAAAAGGACATTGGAATGAGGTTGAGATTGAAAAGAAATATAAACAATCACGATGTTACGTTTCACAAATAATGTAAAATTATTTTGATATTTAAAATTTATCGATCATATATTTATTATGGCTGCACTTCAACATTTCCAACAAATTTTAAATCGCTTCAAACGAATATCTGTAAATTAAAATATTGAATCAAACGTAAAAAATAAATAAATAAAAATGGCTTAACTGAGTCGAGTCGTCAAGTCATTTGGCTGGTAAATAGTTAACAAAACTAATAAAAAAAAGGTTAGCCGAATCGAGCCGTAAAGCCATTTTTATATTTTAACTTAATCGAGAAAAAAAGGTTAAAATAACTAATAAACCCAAAAAAAATTGAAAAAAACTAATCAAACGTAAAAAAAAAAAAAAAGGCTTAGCCAAGTCGAGCTATAAAACCATTTTTATATTTTAACTTAATCAACAATATATTTATTATTATCACATTTGAAGTTTTTTTAAAAAAATTGAAATCGATCCAAATGGGTATTCATATCGTGAAATATCGAATCAAACGAAAAATTGTAAAAAAATAAAGTTCAAAAAAGGATATTAGAATGATGTTGTGATGGAAAAGAAACATAAATAATCACGACTTTACGTTTCACAATTAATGTAAAATTATTTTGATATATAAAATTTATCGATCATATATTTATTATGGCCGCACTTCAATTTTTGATATTTAAAATTTATCGATCATATATTTATCATGGCCGCACTTCAACATTTTCAACGAATTTTAAATCGCTTAAAACGAATATCTGTAACTTAAAATACTGAAAAAAAAAAAAGAAAAAGAAAAACTGAGCCGAGCCGAGCCGAGCCGAGCCGTAAGCCATTTGGCTCGGCTCGGCTCGGCTCGACTCACGGCTTGTGAACAGTAACCCCCAACTTACTCTTTTATATTTAGTTAGATATATAGTTGAATTAAATGTAATGCAATAAGATAATTATATTCACATCACAGTTTTTATTAGTTACACTATATTTTAATTATAATTAAGGTTCTAAATCTTTTCTTTTTGTATCATTTATGTCTTAAATTTTAATTACGCATTCTTATCCTCAACATTAATTAATTAGCACATATAATTTAATATAACGATTTTCATCTTGAAACTCCGCTAAGAGAGGTAAAATGAATTTTATTTTACCTAGTATATTTATTAAAAATAAATAAATGCATAAGTGCGACTAATTATTATTTTTCCTTATTAGAAAGCACTTGTTAAGGACGAGATGTGCTCATTGATGAATGGTTGAAGACAAAAATTCGGACGGGAAGAAATTAGAGACACAAGTGTTATAATAAAAAATGTTTATATTTTTATAACTAAAATTGAAATAAAATTATGGTGCGAATATAATTATCCTTCCTAAAATCTTCATGCATAGCCTGAAATTACAATTATGACCTGATTCTTAGAGGTCACCAAAAGGCAAAACCTATCTAGATTCTTCAAATGGAGCCTGAGAATAAAAACATGTTTTGACTGAAAAGAATGATTTTTAGCAGACACATTAAAGACAACAAGAATCATGTAGTATTTTATGCAAAACAAAGGAGAGCATATTTAGTACTGAATATTAGACAATGTTGTATAGAAGCATAATCGATAATATTTTCACATATTTTTTTTTGTCTTTCTTATTAGTCGTATTGTTCAGTTAAAAATGTTGATTCAAGTTTCAACTCCTGACAAGGTCTTGACAATCATATAGATATATCAATGCCTTTTTTTAACTTAGTTATATATTACGAAGTGACGTATTGTCAACTTTTTTGCAATCAAACACATTGAGATTGGATTAGGCTAATCATCTGCACTAGTTAAAAAAGCTCTGGTGCATTTTTCTAAGGTACGAATTCATGACCAAAAACAAGACATGATATTAGATTTCGACAAGAAAATCGTTAGCTGAGTTGTGAAATACAAACAAAACTTAATTGGAAAATTTAAGCAAAAACTTGTTTGAGAGGATGTAGGGGGCTGGGCCAAGCTATAGTCCGATCCAATCCCCATTCCATCTAGGCTCTATTTGATTTTCATTATTTCGAAACCAATTTCTTCTCAAACCATTTTTAACTATACATTATCAAAATAAAATATTTTGCACATAAATTCAATTTTTTTACTTAATTACATATTCTCCAAAAAAAAATTACTATTACAAAACTCATTTTGATGAAATAATGGACATCGTATATGGACTTAGCTTTTTTGTGTCAAAAAAAAATTATGTACAAATTTTTTTTTTGTGTGTATATATATAATATATATACACACACACATACATGTTAGCTCCCCTTGCAATTTTTTTTTAAAATCAATAAAATTTATTATGTTTAGATAGATTAAGGCATAAGCATAGTTGAATAAAAAGTAATCTAATGTCATTCCCCAAACCTTGTACAAGTCTAATATTAAAACTATGATTTGATTCTTAGAGGTCACTGAAAGGCAAAACCCACCTAAAATCGTCAAATAGAGCGTAAGAATAAAAACTTGCTTTGATTTTTAAGACTACTTCTAAAAACAAGGAATTATGTGGTCAAAGCAAGAGGGAGTATATTTGGTATGTAATACTAAATGGGCGGATGTAGAGAATTGGACTGGGTAAAAAAAATTTGTGTGAACTTTTTTTATATAATAGTTTTACTTGAAATTTTTCTAGTTTAGTCTTGGATCCGCCTCTGATTGTCCAGTATAACATGTTAAACACGTTAATGAAGATTCTTTTTAATGAAAAAAGAAAACTCTTGATGAGGCATCAAAATGTAACGTCTAGTATGTAGATTCTCAATTGATGGCTTTAATTGACTCACCTTTAAGAATAATATACCTATGATTTCGGGCCCCAAACGTGATTCAAAAAAATAAGTCATCTTACAATATTTGTTTACAGTGGCACATTTCTTTTGAACTGGTGGGGTTCACAGATTTAACACCACTGAGTATAGCTCCAACCTTTCTTGACTTAATATTCGAATCTTAATTATTTATTGAAAAAGTAAATTTTTTTTATAAAAATAAATTTGACTTTGTTGAAAAAAATACTTCTTAAATTACATCGATCAAGAGAAATACAAAAAAATATAACTTCATTGTTTTCTTCAAATGTCTCTATCTTTGTCAGCTATCGCTATGCATTGCTTGTACTCCAAAATATTTTTAATGAAATTTGAGGGTTTTGTTTTAAAATAAGTAAAGGCAGCATAAAATTTTATTTAGCCTATGTTCGGCTCCCATTTTCTAAAATTTATTTTTATTCATTTTTGAACATATAATTTATAAAATTCACAACTTTTATTAACTTTTCAAGTACATATTTAACCAAAATTTATCAAAATGTACTAAAAACTAATTTTTTTTCTTATACCATACAGGGCTTTAGTTAGAATTTGATACATCAATGATCTCCATATAAAACCAAAATGTTGTTTCCTATACCAAACAGGGTCTTTAAGATGATTTTATGGTTACAAATTTGTCTATCTTGATCTAGAATACAATGAAAAACTATATATATATATATATATATATGCATCAGACGAGCGACTAGCTTACGTCGCTTTAGCGGGTAGCTCGCAGCAACTGCAATGTTGAGGCGCTAAGAAGATGGCGCTGGGACGTTGAGTCTCGAGAAAACTTTATTCCTTTGTCCAAATTGCTGTCCAAAAATTTTTGTGTCCATATCTTGACTTCTTCAAATTCAACACAAATTTCAAACTTTCAATTAGGTTTTCAAATAGAATATCAACTAGAATTTACCAAATAGATTTCGAATATGATTCCAAATAGAATTCTTCCTAAGTCGACTTTAATTAGAAATTCCAAATATTTTTAAAATAGAATTTGGATCACTCCCTAATTATACCATTTCATATTTTGGAAAAAAATAAAGAACTTAAAAGTAAATTTGACTTCGTTGAAAAAATGCTTCTTAAAAATACATCAATCGAGAGAAAAAAGAAAACGAAAAGGATTATTATGTGCTCTATAAAACTCGTGGTGGGTGGCCGTGGTATTATTGGACTAAACCAAACAATTTCATATTTGACAATAAAAACATGTGCTCACACCTTTGTAAATTTTGCCATTTCATGTTAGACTAAATCGGTGTTGATTGAATCCCCAAGCTTCACTGCTGACCTTATTTGTTTTTCAAGTATTTTTCATATAAGAAGGGAAAAAAAATAAAAAAACTACTTTAGTTAAAAAAAAATGCATTTTTGAATAATGTATTGACGAAAAGTGTATGGTTAAAAAATAAGAAAAAATTTTAAATTTACGTTTAATATTATTTTATTGAAAAATGTATGGTTAAAATGGGGCTCAATCAAGAGCTTAATTATATTAAGTACTGTTGCAACTTGTTTGTAAAAGCTTCCATTTTCTATTAAGGGTTCGAATCCTTCCGTTCACAATTTTTAATTTTATTAATTCGTTCGAACCTTTAAAATTAGAATTTTCAGCCTCAAGACTTAAATTTCATTTGCATTTCATCCTTTTACATAATTTTATTAACTTTTTCATTAAATTTTCCTTACGTGAGATGCACAACCTAACTTTTCAACGGACAAAGTTAGCAAACCATTATGCTTAATTTAATTTCAACGGATAATGTTTTTTACGTCCCTTTTTTTTGTTCATTTCACTATTTTATTTATATTATTATTAATGGTTGACCAAAAAAATTGATTTATTTTATATTTTTTTAAAAAAATTTTTGAACAAAAAAATGTGGTTTTATTGATTTCTTCAAATATCACTCTTTTTTGTCGGCCATCGCTATGCATTCGATTGTCAACGGTAATAGGATTCCCAAACAAAATTATAGTTCAGCATTATAATTTTTAATGAAATCTGAGGCTTTTGTTTTCAAGAAAAAAAAAATAAAGGCAGCTTAAAATTTTATTTAGTCCATGTTTGATTCTCATTTAAAAAATATATATATATTTTTCCTCAAACTCATTTACTTTTCAATCACATATTTAATTAAATTTTATCAAAATATATCAAATGGGGACTTAGTTAGAATCTCATATGGCATTGATCTTCATACAAAATGTTGTTTTTACTAATGTTCAATGTCTATCTAAAAATATAAAGTAAAATTAAAATAACTTTAACAATTATGAACAATATGTAAAAAATTAAGAAATAAAGAATAAAAAACTACATGGTTTCTATGCAGGGGCGAATCTAGGGTTAAAGTTCAGCTAGGGCGGACTTTAATGTTGACCGTAGACGATCAACGATAGTAATACCGATGACATTTATTAACCCTAAACCTTAAACTCTGAACCCTAAAATCCTAAATCAGTCTCAATTGAATTTTTTAACCCTAAAACCTAAATTCCTATACATGAATAATAAATTCTCAAATCACATATTCACAAATCACAATTCTCATTTGAATGCCAAATTGTCAATTAACTCATTATTTATAGAATATAAATCATTATTCATGGTACATCCAAGCCACGCATATTGGCATTATCCCAAGAAAAAATGGCACCTGCATTTCACTCAAAAGAAAAATAATTAACTTATGAAGCTAGGTTTTCAGAGCCTTTAAATTTTGTCTTCGATAAACAAGCCTTTAAATTTTGTTTTCAATAATCAAGCAAATGAGTCATACTAACAACTATGAACAACAAAATTCTGTGATGAATTTCAAAACGCATTAAAGGAAAGGGCAAGTGACTACAATCGAACCCACCTGACCTTGAGGCAGCAAGAACAATACCCTCGACAAGAATAATTGCGCCGAGTCCCAACCAAGCAAGAAGAAAAGCACTCTCATTCTTCCTCAGCTCTTCGCTCCTCGCTTCCTCTTGTGGAGTTGCAACAAACTTGGGTTTTCCCAGCGGTTCTCTAAGAAGGCCCTTTCTCTTTTTCCCTACTGCTGTTTCCTCTTAGAAGAGGACACTGTGAGTCTGTGACCCTCGTCAGTCGTCTTCCCTCGTCCTCTGCCGATTTTTGGTTTTGTGGGCAATGGAATTGCAATTGCAATTTGCAAGCAAAAACCATAGATTGGGCTGGCTTGCTGGGCCTTTTTTTTTTTTTTTAAAAAAAGGCCCAAACATTAAATAAGGAAAAAAAAAAAAAAAAGGAAATCAGCTTCTTCTTCATTCTTTCTTCCCTGGCGGACGGCGGGTGGAGCCTTACCTGAAGAAGCTCCCGGCGGATCCAGGCATCCAGCACGGGCGGCCTTGGGGGCTGGCCAGGTGCTGGATACGCCCCTGTTTCTATGTCTTTATTCAATAGTAAAATTTAATTGAGATTTGGATGGCTTTTGCCGTTGAGATAATAAAACTTAAGGATCAAATTGTTCATTTTCAAATACTAAGGACCAACTTGTTGTATGAAGAATAAATGAAGAACCAATAATTTAATATCCCCCTTAAGCTTTTGTTTATCCAAAAATGCATTTTTCTTTCTTATCTTTTTAATCATACATTCTCCAATAAAATATTATTATACGTAAACTCAATAAAATTTCTTCTTTTTTAACCACAGGTTCTTAAAAAAATTACTATTCCAAAATCCATTTTCTTTAAAAAATATATATACATTTTAATGGAGCTCAAACGGGTGGATTTTTTTTTTTTTAATTCCTATTTTTTATTTGAAGATAAGGGCGAAACTATCTTTCTAATAAAAGCTTGTTTACTAAAGGTAATTGTAAAATTGTCCACTAAATGTATGATCGAGGGTGTAAATTCTCTAGTTTGAACACCGAGGACCAAGTCACAATATGCATTCAAGTTCGAAAAACCTCCGTTGCTATTTCCCATTTGATCAAATATTTCTTATTTGCTCTTGTTTGGGCACCATTTTAATGAAAATTTGGGGGAAAAAAATGAGTTTTGGAGTAGTGACTTTTTTGGAGGATTTGTAGTTAAAAATAAGAAAATATTTTCGATTTATATACAATATTATTTTATGAGAGAATGCGTGATTAAAATTATATCTGGAAGTATTAGTGCCGTGTCGTGTCAAACTCGATTGGCTTGTTTGAATAAAAACAAACATGTTGAACGTGGACCAACATGCTCGGTGGGTCCAACTCCAATTTTTTAACAATTATGCTATATTGACATTTTGAATGACAGAATGTCTATGTGGCAGAAGTTCATTGGATTGTTTAAATAAAAATTAAGAATGCTATCCAATTATTTTTTTACACTTATTCTATCAACAAAGATATTAAAAACATCTGACATTAAAGCTTAATTCATATTTTAAACTGGAAGTATTTGGTATTGTAATTTAGTACTGCACATTGTAACTGTACGTTCACGACAACGAAATAGTGTTGTCGTCGCTGTTTTCTTAAATCTGTTTGACACACTGTACTACGCCCAATTGCACGCATTCATGTATTTCACGTGACTACACGATGGACCACTTTATTTTATATCCGCTTATCGAGAATAATCACTTTTGCCAATGTTTTAAAATCATTCCGGCCATTGACCCAATAAAATATATTGGGTCAAGATTTAGATCCATGTGAGGATTTTTTTTTTTTTTTTAAAGATACAAACCATTTTAATCAAAAATGTATTTGATATCATTTTTTTTTTTTCAAAATTCTTTTCTTTTTTATATACTAATTTTCAGCTGCATATTCGCACAATAAAACGTTTTGCAGAGGCTAAGGTGAGCTAGTCGATTTGGGTTGTTTTAAACAATTTTATTTCTACATCCTGCATATAACTGGATTAATTTATTTCTGATTTTTTTGGTAATTTTGATTCGTTCTTAATGCTAAATATGATTATAAAAGGAAAAACATAAATTAATTTTATAATTTATGTTGTACAATCTTGTGATGTCACTTCTCTTATCTCTTTTTTAGTATGCTTTGTTTGTGTGGTAAATACGGCTGTTTAAGTTTAATCATAATATTTAGTATAGAAAAGACTTCTTTCATATAGCACGTCTCTGAATGAAGACGGTAAAATTAAAATTTGCTCGTATTTAATCTAATGTGCATTATGATCGATGAACAATTATCATTAAATATAGAAAATACCACATGATCTTCTAGTTACCCTCTTCTTCAATTCTAAACATACGTTGGTATAGCTAAAAATCAGATTTTAGTAGATTTTAATTAAAAAAAAAATTATAAATTGTATGGTTAAAAAGTTATAAATCTCATTAAATATGTTATTAAATTAATTGTTGACTTTAATTTAATCTCATATCTTTGAGTACACTTGACTCAAAGGGCTACAGATACATAAGTGAAAGTGAAGTTTTCAAGGTGAGCAAGTGTGCTCTTGTTGTCATGAAGGGGCATAAAAATTTCATACAGTTGTACATTTGCACAATTCCACGGTGATTAGGGATGCAACAGTTTCTACTTTTTCTTTGACAGATGATGAAATTACAAAATTTTGACATATGAGACTCGAGTATATAAGTGAGAATGGGATGGCAGAGTTGAGTAAAAGGGGATTTCTTGATGGGTAGAAGACCAGCAAAATAGAGTTTTGCGAGCATTGTGTATTTGGGAAACAGAAGAGAATCGGATTTACTAAAGAAAGACACAACACGAAGGGAACACTTGAATATATCCATTCAAATCTTTGAGGACCAGGTAGGGTACCATCTAAATGTGGCTATTATTACTTGTTGACAATAATTGATGACTTCTCCAGAAAAGTTTGGGTATTTTTCTTGAAGCAGAAGAGTGATGTGTTTGAGACCTTTAAAGAGTGAAAAATATTGGTAGAGAAGTTGACCGAAAAGCAAGTGAAATGTCTACACACTGATAATGAGTTGGAGTTTTGTTTAGATGAATTCAATAGCTTCTGCAAGGCTGAAGGCCTCTTGAAACACTTGACAGTGCCTGTAACTCCTCAACAGAATTGTGTGGCAGAACGGATGAACAAAACCTTGATGGAAAAGGTTCGTTGTGTGCTTTCAACTTCTGGGTTGCCTAAGTCTTTTTGGGCTGAAGCTGATACTACAACTTGTTTTCTAATTAACCGCTCACCCCCAGTTGCCATTGATAAAAAGACACCAGAAAATGTATGATCTGGTAAACCTTCTTTTTATTATGATTTAAAAGTTTTGAAAGTGTATAAATTGTGGTGTCCCGAGACTAAAGAGGTGGTTGTTAGTATGAATGTAGTATTTGATGAATCTGCTATGCTTTGTGGTTCACCTCTTAGGAATTCTAATAAAGTTGAGGAGCAAAATCATTCAACTTAGGTGGAGTTGGAAATTGGTTCAGAGAAACAATTAGAGGTTGTAGAATAGTCTACTACAAATGAGTCCAGTAGGGATTGACAGATAGTAATATCCTGCTTACTTTGCCTATATCACAAGCACCACAGTATTCTATAGCTAATGATAGACCTCGCAGACAGATTAAACCTCCACAGAAATATAAGGAAGCAGATTTTGTAGCTTATGCATTGAGTGTGGCTGAAGACACTGATTCCATTGAGGAGTCTGTTACATATTCAGAGGCAATAAGTTGCAGAGATTCTAGCAAATGGATGATTGCCATGCAGGAGGAGATGGAGTCATTGAGCAAAAATAATACTTGTGATTTAGTGAAATTACCTAAAGGTAAAAGAGTGGTTCATTGTAAATGGGTGTTCAAAAGAAAGGAAAGCACATCAGGGATTGAAGATGTTAGATACAAGGCTAGATTGGTAGGAAAATGTTACAGTAAGATTCAGGGTGTTGATTTTATAGATGTGTTCTTACCAATTGTAAAACATAGCTCTATTCGGGTTTTACTTGGAGTGGTAGCTAAGAATGATTTGGAGTTTGAGCAAATAGATGTCAAGGCATCATTTTTACATGGGGAATTTGAGGAGAACATCTACATGCAACAACCAGAGGGGTTTATAGATTCAGAAAAGGAAGACTATGTGTGCTTGTTGAAGAAATCCTTGTATGGATTAAAGCAGTCATCGAGACAGTGGTATAAGAAGTTTGATTCATTCATGACTACTCATGATTTTGATAGATGTAATTATGATAGTTGCGTGTACTTCAGAGAGGAAAGTAGTGGATCAACTACATGGTTAATCCTGCCAAGGAACATTGGAAAGTAGTGAAGTGGATCTTCAGATACTTGAGGGACTTTTCAAAGGTTTGTTTGCATTTTGGTAGAAATTCAGATGGAGTCATAGGTTATGTGGATTCAAATTATGTAGGGGATCTTGATAAGAGGAGATCGCTTACAATGTATGTGTTTACTCTTGGTGACTGTGCTATCAACCAGAAAGCTATTTTGCAAAATACAGTGGCTTTGTCTACAACAGAAGTAGAATATATGGTCATTACAAAAGCATGTAAGGAGGCTATGTGGTTGAGAGGATTGATTGGTGAAATCAGTTAAGATTTGCAGATTTCTATAGTTTTTGTGATAGTCAGAGAGCAATTTTCTTGACTAAGGATTAAATGTTTCACGAGATGACTAAGTACATTGATGTGATGTACCATTTTGTGCGTGATCCGATTGCTCGTGGTGATATTTTAGTGTGCAAGGTTGATACCAAGGATAATCCTGCTGATATGATGACAAAACCACTTCCTCTTGCTACATTTGAGCATTGATTGAACTTAGTGGGTGTTTATCATTGATTTAGTCCATTGTGACTTGTTTGGAAGAGGAGAAATGATGTTTACTTGAAGATGTGTTTTAATATCTTGTGATAGAATTTTGCTCAAGGTGGAGATTTGTTGTGGTGTGATATAAATTCTATGCGATTTGGGATTTTGTTAATTAAAGGAAGTTTAAGGTACTTGGGTTTGAAAAGTCCTAAATTGTGAAGATCAAATTTTCATAATAATTAGGAGTTTAACTTGAAAATTGACTCTTAGATGACAAAAAGACATGTTTTGAAATATTTACTTGAGACCTAGCACTAGTTAAGGGACTCTTAGATGACAAAAAGACATGTTTTGAAATATTTACTTGAGACCTAGCGCCATAGTGCCTGAGCGCTAGCCGTGCGCTGCACTTAGCGCCCAGTGCTGTAACAGTAACGCCTAAGTGCTGCAACAGTAATCTGATCGCGATTTTTTCGTTTTATCCGAATTTTTGAACTTCTTCTCCATCTTGGACTCTAATAAGAGGATTTATATAAATTTCTACATTGTATCTTCATAATATAATATTCATATATTATTCTTTACATTTTCAACAACATATTGAGAGATTGAGAGTTTAGATTTCAATTGAAATTATTGAAATCTTGATATTGTAAACACAAAACTATTGATTATAGTGAATTGTTCTCCTCTGCCCGTAATTTTTTCTCGAATTGGATTTCTACGTAAATTCTTGTGTTCTTTTTTTTCTTCATTATTTCATTATTGTAATTATCTTGTGATCCGTTTCATAATAATAATAATAATTTATTTTTTATTTAATATTATAAACACTATAGAAGAATAATTTTTTTCGCAATGTTGTTCTCATTTTGTTTTCGTAAATTTAGATCATATTTGGTACTATTATATAATTAATTAAATTTTACTATTTATGTAGTTCAATCTTGCATTCTTGTCTTATCAAACCCGCATTCACAAAATATCTCTTCCCACCTATTTATCTAATGAACACCATTATTTTTAGAAAATTCAAAATATTTACGTGTAAAACGGTTCGTCTTTTCACTAAGGACGTTCTTATTGTTAAGATGGTTCTTGATTAGACGGTTTAACTTAAAAACTTAAAAATATTAGGAGCATGTTTGAGTCACATTATTTTTTTCATTCTCATTATTCTATTCATTTTAACCAAATATTTTTCAATAAAATAATATTTTACATCACATCAATAATGTTTCCTTATTTTTCCACCACACATTCCTCATCACATCAACAGTAAAAATGCATTTTTTTTTCAAAAATGTGCACCAAACGGGGGCCTAGCCCCTAATTCATTAGAGTAATAAAATAAGATTATAGATTGGATTTAGATCAACAATTCTAGGAGTTTGTGGTGTCATTTATTGTTTGTAACAGAGTAATAATTTTTATTCTTGGCTAAGCTGCCTAAATCCAACCATATAATGTCAATTAGAGTTTTTATATTTTTATCGTTGATGTGTGTGACACGGGCCGGGCTAAGTAAACTATTTGATTCAATAGCTTTTGAAGCTATCTTCTGGCAAATCTTTTGTCTCTTCTTGTTTGAAGGATTATAAAAACGACATTTTTTTTTCTCTCTGAATGCTTGAACGAGCTGCTAGATTTGAGGCGATGTTGAGGCTGGAGGTTGAGACGGTGGCGGACTGCAGCTGAGTGGTTTTGATTTTTGAGTGAGGGGGTTGGAGAAGAAAGAGATGAGGGTGGGTAGATGTGGTTTTGTATTTTTGTTTCTTAATTTTTGATTTTTGATTTAAGTATTTATTTTTGTAAAAATTGTAAATTCACAATGTTACCCTTCTAAAAATTGGTTAAAATAAGTCAAATTTTATTATCCTTGACTTCTAATAATCAAATTAACGAAAACCATCCATTTAGACTTTAGGTGAGAATTTTTGAATGTTTGATATCATGGATGATATAAATAAAAGGTTTGAATCAAGTTTGCTACTAAATGAAAGATTTAGTATTGTAGCTGCAATTTTTTAAAAAATAAATTAACCCTATTTCTAATAGCCATTTGTTCATCATATCAAGGGATTTCAAATTGCTCGTTGACTTGACTCGTATCCCCACGAACTCATAGGTCGTGCCAAGCTTGACCCAATAGCTTGTAGGTGTCGCAAGATACGACTTGGTGAGCTCATGAGTATTTTTTTTCTCGTACTTCACGTTAAAAAAAAAACGTTAAAAGTGAGTTGATCCAACTTGATTTGTCATTAGTCGGGTTCAGGACCTAATCCCAACGAGTCGAGCCAAACCATTACCCTGATTATACGTAATTCCAAACTTTTTCTCACATAATTTTAAATTATTAAACAGGCAAATTCTTACCTAAATGGCTAAATATCTAGATGGTCGTTTACATGTATGAAAACAGGTGTATATGGCTTGAAAATAAATTAGCACGTTAGATATTAATAACGTACAATTTGTCCATAAGTTTCGTGTATACCAAAAAGTCCAAATCAAATCCATCCACCAGTTTGCCTGAAAAATATCCCATGACCCATGTGCTACCATCACAAATAAACCAATGGGCAATGGATATACAGTTCTTCTCATCGAGGTGGATTTAACTATAGGGTTAAATACTTTTTGGTCCTTAAAGTTGCTACAAAATTTCAATTTAGTTTCGTTTATTTCAAATGAACCACTCAAATTTTCAACTATCATATATAATCACTTCCCGTTAGCAAGACTGACATGAAAGCCTATATCTACGCCCGTGTACTAATGGTACATTAATCAAATTCTTATGAAACCCTTAGAAATGAAATACGCCCATTTTCCACCTAATTGATATTACACTTAGAAATTTGATTTTAATAAAACCAATTGAGAGAGATACTCCATTTAAGGTTTGTGTGGCAAGTGAATTAATGTCTATTTAGTATGCAACAAATTTAACAGTCTACATGAGAATTTTTTAATTTAATTAACAAAGTGAATTTACTAAAACAATTGGAAAACTCCGTCGACTGATTTGGAATAACATAGAATTTCACTGCATCAGAAATTGAAAACGAGCATAGGGGAATAACGGTGCCACCATACTGATAGGTTGGGATGTTGATGACAATAAAATTAGACTGGGAACCAACTTGCAATAAGTTCAATAGATTGTGTACAATAATGAAAATTTCAACAAGTTAAATTATAAAGCAAGTAAGAAAGAGAATGGGAGGTGAGACTACGCCTGGTGGTCCCCACTCTAACTGACCGGATTCCAAACCAAATTAAAATCCGGTTTAATTCTAGAATATAAAATTAAAAAATTACTACAAACGCAAATGAGAGACAAGGTAACAGATGAATAGACACGTCAAAGAAAAGTACTTCCCACGCTCCACGTCACATCATTACTCTTTACCCATCTCATTTTCTCCACTATATATATCCTCATTTCTTGCTCTCGAGATTCATCACATCTGCTACAATTCATTTCAAATTTCAGGGTTTTATTTTTGGTATATGATTTTATTAAACTATGGAACAAGAAGAGTTGAAGAAGAAGAGAGTACGAGATGGCTTGGTGGAGTTGGATGAAGAAACTCCGTCGGCTGAGGTGAAGAGGCTGAAGGAAGACCTTTTGGAAAATTTGGAGGATGACCCAAATTTTGTTTCATGGAATCCGGATCTGGATTCCTTCATGATGAGCTTTCAGAAAGAGATTAATGGTGGGTCCCCGCCTCCTGAGGTGGTGGATCTGACGTCGCATTCCGGTGAGTCGCAGCCGGAGTTGGGATACTTGTTAGAAGCTTCGGATGATGAGCTTGGTCTTCCGCCTTCCACGGCATCGCCGAGTGGTGTGGAGAATGATGTAATTACTGAGTTGATCCGAGTTGAGTCTGACTCGTCCGAACTCGGTCACGGTTTTTGGGGGTTTGATGGGGAGATCCCAAGTTATAACTCTTTTGAGTTCGGAGTCTTTGAATCGGAGAATTATGGTAACGGTGAATATGTAGCTCTAGATGGGTTGTTTGATTATTGATTTCGGATCGAATGGTTTTGTATTGAGATCTGAAATTCGCCGGCCCAATTGGACCGGTTTTTGGTCCCTAGCCCTAGGCAAAGAATATTGTAAAGGTTTATTTATTATCAAGGTTAAAGCAACCTCAAACTATACAATGTTACGTTCTGGTTCTTGAATTTTTAGTTATTTTCTTTTCGGTCCCTGAGGATTGGGTCCCTGCTCGAAATAGATTACATATATTTATTTGTGGTCCTTTAATTTTTAGTTATTTTCATTTTTAATATGATGATAAATATTTAAAAGAAAAATTAGAGATTTGGATCAAAGCCAAAATGACACTTAGGCTGCGTTTTATTGTTAATAATTTTCAATAGAAAATTTATTTTTTCATTCAATTTCTTACTTCTGTATTGTTTGATTAATAATTTTTTTTACGGAAAATATTTTCCTATTTTTAATCACATGATTATATTTTTCAATAAAAATAATTTTTTGAGGAACAGGTAAATTTTTTTCTTTTTAGGTAATTCACCCTTCCTTTTCTCTCATAAATGATATATATCCCACTTTCTCTTCTATTCATTAATTAAAAAATGAACAAATATAATATTTTTTAGGTTGATAATTAAATCAATAAAAAAAATGAACAATTTTTATATAAATAATTTATAGGCAATATAGAAAAATATATTCATCATTTTACGAAAAATTATTAAAACAAAAAAAATGAAAATGAGATTTTCCATACCTCCAAATTTTATATTCCCGCACCTCAAAGACTGCACTCAAAGTTCACACAGGGAGATTTCCTAAAATTTTATGAACCTTAAACATCAACTAAACTTTTTAAATTCCCAAAACAACACTAAAATTCTAAAAATTAGTTAAAATATTTCGTAGTAACTAGTAAGGGTGCGTTTATTGCAAACATGAAATATAAATGAAAAGAAAATAAATTCTAGACAATTAAAACACAAAAAGATTAAAAATAAATAAATTAAAGAACTAATTGTAATTGTGAGTTAATTGTTTCAATAATCACCGAACTTATACTATTGTCACTGTTTACCCACTGAATTTCAAAGTTCTTCCATTCCATCACCCTTAAAAATTCGTTACTTTTATTCGTTGACGTGGCTAACAAATCGAATCTCCCTAACGGGGCGGGGTATGGAACGTGTAGGCCATTCCCACCCCATCCCGTTGAGTATTTTCGTTATCCTGTTTCATCCTCATACTAGGTTAAAGCGGGACGGGGTGGGGCAACTCACTTGCCCCATTTATCGCCCCATCTATTTTTTCTTTTTTATTTATTTTAATTTTTGCTTTTATCTTTTTATTTTTATTTTTTTGTCTTTAGTTAGTAAATATTATTACATTTTTACTAATTTGTTAAAAGCAATTTATGTTCTCTTTAAAAATAATGATAAATTTATTATTTTTCTTCGATAAAAAACTTAAATCTGAAATTAATTTTTAGTGGAGCGGGTAGCGGGGCGGGGACTATACTTCCCATACCCGCTTTGGGGTAATGACCCCCACCTCGATTACCCAGTTAGTCGGGTAATCCCAATCCCATTCGGAGCGGGGCCCCACGGGTATCGGGTTGAACGAGTTTTTTTTCCATCCCTACTTAAATAAATCAAATTATTTTATTTTTTAAAATAAATTGCTACTAATTAATATAGCCTAAACCCAAAATATGATTTTACTATTTCTAATTTTTAGCCAAACTCAATTTATTCAAGTTGACCTAAATTTTATCCAAATATCTTATTCTACCGTAATGTCATTTCTATCGTTCTATTATTGTGAACTAACATTTTTCCTCTTTATGTGATTTAAGCAGACAAATGTATGAAGAACTAAACAAATATGTGCAAAAGATATCACGAGATTAGACTACATTATTTTGTAAGATCTAAGATTGAATATGTCATAGTCGAGATAATGTAGCGTTGTAATATAAAAAAAATTAATTATTGTAGGAGTCCCAGAACCGAATAGAATCGAACCGAACCGAACCGAACAGAATAGAACTGAACCCGAACGGTTCCATAATTAAATTTAGATATGAAAGTTTCATTTACTAAATACTCAAAAATTTTGTTTAATTAAATTTAAATCTGACCGTTTCATTTACTAAATACTTGAAAATTTTGGGTTTTGTTCGATTCTAAAGAAAACTGAACTGAGCCGGACCATACCCACCCTTGATCTAAAGTGACAAGTTACGGTTGTTAAAAAGTTACAACTCAAAAAACCATTATTTTATTACTCATCCAACTTAAACTTGGTCATAGTTAACTCATCGAACTTCAAAATGCTTCTCAATGGCACACGTCTTTAAGATGTTGCACTTCATTCATTATCCACCATATTTTGTTCACTTCATTGCTAATTTATTGTACAAAAATTCTATGGGTAAGTTACAATCATAAAAAAAAAATTACAACTTGGCCAAACCATCAACTCACAAAAATTACAATATGTGGAATGTGACTTCTACACCCCCATAAACTTCTTTAAAATCCAATAAAACTTCCCTAATTTCAACCCTAAAAAACCTAGTGATAAGTGCATTTTGTACACTTATTTAAACCTTTAAATTATAGTATTTGTTGGATATTTTAATGAATTATAGCTTACTTCTGTGTATATTGTGTTTGTTAGGTAAAAATCGATGAAATTGATGAAATTGGAGACAATGAACGAGAAAATGGTGAAATTGCAAGAAATCTAAAGTTCGGAGATCAAAATTCATATATCCAATGGTTGATTCGAAATATAAAACGATGATTGAAGATCATACACGATCAATTGGAAAAGTCAAAATGGTGAAATATAAACAAAATATTTTCAAAAATCAATTTCCAACATAACAAGTTATGTTTCATAATTTCAACCTCAGATTGAAAGCTATTTTTTTTTTTGCATAATAAACGTTTGAATTAGAAAAATAATATTTCTAAAAGAATCATTAAGGAAGCTTTATTGGGGTTTAAAGAAGTTTATAGGGTCGTGAAAATCACGTTTCACATATGATGATTTTGGTGAGTTGTAATTTTTTTAACATTTGTAAATTACCAAGTGGATTTTTTGTGTGAACATTAGCAATGAAGGGAACGAAATATGTCGGATGATGAATGGAGTGCGACATTTCAAAGATGAGTGACTATTGGGAAGCATTTTGAAATCCGATGACTAAATTGTGACCAAGTGTAAGTTGGATAAATAATGAAACAATGGTTTGGTTGAATTGTAATTTTTTTTAACGATCGTAGCTTATCACGTCAGATTTTCGTTAGTCACATTAGCGAATAAGGTAACATATTTTTAAGGGTGATGGATGAAGTGAAAACGGACAAAGTTCAGTGACTAGTGGAAGCACTTTGAAGGTTAGTGAGTAAATCGTGACTATGATATAAGGTTTGGTGATTATTGAAACAATTAACTTTGTAATTATAGTCCTAATTTTTTCAAAAAAGTACAAACGAGTTTCAAATAAATAATTAAGTTAAAAACTTTTTAAAAAAATCCCATTCTTTTTCACCTTCTCCTCTTCTCATCATTACCGTCCTCGTCGTTAAAACTCACCACCATATTGGCAATAATTTGACTTCTAATACCAATAAATTCATTTATATAATACACTTCTTCTTCAACTCTAAGCAAGCCACGAATTCCCCTTGCAATTAAGGATCTTTCTCGTCTATCTTCTATTTTTCTTATGACTTCAAATCTTCTCATTTTCATCATTTCCACTACCTTGTATTCTCCACGTTCTCTAAAACCTCGTGTAGAATTTATCACAACCATTGGGAAAACTACTGATTGTGCTTCAAAAGATCCTAAGACGACCTCGAAAGTAGAGATTATCGAGTTATATTAGAGGATCAACAATTATCTACTATGGCCAATAAGAAGAATGTCATTCAATCTACACTCTACGTAAAGTGCCCCAGGCTGGGTCGCCTATCGTTATGAGGCCCTTTACGCTCGCTATAAGGCTCTCTACACTCATGCTGGGTCGCCTACTACTATGAGGCACTCTACATTCATATTGGGCGGTCTATCCCTATGAGATCAATGCAACACTTAACCATAAAAATACTATTGAGTTGGATGAGATCCAATTAGCGGTTATGATGGACACAACCAACTGTTGGATAGGTGGAGATCCTCAACTCAGGACGTAGGGGTAATGTGAGGTGTTATGTGGGACACGTGTCACGATAACTGCCCGACAATAATAAGGCTTCAAACAGGCAAGATAGGTATAGTAATTGAAACTCTGGTTATTTGAATACTCATTTTATTTTCTTCCTATGCTCCAAAACCACCTACTAAAGTTCAAAATCACTAGACCTCGTATTCTACAATCTTAAATTGTTTGACACATAGACGGACCAGTTGACTCGAAATCGCTCTACAGTCAGGTGAAGAGCCTTCAAAACAAAAAGTTGGTTAAGACTCTAGTTCGCTATCCTCAGCGCTATACAATTCAACATAGCTCAAAAGACTCAATATTCGACATAATCCGAGGGATAGGGCGGCGAGCAACAAAATCAAAAAAATGGTTAAGGATCGATAATTAAAATATGAGGATTGAAATTGCTACTCGGGCCTGTGCTTGACGTGTGCATGTCGACTGCATAGAAATTGACCTACCCTTGTTGGTCATAGAATGATCGACGATTGATGGTTGGCTCAGGTTTTCACACCCTCTAATCCCTATTCAATTGAATTAGAAGAGTTGTGTTGGGACAGGCAAATTAACTCTCGCACACTGGCAAACGATGCCTATAAAAAAATAAAAAACAAAGCAACAATAATGTTCAATAAAAATGCGCCCATACTTAATATGAAATGTGATTGTCTGTCCACATCCCAGACCAGGAGAAATTACTGGACAATCGAAAGACAAAAATGAATAACTGTAGAAAGTGCTGAAAGATCTACAACAAAAGACCATATCAACCCGAATGTGAAGTCTCTTCCCTCCCGCCTCGCAATGTGCGTTCGAACGTCTTGGATTAGCGGCTCTGCGTTATCTTCCTTTGCGCTGCGCTAAAAACCTGTCGAAACTCGAAGTGTCAATAGAAGTGTGCACAGCAGATATCTACTTCTTGGTAATTTGATGGATGCCGCCATCGCCTTTCCCTATATGAATGCAAGGCCTTAGCCTAATCGGATGACGATTTATACTTCTCCACAGATGCCCCAGGCCCTTAGCATACAATGCTAAAGGTTTATACAGCACCACCGCCTCCTCGGGAGCTCGAGCTAAAACAGATCGCAGGTTATCAATTTATGTCTCTTGCTCGGGAGCTCGGGCCTCTAAAGCTTTAAGAAACTTCTTCAAAGAAGAAACTTTCGTTTGTAGTTGTAAACTTCCTTCTTCTTTTCTTCTACTAGAGCTTTTAACTTCGATGACTTATGGTGGCTCGACTCAACAAGTCCACTTTGTAATGCTACAACCTAATAGGTAAAGAGGCAAAATGATAAACAACCATTAGACATGCTCGAGAGAATAAACCAACAAAAATTATTATGTACAGCAGGAAGCGTACCCTCTAAGTGTAGATCGCTAGAACCCTTTCTAAGTTATTAGCACTTCACTCGACAATCGCTCTAGCATGAGTAGGCATAACCAAAGACCTGAGCACCTTTATCTCAGGATTGCCCCGTGTAACGACCCGGGTCCCACTTAACGGGCTGTCCCGACCGTTAGATCGACGACGTACTGTCCCCACTGTACCAACATGGGTCTTTTTAGCATGCTTTGTCCTCACTCGCACGCTCCCCGAGAAAACTTCCCAGAGGGGTCACCCATCATAGAATTGCTCCAAGTCAAGCACGCTTAACTGTAGAGTTTCTAACGATGGACTTCCGAAAAGAAGGTGCACCTTGTGATATGAGTAGTACCTATCAAATCTCTTAAACTTTCTTGGTCTAGGGTATTACAATCACCCCCCGTTAGACTCGGACGTCCTCATTGCGCTTGATCCATCTAAGGATCTGTTGCCAGGCGTTGAGATTCTAGAGGTGGCTCCTACGAGTTCAAGAGGTGGCTCCCGTCCTATGGCGTAGCACTTTGTCCTGCATAGCACTTAGTTCCCGATTTCCGACTGGCAAACGGCTCTGATACCATTTGTAACGACCCGGGTCCCACTTAACGGGCTGTCCCGACCGTTAGATTGACGACGTACTGTCCCCACTATACCGACATGGGTCTTTTTAGCATGCTTTGTCCTCACTCGCACGCTCCCCGAGAAAACTTCCCAAGGGGTCACCCATCATAGAATTGCTCCAAGTTAAGCACGCTTAACTGTAGAGTTTCTAACGATGGACTTCCGAAAAGAAGGTGCACCTTGTGATATAAGTAGTACCTATCAAATCTCGGACCGACATGAATTGAGCTACCCTTCTAGTCTCACGTGGTGGGATAGCTTCGACGGGCTCATTCAAAGGTTGGGATGTCTCTTTGGTGCCATGATGCATTGCCCCTTAATCAACAGTTTTCTTCATTTTCAATGGGACCAGAGTTAGGTCAACATCACTCTCATGCCTATGTTCAGGTATGGAGTCCATGGTCTCCTCCAAGTTGAATTTCATACATGCATACACAAGGTAAAGTCCATCAAGCTTAGAGAACAAGAGAAGAATGTTCACATAAATATGAAATTAAGATCCAAATATGTGAGAACCAACCAACAGAAGGGATAAATCCCTCATTGTTCCCCAGCACGGGTAGAGACTTCAACACCTCATCCAAATCAAAGTCCATATTTGCATGCACAAAATTGAGTTTATCAAGTAAAAAAAAGATAAAATAACAAGTAAGAATATAGAAAAGTGTAAAAGTATAAGTAGGAAAAGAGGACTTATGGGTAGATCGACCGATCCCCACTATTAACATATTCCTTATAGTCAGAATTTACCTTAAGTCGAGTGCAAGAGGTGGTGTATCAGTCACTTGCTGGATTTGAACTCTAAGTAGAGGATTAAAATCAACCTGACTATTGACGAGGTGAATTTGAGGATGTCTCCAATTGGCTTTGAAAGAGAATTGACCGTGGAAGGTCTAAATTTCTACCCGTTGTTGGAATTCCTAAATTTGGGGAAGCGCAAGGAGACTCTAGAGGTAAAGAAAACAAATGCATTTTATAGAGCTAGCTCATGCATCTCAAAGACACACCTTCAAAGGTCTACTGAGAGTGGGATCTTCTTGTTGATTCAAATGTATAAGAAATACATTGCCTTGCGCCACGCGTTAGGATTTATTTCACTAGAGGTGAGGTAAAATTCGTTAATGATTGATACAAAAAAGGGATTGATGGGAAATCAAAAACCATCGTCCATAATGTCTTTGTACATAACGGTCTCACGGGGTCGGACCCCGGAAGCCTTTCTTTGGGCCTAGGAGCTCTATAGGTATAATTGTCAACATGATTGAATTTGTTAAGTGATTTTTCTAGTTTAAGTGGGGAATTATAAAGGCTATAGCATTTTGAAATCTCAAGAACCACCACCTTTCCTGTCGGATCTCGTACAATTTTCAAGTTTTGGCTAAAAAACTTAGTCAAACCAATGTGTTTCTTGGGAGAACTTGGCTGGAAAACATGAAGTTAAGCCGAATGGGACAGAGTATCGGAATCATGGGAGAATTAAGTGACATCTCAGGGGAGGCCATCGACAGAGCTAGTCGACGAGCGACCAACCCATCTATTGGTCGACTTTCGCCGATCAGCAAGGCCGGTTGATAGACCGGCGTCGGCTTTGACCAACCCATCCGGCGATGGGCCTGTCGATTTGCTCACTCCCTCACTATAACTCTCACTGGATGAAGAAGTTAATAGTTTTATACATGATATAAGGGAAGAAAACCAAAAAGAAGGAAAAAAAAAAAAAAACTAGGATGAAGGTAGAAGAGAGGAAGAAGTTACCTTGAGAGTTTGAGGGAGATAAGATTTTTTGCAAATGGATGAATGAGGGTATTAGGGAGGTTTTCACCTCCTCGTATAGAGGAAAATTTTAAATTTTTTGAGGGAAAATTCCCCCCTAAAACTAAGTCCACACATGGGGTTCCATTTGTACATTATTTTACTACCCTACGCCATTTGGAGTGCTCGACTCGCTTACATTGAACCAAATGTCAATATATAAAAAATAATCAATCCATCCATTAATGTAGATGAATGAAGATGCTACCCCTTATAGATAGTATCAACAAAAGGTAGAAGTGTTGTGATATTAGAGGCATCACCAATTATTTACTATGGCCAATAATCAATCTTTTTTTGTTGAATCAGCTATGGACTCTGTCAATGTTTTCATAACAGGTAATGGTAGGACATTTGGACTTCTATTACACAAGTGGATGCAATTATGCAGAGCTTGTTGAGATGATATGCGTCAATAACAAAAATTCATCCTTTATTACCAAATAGATTAATCAAAAGCCAAAAAAAATAAGTATCAAGCTCCAAAAAATGTATTCCCAATATACAAACATATTTTTCCCAAACCCAACTGAAGAATAACAAAAATTCAAGTAAAAGTAATATAAGAGGATAAAGACTACAGATCTTTGAACTTAGATGGATTGTGCTAGCATCATTGATTGCTACGAATCAGAGATTCACGAAGTAGATATAACTATACACAAATAAATGGTTATCTTAGACAATTATTTTAAAAAAGATATGAAGTAAAGAAAATTAATGTAAATGACACATACCAAATTACGAAGATTGATGCCAGGAAATCTTCGGCCATTGAGTCTTCAACTTATCTTGTGTATTATATTGTGCATCGTGACATTCCTTTAAAGACAGTAAAGCACTCAAAATATCTTCAGCATTGATCATAGTTCGACAAAACCCTATGATTTGTACAGCATCAAGTGCTATAGTAGAATCAGAGGTGTTCGTATATCACCTGCCATTATTGACAATATTGTATATTATCGTTCATTGAATCTTCACCATCTAAGTGGATAAAAATTTTCTTTTTCATCCCCGTCTAAAATGTAAGGATTTTAATCGAATATGCGGGCTTGTATGTGAAATATTGTGTATTAAATTAAAAACTATCAATTTTAGTTAAGCTCGTTTAAAGTGATCTAATAAAATTTCGGTATTTTGAGTTTTGAAACATCTAATTAAAGTATGGCTTTTTTGTGTAGAGACTAGGTTTGTTTCTAATTTCATATATACACGATTATGATTCTCGGATCACAAGTGAATTCTTCATTCTGTTCTGATTCCCGTCATGAGAGAGAAACAAAGGAACAACGTGTTGATCGGAAGACTAAAATCACATGACTAAATCATTACATTAACCATGTCTGATTAAGCCATTGTTTGACATCCATTATTTTTCTCATTTTTTTTTCTTTCTTCATTTTAACCACACATTCTATCAATAAAATAATATTACACATAAACCCATAAATTTTTCTTACTTTTTAACCACACATTTTTCTCATCAATCGCTATTTCAGAATTTATTTTTCTCCAAAATGGGTGTCAAACACAACCTAAGGTACGCTTCCACTTTGGTTCATGAGTTCTCGATGATCCAACATGAACGATCAATATGATGGTAAATAATTTTTTCAACAAGTAGTATCAGAGCCTATTAATGTTGAATAATTAAGAATCAAAATTTTGTTTTGGTTCTTGTATAATTTCATGGTTTTTGAATTTAGCAATTTATGTACTAGCTTTGTTAAATTTGAAAATTTTTCGGTCGGTTTTTCATATTTCAGTTTTAAATTTTTTTTTAAGGCCATTGTGAGGCGCTACAGTCGGCAACACACTGCGTGCGACGTAGCACAGCAGCGGTGAAGGCATCGCTGCTTTTTGCAGCGGCGACAGACAGGCAGCACACGCCGCTGCCGATTGTAGTTTTGGGGGCTTTCTTCACTTTGAGACAAAAACAAAAGGAATTAGAGTTTTCAGGTTGGATGCCATTTTTGGGGGTGGGGACTTATCATGTAAATTAGATATGTTCAGGTCATTGGTTGCAATTTAAGAATTAGGGTTAGGGGTTGCAATATTTAAAATATATTTTTAATATTTCAACCCCCTAAGTTTAAAACTTTGGTAATTCAGCCCCTTAAGGTTAAAACTCATCCAATTGGGCCTTTAAAATTTCAGATTTAATAATTCAGTCCCTGAACTTTGAAAATTAATTAATTTGGGTTATTACAGTTCTGAATTTTGTAATTAAGCCCCTAAAATTTCATAATTTGTCTAAATTGATCCCTAAAGTTTTTGAATAATTAATTTTTGACCCATAAAGTTTTGAATAATTAATTATTGACCCCTAAAATTTTGGATAATTAATTTTTGATCCATAAAGTTCTAAATTATTAACCCTTTAATTTTTGACCCATAAAGTTTTGAATAATTAATTATTGACCCCTAAAATTTTGGATAATTAATTTTTGATCCATAAAGTTCTAAATTATTAACCCTTAGGCATCTAAAGTTTCAAAATAAGTCAAATATGCAAATTCGTTGATTTTCTTTTTCAAATTTTGGTATAAATGACACTTTTGAGAGTTATAATATTTGAAAATGAATTAATTGAAGCAACATGTTGTCAAAACAACCTTTTTTGTCGAAATTAATTAATTTAGAATATTAAAATGTATTTTTGTGTGTGTTATTCTTGCGAATATTTTATCGGCTCAAAGGAATGTTAATATTGGCTGAATTACACATACACTTGTGATGGTAAACATGTAGCGATTATTTGGTTTTACGTGTGATCAATAAATCGGTTCAAAGAAATGTTTATTGATTGACATGTTTCTTTATTGTCAATGTTTGATCATTACAACAAGAGTACTACTACAAGTCAATATTTCTGTCCAAAGACTAAATATTGATGTTGTGCTAGGTATCTTGTGATGGGCCCTACCATTATTTGGAATTATTATTTGCATATTAGGGATTGTGAGCTCTTCCAATTAATTATTCTTTAATTCAATATCAGGTTCTGCTACCAATATCTCTAATTCAATTCCAATACTTAATGGCATGAACTTCAAGGCATGGCAAGAGAACGCAATGATTATTCTCGGAGTCATGGATCTCGACCTTGCTTTGCTGGTCGATCAACCTACTACACTTACAGATAAGAGTACCTTTGATGACAAGAGGGATATAGAAAAGTGGGAACGATCGAACCGCATAAGATTGATGGTCATAAAGCATGCTATTCCAGAAGCATTTTAGGGTACTATGTCCGATAAGGTTGCTACGGCTAAAGGTTTCCTTAATGACCTTGAGAAGAGATTTGCCAAGAATGAAAAGGCTTAAACTAGTACACTTTTGGCAAACCTTATCTCAATGAGGTACAAAGGAAAATGAAACATAAGGGCGTACATTATATAAATGTCTTATATTGCTTCAAAACTAAAGGATGAAGCATGACAAGACAGAATGTGCTCATTTAACCACCATCTCTAAGGACAAAAAAAAACAAGAAAATGAAAAATGATAAGGAAGCTGCGGGTACAACATCGCAAGATAAACAATATAAGGAACCAACTGAGGGTAGTTGTTTCTTCTATGGAGCTGCGGGTCATAAGAAAAAGAATTGTACCAACTATCACGCATGAAGTGCTAAGAAAGGGTTTGGTTTGTTCTGAGGTTAATTTAACTTCGGTACCTGGACAGACATGGTGGATAAATTCTGGTGCAACATCTCACATCAGTGTATCTATATAGGGTTGCTCGAGTTACCGAAAACCAAATGATAGTGACAGATACATTTTTGTTGGCGACGGCAAGACAGTGGAAGTAATGCAATATGAAAGTTTAGATTATTATTAAAGACTTGATTTTATTTGGACCTTAATGAAATATTTAGTGTACCGTCTTTTAGATGGAATTTGATTTCCATTTTTGCTTTGGATAAATCTGGTTATTCTTGTTCATTCGGAAATGGAAAATTTAATTTGTTTCATGATTCAAAATTGGTTGATTTCGGTTCTTTATCAAGGTACGATAATCTTTATTTAATTGATGCAATTGCTTCTTTTAATGAATTATTGCATGTAAGTACTCGATGTGTAAATCGAAAATTAACTAACGAAAATTCTACATTGTTTTTGCACAAGAGATTATGTGACATCTCCAAGAGGAGAATTGAGAGACTTGTGTCTATGAAATTCTCAGTTCCCTTGGCTTTACAGATTACGATATTTGTGTTAACTGTATAAAGGGAAAACATATTAATAAAAGGAGATTTCAAGCCAATATGACTTTAAACGTCATAGAACTTAGACATACGGACATTTGTGCACTATTCCCTACAGCTTCTTGGAATGGTCAAACGTTCATACATGACTTTTCTAGGTATGGTTATATATATCTCATTCATAAAAAATCACAATTGTTAGACGTGTTAAAAAATTATAAATCTGAAGTTGAGAACCAACTTGGCAAAATGAATAAAAGCGTAAGATCTAACCATGGTGGTGAATACTATGGCAGATATGACGGCTCAGGTAAACAAAGTCCAGGACCATTTGCTAAATTCCTAGAGGAATACGGTATCGTCTCACAGTACACTATGCCGAGTTCGTCCACTATGAATGGTGTTGCTGAAAGACGAAATAGAACACTTAAGGACATGGTGAGAAGTATGATTACTCATTCTACCTTGCCAGAATCACTCTGGAGTAAAACATTAAAGATCGTAGCTTATATACTTAACAGAGTTCCAACTAAGGCCAGTGATAAAACCCCTTATGAGCTTAGGACGGGCAAGATACCTTGTCTGAAGCACGTACACATTTGGGGATGTCCAGTTGAGGTAAGATCTTATAGGCTAAATGAAAGGAAACTGGATGCAAGGACTATCAATTACTATTTTATTGGATATTCTGAAAGGTTCAGGGGTTATAAGTTTTATCATCCCACAACTAAGGCAATTTTCGAGAAGGAAAATGCCCGGTTCGTTAAGGATATTGAGTTTGTGGGGAGAGAAAGGGTTACAAACTTTGTCTTTTAGGAGGAATACGTTGAAATTCCTCCAATTGCCATTAACAATGATCAGGATCAGGTTTCTATCACTGACATTGTTCAGAAAGCAACTTCGGATCACGACAATATCGTTGTATTTCCCTTGGAAAGTCAATAACTTGTTCCAGAAGAACAAACTCTACAGTCTCAAGAACCAATGTCATTAAGAAGATCCACTACATAAAGGAGAAGTGTGGTTTCAGATGATTACATCGTATTTTTCCAAGAACATGAAGTGGTGGAAGATGATCCGATCAACTTCCGTAAAGCCATGGAAATTTTTAACTCTCAAAAGTAGGTCGATGCCATGAATGAATAGATAAAGTCCATGAAGGACAACGACGTGTGGGGCCTCATTCCATTGCCTGAAGGTGCGAAACCCATTGGTTGCAAATTGATATTTAAGACTAAGATGTGATGTGGAGAGGTATAAGGCTCGTCTTGTCGCAAAGGCTTACACAGAAAGAAGGCATCGATTATAAAGACACTTTCTCTTTAGTTTCTTCGAAAGACTCTTTCAAGATTATAATGGCATTGGTAGCGCATTTTGATCTTGAGTTACATCAGATGGATGTTAAGATAACGTTTCTCAATGGTGACATTGATGAAACAATTTATATGGTACAACCAGAAAACTTTGTGTCGAATGATGCAAAACAAATGGTTTGTAAATTAAAAAAATCCATCTATGGACTCAAACAGGCCTCTCGTCAATGATATTACAAGTTTCATCTAGTGATCATCTCATATTTTGAAAGGAATTTGGTCGATGATTGTATATAACACAAGTTCAATGGGAGTAAGTATATTTTTCTGATTTTATATGTTGATGACATATTGCTTGCTAGCAATGATATATGCTTATTGCACGAAACTAAGAAATTTCTAGCAAGGAATTTTGAGATGAAAGATCATGGTGACACCTTTTATATATTAGGAATTCAGATATACCGAGATCATTCTCGGCGTATTCTTGGATTCTCACAAAAGAGATATATCGAAAATGTACTTAAAAGATATGGTATGCAAGATTGTAAACTAAGTGACACCCATATGACTAAAAGAGACAAGTTCAGTTGAAATCAATGCCCCAAAAATGACTTGAAAATTAAAGAAATACAGAGGATTCCTTATTCTTCAGCTATAGGGAGTGATATATGCTCAGATTTGTACACATCCAAATATAGCGTATATTGTTGGGAAAGCAGCTAAACGGGTCATGCGGTATTTACAGATAACAAAGGACTACATGCTCACATACAGGATATCAGATCAGTTGCAAATCATCGATTATACTGATTCCGATTTTGTGGGATGTCGGATAGTAGGTGTAGCGACCGAGAACTTTTGAATTATATAAAATTAATTCTCGAAAAACGTGTCGCTCGACTTTAACCTAATTTTTAAGAAATAGCGCGTTCGTCTAGCCGTTATAAATATGAATTTAAATTATTTCGAATCGAATCGAATATTGAATAATTATTTTTATTTCAATTCGGATTTATTTTATTTAAAACCCAATTATTATTAAATTCAAGTCCAATTACATAAGCCCAATGTTTAAACCCAATTATATAAGTCCAACCCTGAATTTATTTATTTTAGCCCAATTAGAAACCCTACAGCCCAAATCCTAAGGCCCAACTGTTTGGCCCAATAACCCACCTAGGGAATTGTGCCCTAATTCCCACTATTCATATACCAACTTCCTCCATCATCTCCATTTCCAAACAATTCACGCACCCAAGCAATCCATTTTGGTAAGAATCTCCTCCCTCATTTTTGGAAATTCTAGTTGATGCTAGAAAATCAATTTCTAGCATCAACAACAATCTCAGCTCACTTTGATGCTAGAGCAATTTCTAGCATCAGCAAGCTGGAAATTCACCATCACCAAAACCAACCCCAGCCACTGCACAATGCAGCCAACTCCACTGCAAGGTCACTGCAATCACCACACAACCACACAGCAAGACACCCCAGAAGCATATACGAGCTGCAGCCTCCCAAGTGCGGCCACCCAACCCTCAACCCAGAACTCAACAATGCAGAACCACCATTTGAAGCCCCAAACCGAGACCAACCACAGCCACCAAGAACCACCAACTCAAGGAACCCAACAAAACCCCCAAGAACAACACCAAGTTAGTCACAAATCGACAGCCCAAAAACGAGACCCCAACATCAACTCCAAACCGAGAATGCAACCCACGTTTTCAACCCCAAAATACCACCATTTCTGAGCCTATCCACCAAGCTTTGCTCAAGCCAAAACCAAGCAAAGCCATAGCCACCAACCAACCCGTCCAAAAGTCGAGCCCAATCCGAGAGCACAACCCCGAAACCCACGACCACCTTCACCCCAAAATCATCACCAAACCACATCCATTTCACCACCACACGACCACCATCCAACTGCAAATACCCAATCTCAAATCATTCCACAAAAATCGAAAACAAGAAACCCATATCAACTTACCTTTTACCGAACAAAATCGAGCCCTATCCGTCGATTGTGCGCCCAAAACACTCAAAATAAACCCCAATCACCACCTCCTATGGTCGGCGCCACCACCGCCGGCCGGTGGTGGCGAGATTCGAGGAAGGGGCTTCGCCCCTTTCCTCCCCCGTCGACTTCTCTCTCTCTGGACGAGAGAGAGAGGTTTTTATTTTTGTTTTGTTTTAAATGTTTTTGTTTTGTTTAGTTTAGTTAGATTAGTTAGGTATATATTAATTTCAATTGATAGATTTTAGCCCTCAAGTTTTAAATTATATTATTTTAGTCCCTAGATTTTAAATGCTTTGATTTTAACTTTTAACTTTGTTAATTTCAGTTTAAAGGTTTTCAATTTAGTCCCTAGTTTATATAAATTATTATTTCAGCCATTTAAGTTTTAATTTCAGTTTTAAAATATTTACAGTTTAGTCCCTAACTTGTAAAATTTATCATTTCAGCCCCTAAACTTTTATATTCAATATTAACATATTTACAGTTTAGTCCTTAACTTATAAAAGTTCAATTTCAGCCCTTAAACTTTTATTTTCAGTTTCAATAGCTTCTAATTAAGTCCCTAGAGTTCCTATTTTTCACATTTAGCCACAATGCTTTGAAAATAGTATTTTTAGCACTTAGATTTGTCAAATTCAATTTAATAAATTTCCAATTTAGCCCCTAAACTTTATTTTATCATTTAAGTCATTTATTTCAATTTCAATAATTTTCAATTAAGCCCTTAAACTTAATTTCAACACTTTAAAACTTTAAAGTTCGAAATACTAATTCAAACTTATTTCCTATTTTTGGCTAGACGATATGTACGAGCAATTAGGAGCTTGAAGTTACTTTCCTGCTCACTTTTCACGCAACTCGAAACAATTGAGGTAGACTCGCCACCATTAATTAGTTTAGATTATAATTGTATGCTTTATGTGAATTACGTGATTTATATGCTTTATGCATAGGATGAGAATGTGTCATATGCGATATATGATATTGTTATGCTTGCCATAACTTATATGCTTAATTGCATGAGAAAGAAAGAAAGAAAGAAAGAATCTCTTATGAGATAAGAAAGAATGTTATGCATAACTTATGTGCTTCATCCGCACAAGAAAGAAAGACTACCCACAGCCCATGTTTTTAAAGAGCCTATGATTTCAAGAAAATGAACCAAAGATGATATCACATTGTATATTGCATGAGTGTGTTTTCAATTATTCTGTAAATTAATTATCGGCGATGAGTCTACTGAGTATTTCTTCGAAATACTCATTCTGCTATTTTTAACAATATTTGCAGACTTCGGAGGCGAGCGTGATTGATCCGGCGGTGGTGGCAATATAAAATTTGATTATCGAATTTACTAAGTTTCCGAATTTATGTATTGAAACACTGTTAACGTATTTTCGTTTCCGCTATTCCAAAAACACGATATTTAAATTTTGAACAATTATCCAATGTATTTCAATTGTCGAAGTAGTTTTCAATTTCAAATGTGATTTTAAAAATTAGGTTATTTCCGCAAAATTGATTGACAAAATTAGGGCAAAAGACGATGACGTGGCAATCCGGGTTAACAGAACTCGGGGCGCTACAGCTTGGTATCAGAGCTGGTCTGCGTTTCTGTAGACTGGCAAATTTTCAAAAAAAAAAAAAAGAAGAATTTTTAAAGAGAATTTTTAAAGAGATTATTTTATTATTACTGGAAGTTGCCACTGCCACCATTCAATCCGTCGACTCCGAAGGTAAAGAAGTTATTGAAGTTTATTGTTACCTTATTTTCGGATACTGTTTTACGATTTACGAGACTTAGAAGAAAGAGAAAGAAAGTGTATCCGAATTAGAAAGAAAGAAAGAAAAGAAAGACGAGTTTGAGCATAATTGGAAATAGTCTTCTAAATTTTTACGTCCTCGTAAATTTTAACTAAGAAAAGATGAATAACCCCACTTAATTGGACTTTGCATAATTGGTTTAGGACATGGCACCCAGTGACACCCATTCGTAGAAATGCACCTAGGACGTAGAACAAGCCGTTAGAGATTACGACCGTTTTTGGTCTAGACTTGATTGGACAATTGCCCAACGCATAGAGCAGTTGAATGTCGTACGTGAGCGGGCCATACAGCATGGCCACGTGACCTGTAATCGCCAGTCGATTCATCACTTACTCTCGATTTTCCGAGACGACTATGCGGAAGTAGCTCGTAGCATATACATGGATGCTCTTACGTCACCTAATGTGGATATGGAATATGATACATTCTGCGTGAGATTTGTGGCATATTGGCTCATGTACTTTGAGGACCGCTTTGGGGTTGTACCCGAAGGGGAGCCAGAATATGAGCCAGTGCCCGAACCCGAACCTGAGCAAGAGAACGGGTTAGAACCTGAAGAAGACCCTGAAGAAGAACCAGAAGAAGACACTGATCCAGCGCTAGAAGAGTTCTCGGACGCTGAATCATGTGTAACCGAAGGAGAATAGAGAGATAGGATCTAGAGTAGGTTTGACATCATTGTATAAAAGGAAATTGGAAATGTTCGACATACATGCCTTCCTATTCATGTACCCGCACCAAAAGAAGTTGAATTATTAATGAAATGATGCATGTTTAGAAAGACTGAACTTACTAGGAGAAGAGATTGGTAGCACCCTCGAGGTTAGTTTGCCGTCAGGAGAAACTATCGATACTAATAAGATAGTCAAGGCAGTACAAATAAATTTTGATGGTCAAGTTTTGGAGCGGGACTGAATATTATCCGAATGAAAGATTTCGATATTATTCTAGGTATGGATTGGCTCAACACCAACCGTGCCGCAATTATGTGCCACGAGAAGGAGGTTATTTTTCGTAAAGATGGTGAAGAAGTATTCAGATTTTATGGGACGAGGATTAAGGCACTTCCTCGCCTGATTTCGGCTTTACAAGCGGAGAAGCTATTAGCCAATGATAGTTTTCATGGCTATTTGGTTAGTCTTCAAGACAAACCCGTAGATGAGATTACTCTGGATTCAGTGCCAGTAGTATGTGAATATGGTGACGTTTTTCCAGACGATCTACCCGGCACTCCGCCGGATAGGCAAGTGGAATTTTCCATCGATTTGGTACCAGGAGCTGCCCCTGTTTCTAAAGCTCCATACCGCATGGCACCAAAGGAGTTGCAAGAACTGAAGGTGCAATTAGAGGAATTGCTAGAGAAGGGTTTTATCAGGCCAAGTGTATCCCCGTGGGGAGCACCTGTGCTGTTTGTAAAGAAGAAGGACGAAAGCATGAGGATGTATATCGACTATCGAGAACTTAACAAGTTGACGATAAGGAATAAGTATCCCCTACCCAGGATCGAAGACTTATTCGATCAGTTGAAAGGTACTGCAATCTTCTCGAAGATTGATTTGAGATCTGGGTACCATCAGCTAAAGGTTTCGCCAGCTGACGTACCCAAGACAGCGTTCAGGACACGATATGGACATTATGAGTTCACAGTGATGCCGTTCGGTCTTACGAACGCACCTGCAATATTTATGGACTTGATGAACCGAGTTTTCCATCAGTATCTTGATAAGTTTGTTATTGTTTTTATCGATGATATACTGATCTACTCCAAGAATTCCGCACAACATGAAGAACATTTGAGGATTGTGTTGGAAACGCTGAGAGCAGAAAAGTTGTACGCCAAGTTCAAGAAATGTGAATTTTGGCTTGAAAGAGTAGGTTTCTTAGGTCATATTGTTACAGCTAAAGGTATCGAGGTTGATCCTTCTAAGGTCGAAACTGTAACGAATTGGCCAACACCTGCAAATGTTGGAGATGTGAGAAGCTTTCTTGGATTAGCTGGATATTATCGGCGATTCATAGAGGGTTTTTCTAAAATAGCAGGTTCTATGACTCAGTTGACCAGAAAGGGAGTTAAATTTCGATGGACGTAACAATGTGAACAAAGCTTTGAAACTTAAGGACAGACTCGCTTTCAAAGACTAAATCTTGACGATACTGATGGATCCGAAGGTTTCGTTATTTACTGACGATGCATCCAAACATGGTTTAGGTTGTGTTTTGATGCAGAATGGCAAAGTGATAGCATATGCTTCGAGGCAGTTGAAGCCACATGAGAAGAATTACCCGACACATGATTTAGAGCTCGCAGCTGTTGTGCACGCTCTTAAGATTTGGAGACACTATCTGTACGGGAGTAAATGTGAGATTTACACCGATCACAAGAGTCTCAAGTATTTCTTCACTCAGAAGGAATTGAACATGCGACAACGTCGGTGGCTAGAACTGGTAAAGGACTATGACTGCACCATTCTTTACCACCCAGGAAAAGCAAATAAGGTTGCCGACGCTTTGAGCAGAAAGGACGCCGGACAGTTATCAGCTTTGGGAACGACGCAAGATCAGTTGATTCGAGATTTGAGGAATCTAAGAATCGAAGTGCGAACCCCATCACCCAAGGATCTTCTAGATTGGCAAATCTGAGCGTTAAACCAGACTTGAGAGGTCGGATTATAACAGCTCAAGTTGGAGATAAATTTTTGGAAAAGATCAGATCCGAAGTTGGAACTGGCAAGAGAATAGGTTTCGAGATTGCCTCTGATAAGGCACTGATATTCAGAGGACGTCTCTGTGTACCAAAGGATGAACATATCCAGAATGAGATTTTGTGAAGCTCATTCAAAGACCTTATGCGTGCCACCCAGGAGGGACAAAGATGTATCGTGATTTGCGCAATACCTTTTGGTGGAGAAACATGAAGTGGTTGTATTGCAAAGTTTGTCTCTCGATGCATGACGTGTCAGCAAGTTAAGGCTGAACACCAGAGACCATCAGGATTATTAAATCCTTTGGATATACCAGAATGGAAATGGGAGAAAATTTCCATGGATTTCGTAACAGGGTTACCGAAATCAGTGAAAGGACATGACGCTATTTGGGTTATCGTAGATCGACTTACGAAGTCAGCTCATTTCCTACCAATCAGAATGACTCTCAATGTGGATCGCTTATCCCGGTTGTATGTTAGAGAGATTGTTAGACTTCATGGAGTACCGGCTTCCATTGTATCGAGATAGAGACCCGAGATTTACATCGAGATTACGGAAGAGTTTACAAGCGGCGATGGGTACTAAATTAAATTTTAGTCTTGCTTACCATCCCTGCATCGATGGACGGCCCGAACGCACTATTCAGACACTAGAAGATATGCTTAGAGCTTGCGTACTAGATTTGAGTGGTAATTGGGAGACTCACCTCCCATTAGTGGAATTTGCCTACAATAATAGTTTTCAAGCTACTATTGGTATGGCACCATATGAGGCACTTTATGGACGACGATGTCGATCACCAGTCTATTGGGATGAAGTAGGCGAGAGAAGAATTTTAGGTCCAGAATTGATTGAAAAGACAGTTAAGGCTATTGATAAGATCAGACTGCGAATCAAAGCCGCTCAAGATAGACAGAAAAGCTATGCCGATCAAAGGAGAAAAGACTTAGAATTTGAAATTGGAGAGAAAGTATTTTTGAAAGTAGCTCCTATGAAAGGAACTATTCGCTTCGGCAAGAGAGGGAAGTTAAGACCTCGTTTTATCGGACCATTCGAGATATTAGAGAAAGTGGGTAACGTGGCTTATCGTTTGGCGTTGCCACCCGAGCTATCGGCCGTACACAACGTTTTTCACGTTTCCCTATTGAGAAAGTATATCCACGATCCAAGTCACGTGGTAAATTTTCAGACTATTTCGATTCAGAGGAATCTGTCCTATGAGGAGACACCTATGTGCATTATAGAAAGAAAAGTCCATGTCTTAAGAAACAAAGAGATTCCTTTAGTCAAAGTCCAATGGGGTAAACAGGATAGCGATGAAGCTACCTGGGAGAAAGAGGAAGAGATTCTGGCCAAGTATCCAGATATATTAGATCAAGTAAGTTTGAATTTCGAGGACGAAATTATTTTAAGGAGGTAAGGTTGTAGCGACCGAGAACTTTTGAATTATATAAAATTAATTCTCGAAAAACGTGTCGCTCGACTTTAACCTAATTTTTAAGAAATAGCGCGTTCGTCTAGCCGTTATAAATATGAATTTAAATTATTTCGAATCGAATCGAATATTGAATAATTATTTTTATTTCAATTCGGATTTATTTTATTTAAAACCCAATTATTATTAAATTCAAGTCCAATTACATAAGCCCAATGTTTAAACCCAATTATATAAGTCCAACCCTGAATTTATTTATTTTAGCCCAATTAGAAACCCTACAGCCCAAATCCTAAGGCCCAACTGTTTGGCCCAATAACCCACCTAGGGAATTGTGCCCTAATTCCCACTATTCATATACCAACTTCCTCCATCCTCTCCATTTCCAAACAATTCACGCACCCAAGCAATCCATTTTGGTAAGAATCTCCTCCCTCATTTTTGGAAATTCTAGTTGATGCTAGAAAATCAATTTCTAGCATCAACAACAATCTCAGCTCACTTTGATGCTAGAGCAATTTCTAGCATCAGCAAGCTGGAAATTCACCATCACCAAAACCAACCCCAGCCACTGCACAATGCAGCCAACTCCACTGCAAGGTCACTGCAATCACCACACAACCACACAGCAAGACACCCCAGAAGCATATACGAGCTGCAGCCTCCCAAGCTGCAGCCACCCAACCCTCAACCCAGAACTCAACAATGCAGAACCACCATTTGAAGCCCCAAACCGAGACCAACCACAGCCACCAAGAACCACCAACTCAAGGAACCCAACAAAACCCCCAAGAACAACACCAAGTTAGTCACAAATCGACAGCCCAAAAACGAGACCCCAACATCAACTCCAAACCGAGAATGCAACCCACGTTTTCAACCCCAAAATACCACCATTTCAGAGCCTATCCACCAAGCTTTGCTCAAGCCAAAACCAAGCAAAGCCATAGCCACCAACCAACCCGTCCAAAAGTCGAGCCCAATCCGAGAGCACAACCCCGAAACCCACAGCCACCTTCACCCCAAAATCATCACCAAACCACATCCATTTCACCACCACACGACCACCATCCAACTGCAAGTACCCAATCTCAAATCATTCCACAAAAATCGAAAACAAGAAACCCATATCAACTTACCTTTTACCGAACAAAATCGAGCCCTATCCGTCGATTGTGCGCCCAAAACACTCAAAATAAACCCCAATCACCACCTCCTATGGTCGGCGCCACCACCGCCGGCCGGTGGTGGCGAGATTCGAGGAAGGGGCTTCGCCCCTTTCCTCCCCCGTCGACTTCTCTCTCTCTGGACGAGAGAGAGAGGTTTTTATTTTTGTTTTGTTTTAAATGTTTTTGTTTTGTTTAGTTTAGTTAGATTAGTTAGGTATATATTAATTTCAATTGATAGATTTTAGCCCTCAAGTTTTAAATTATATTATTTTAGTCCCTAGATTTTAAATGCTTTGATTTTAACTTTTAACTTTGTTAATTTCAGTTTAAAGGTTTTCAATTTAGTCCCTAGTTTATATAAATTATTATTTCAGCCATTTAAGTTTTAATTTCAGTTTTAAAATATTTACAGTTTAGTCCCTAACTTGTAAAATTTATCATTTCAGCCCCTAAACTTTTATTTTCAGTTTCAATAGCTTCTAATTAAGTCCCTAGAGTTCCTATTTTTCACATTTAGCCACAATGCTTTGAAAATAGTATTTTTAGCACTTAGATTTGTCAAATTCAATTTAATAAATTTCCAATTTAGCCCCTAAACTTTATTTTATCATTTAAGTCATTTATTTCAATTTCAATAATTTTCAATTAAGCCCTTAAACTTAATTTCAACACTTTAAAACTTTAAAGTTCGAAATACTAATTCAAACTTATTTCCTATTTTTGGCTAGACGATATGTACGAGCAATTAGGAGCTTGAAGTTACTTTCCTGCTCACTTTTCACGCAACTCGAAACAATTGAGGTAGACTCGCCACCATTAATTAGTTTAGATTATAATTGTATGCTTTATGTGAATTACGTGATTTATATGCTTTATGCATAGGATGAGAATGTGTCATATGCGATATATGATATTGTTATGCTTGCCATAACTTATATGCTTAATTGCATGAGAAAGAAAGAAAGAAAGAAAGAATCTCTTATGAGATAAGAAAGAATGTTATGCATAACTTATGTGCTTCATCCGCACAAGAAAGAAAGACTACCCACAGCCCATGTTTTTAAAGAGCCTATGATTTCAAGAAAATGAACCAAAGATGATATCACATTGTATATTGCATGAGTGTGTTTTCAATTATTCTGTAAATTAATTATCGGCGATGAGTCTACTGAGTATTTCTTCGAAATACTCATTCTGCTATTTTTAACAATATTTGCAGACTTCGGAGGCGAGCGTGATTGATCCGGCGGTGGTGGCAATATAAAATTTGATTATCGAATTTACTAAGTTTCCGAATTTATGTATTGAAACACTGTTAACGTATTTTCGTTTCCGCTATTCCAAAAACACGATATTTAAATTTTGAACAATTATCCAATGTATTTCAATTGTCGAAGTAGTTTTCAATTTCAAATGTGATTTTAAAAATTAGGTTATTTCCGCAAAATTGATTGACAAAATTAGGGCAAAAGACGATGACGTGGCAATCCGGGTTAACAGAACTCGGGGCGCTACAGTAGGAGATCCACTTCATGCTATATCTACTTGCTTACTGGAGGTGCTATTTCCTGGAAGAGTGCTAAACAGACACTCATAGCTACTTCCACCATGAAAGCAGAGTTTATAGCATGTTATAAGGCATCATATCATGTAATATGGCTGCGAAATTTTGTCACAGGACTGCGCATTATGGACAGTATAGAAAGATCACTCAAGTTATTTTGTGACAATATATCAGCAGTGCTATATTCCAATAAGAACAGGAGCTCGATGAATTCAAAACATATAGAGATCAAGTTCCTAGCTGTTAAAAAAAGAGTTCAGAGTGGACATATGTCAATAGAGCATATCGGGACAAACTCTATAGAGTAATTATCTTTTGAAAATATCTAGTTTCAGTGGGAGTTTATATTTCTGTGCTTTTCATATTAGACACATGTACTGTCATTTTGGATATAGTTTATAATTAAAGTTATTTTCACTTATAAAGTTTTAGTTTATTATCTCTGAACTTATTTGAAAATGATCCCACTAAGGTATTAAGGTAAACCAGTTGGAAATAGACATATTAAGATTACATCAAATATAATTTTCATGCTACACATCCATACTTGATCCATGTCATTCAGTTATGTCGATATATGTTACCGTTGATGGGTTTAGTTACGATAAAAGTAGCGAAAGCCGCTTTGATCTTATGTTGATATGATTGATGGACCAGATTGTTTGGTGATGCATTCGGTAATGATAGCAAAATTCTGAGTACTCATAAGGTTATGTTTAAAGCACAAATATAAGGTAACACCTATAGCCCAAGTGGGAGATTGTAAGGATTTTAATCGAACATGTGGGCTTATATTCAAATATTGTGTATCAAAGTGATTTAACAAAGTTTCGATATTTTGGATTTTAAAACATGTAATAAAGTATGACCATTTATGTATAGAGACCAGACATGTTCCTAATTTCATGATGGGCCAAATTAGGTTAATGGGCCGTAAGCATATATATACAATTATGGTCCTCGGATCACAAGTGAATTGTTCATTCTGTTCTAACTTCCATCATCAGAGAGAAATAAAGGAACAACGTCAACATCTGGAAGACTCAAATCGCAGGACTAACTCATTGCATAAACCATGTCTGATTAAGGTATACTTCCGCTTAGGTTCATGAGTTTTTGATGATCCAACATGAACGATCGAAATATGATGATAAAGAGTTTTCCCAACATAAAATACTAAGCACGTCTGGATAAAAATACCTTGGTAACTCCACCAATAGCACCAATATATGTATTACTAAAATGGGAAAATCGATTAGATGAAGAATTATATTTGCATGAATTTAAATAGTTCTAGAAATCATTAACATCTCGTGACGATGCTTTATTGGACGCCTCGAAAATTTGTAGTTTATTTTTTAAATTAATTTTTGATGAAAAGTTAAAATAATAAGCCTAAATGAGTCAAATAACCCTAATGACTAATTTTGGGTCAGGAATATAAGAGAGAGTGTTTGGAATTCATGACTAAATTGAAATTCAATTAAAAGTTAGTCAAGAGTTTAATGGCATAATTGCAAAAAAGAATGGAAGTTAAGGTGAGGGAATTTATGAAATATAAGGCCCTTTCTGTTCAGTTTGGGCAACCCACTTTGGGTTGACCTTGGGATCTCTATAATCGTCGAGATTTTACGATTCAAAGCTTGTTGTGATGTACACGATGAGACATTCAATATTAAATAAATTTTATGCAATCAACCATGTAATGAGCCGGCAATCGAGCATGGAAAAAGAATCCTGAATATGGAAATCTAGAAATACTCAAAGTCCATCAAGCATTTCCAAGTCAAGCAACAAAAAATTTTGAAGCGGTCATACTGCTGCTATGGTAGCATGTTTTCTGTGACTAAATATGCATTTTGAAGCTTTCTGTGTGACATTTGAAATAATATAAAAGATGTAGAATAACAACCGATGGACGACCCAAAAAAATAAGTTGAAAGATGCAACATTCAAACTAAGATATATTAACATATTCCTTAATTTCACCTTCTAGAAGAGACACACGACACCTATGCATCACCTCAACCCCATTGTTGTCTTTGTTAGAGAATAAGATAATGATTATTAATACAAGGTGGTTATTATGAAGTATAAAGCAAGAGTAGTGCATACATGTCTGTATTGATATGTTGCGTGTGTATGTATAAGTGAAATAGATATATAAATACCCATCCAAATCACTCGGATACTTACACTTTGTTACGTACCGAAATAATTATTGTTCACATGTACAGATGTACTCCAATTTACTCACAAAAAAATGTCCCGTTGCATGCCCGCATGTCACCAAGAACTTCCACCTCGGCCTTTGAGGTGCAACAAAGCAAACACATGCCTAACAAGGGAATGCCGACCTGCAAGCACTTGGAAAATGAACAATCAAAGGCATCGTCCAAATTGTAGCAGTACAACAAATTGAAATCCTTTGACATAGAAGCCATTTTAGTAACAAACCATGACACCATATCATAGACATTATTAAAACAAAGCAGGTACATAAGAAATTGTAAGACAAATGTCAATAAAACACAGTCCTCAATGAAGTTATTGAAACTTGAACTTAATTGAAGTAATTTGAAGCATACTTTAACATGAATTTTGGGTCAAAATGCTTACTTGAAATGATGAATTCCAAGATCTTTTGAATGATTGAATTATCTCGCTTTCCAAAACTCCAAATTTGTAATTTTCTTGCAATCCAATGGTCTCAATCCCGATCACAATCGAAGGAGATTATTTGCCACAACTTAAGTGCCAATTTTTGTGAGTTTTCATGTCAAAATAGTTGTTCTAGGTGCCTTTCAATTTTGTGGATATTTCCTATACCAATTTTCACAATTTCCCTACCATGTTTTGTTTCTCTCCATTGCTAGACAAAAAAAATTGAAGGTTTTATGGAAGTTATGAGAGGTTATGAGGAGTTGTGGATTTGAATTCCAAATTCAAATCACTCACTCCAACCCTTTTTAATGTCTTGTAGGCTGGGTCATCCCACATGGACGACCCACGATCCATATTTTCTAATATCTCTCACTCGCACATGAGGAGTTTGATCCGAACCACAAGGGACAATGAATGTCACATGTTAGATCTTTCAAGATCTATCTCACAAAAATTCATACGATAAATAGATCGTGCGACCAGCGAGTATATTAGAGCTCACGGTACTATAAACCTGTTAGGGATATATAGTAGTTCTAGGGGGAACATTACATTTCGCTATGCCTCAAACTTATTTTTCAACATTAATTCAAGCATTTTCGATCTCCCAAGTATTTATAGAACATACTTGGACCCCATATCTTATCATTGTATTCACAATTGTGTCATATACCCTAAATGGTTAAACACAATTGTCCGACGGTGAATACAAATATAAATGTTGGTCAAAATTGTCTTCATTTTATACTTGAATCCTTTAACTTTAAATCAGCATCTTTCCTATACATGTCCCATCAAATCGAATTAATCATAGTTATTGGCAACATGATAAAGTAGCAACACTGAAATAAAATCTCAAGAAATACTCAAAAGTTATTAGGGTATATATTAGGTTATATAAACATCAAGGTCTCACATAATGTGGAAGTAGGGATCCATCACTCATTTACCCAATATTGGTTGTAAAAGCACACATGATATGAAACACATGCTACGATATTTTCTACCATTCTTAGGGCATATGTCATATCCTTTATAAATAAATAATACTGTACAGATCCTAGTTCAAATATTCTCCGATACCTAACTTGAATTCTCCTTATGTTCATTCATCCAGACAATCTCAAATCGAGAACTCCATTTGGCTACTAAACAAGTTTAATGGATTAGCAAAATTCATTTCGATTACTTGTTGCAATCTTATCTTGATATCTCATCAAGGCGACTAGATCATGTACACAACATAATCATTATGTCTCATCTCAGCACACTCCAAAATGTCTGAGGCGATTGTTCATATGATTGAGCAAATCTCAATTTGTTTGACATACTTTATATGTGGATTACACATGAACTCAAAATTGTTCATCAGTAGGCACATAAAGCTCAATCAAGAGTTTTCCGATACACTAAGTATCATATTCAATGTAATTTTAGAGATTCGACATTACCAACAAGTATATCTCTAAACATCTTTAGAGTATGACGATTACAGACCATCATTTACGTAGATACATTGCAAATACAGTTTCTTTGTCAATGTCTTTCACTGAAATACTATCTAGTATTTGGTTCCATCATGATATTTGAGATTCTTAACACATGAGATAATTGCATAATTATCATTGATCTAATATTCTCAACTAATATCATTAGATGCCCTGTACATTTATACCAAATAATTTCTTCAACTGTTAAGATATATACAACAAGATATGATTCTTGCTACTTTATATAGCAAGATTGTATAAGTCTAATAACTATTTGTGCTCCAATAACTCTTATCTTTAATTGATATTTGCAAATTTATTCCAATCACAAGTTATTCATTCGACAACAAATAGAATAATTGAAGCAGCACTCTTCAACTATCACAATATCTTTTTGAAGGACAACATCGATACCTATTGACTAGATCCATGGCAAGACAAATATTATGGCAAGTATACATCATAGCATACTTTTAATTCTTAATTGTACTAGATACGGTCCTCTGAATATTTCTTTGTGCACTTATGGAGTCCTTGGATATATATGAAAACTCATATGGTCACCTTTCGACATAGGAGCATCAACATTGTAGCAATTCCATAATTAAAAATATTCTAGAATCTTTATGGTATATAGCTCTTGTGATAGAGAAACAAAACTAGAATAATCTTTTTAACACAAAATATACAATTTACACAACCCATGTCATTCGTGTTAAAAATTAAGGACAACCATTTCAAAGTGGTCTCAATACACTCATTCTCATGCTTAGTCAATATAGTGTCATTAACATCAAAATTAGAATTATAACCTACCATTAGACTTTTACATAAATACAGCAAACTTCATCCACATGATAAAAATTTTACGATATTTAAACTCAATTACTAGTGTCAAGATGACTGTATTGGGCTACAAATGTAACTAAGAAGTTACCATAATTCTATAGAAGCCTTTAACATGAAACCTACAAATCGATTCATGTAGATCTCTTCAATCAATTCTCAATGAGAACGAAAATGTAGTCTACAAGTCTATTTGTATAATCCAAACTTAAACACACTAATATGGTTAGCATTAACGTATAGGAGTGAATCTCACACCTAAGAAAAAATTTGTCTGACTCAATATACTCATATTGAGTATAACATTTTTTTAAAAAAACTGAGTTTCATTTATTATAAAATAATTAGTCTTTCATTTAGTTTTTAAAAATTTGAATGTTCTCAATAAACATAATGTCCAATTAGAACTTTCACCACGTCTCAAATTAGGTTGTAATTCTATACTCCATATATACTATCCATCACTTTCTTCAAATTTCTCAACTGGATTTCTGAACCATTAATAATTGAAATTAAATAGCTCTTAACTCTCAATCGGAACCAAGAATAATTGAAATTAGATAATTCTTAGATAGCTCCCATTCGGATAGATAGCTCACACTCGTAAACAGATTACCTCCATTTGAATCATAAGTTTAAACCAACTCTTATGTATTCAAAACTGACTCATCAATATACATAATATTAATTTTAATAATATTCTCCAAAATTTTCTCTCTTATTAAGAAGAAAATGTCAAATGTCACATCTTGTGACCCATATCCATAAAAAATCTCACTTTAATACCTTTTTAGACTGTTATGTGTATCTCAAATATTCATCTCATTCTTAATAGACTCATGTTACCAAACTCATTGTCAAGAACTTACATAATTGATTATAAGTCTAAGACAACCCGTATTTGGTTATCCACGTGTCCAAAGTTTATATATTCTGAAGATACTAACATTGCGAAAACTCCATTAAGTGACACATTACAGTTAGCCAATAATCTTCCAAAAAAAAAAAAGAAGACATAAATTGGACTGCATTATCTCAAGTCTCATCACATTCAATAATATTCTATTATTTCTTCCCAATAAACCATATAATTATTGGTGATAAATAAATAATCAATCCAATAAGAATTTCTCTTTCATTACCTAGAACATAAATATCTCGTGATAGAGATTCACGCTCTCAAACTGTAGCGACCGCGACCTTTTAAATTATATAAATTAATTTTTTCGAAAAACGTGTCGCTAAAACGTAACCCTAATTTTCTAGAGAAACGCGTTCGTCTAACCGTTATAAAAACGAATTCAAATCTATTCGATTGAATCCAATCCCGAATAATAATTTTATTATCAATTTCGAATTTATTTTATTTATATCCAATTTTTATTAAATTCAAGCCCAATTATTTAAAATCCAACATTTATGGTCCAACAAGGAAAATCATTTTAATCCAAATCACCTAAGCCCAAATGCTAGGCCCAACTATTCCTGGCCCAATTACCCACCTAGGGTTTTGTGCCCTAATTGTCACTATTCATACCCCACAAGCACTTCCACTCTCCTCACACACACGACATCCATTTGGTAAGAAACTTTCCCTCCCCTACACTCTCTCAATTCCATTGTGAGACACCATTGATGTGTGCAGCCTAAACCACCAACAACTACACACTGCCAACCACAGTCACCATCACCAAACCGAAGCTCACCTTAATCCAGCACTCCCGAGACCAACATCCCCACATTCACCAGCAGACCTACACCCATTTCACCAGTCACCATCACCAAACCGAGACCAAGCTGCAGCCTGACCACCAACGACTACACACTGCAGAAACACCAGTCGAAAACCCATCTCAAGTTACTGCAAAAGCCAACCAAGCTCACTGCCCAAATAGCCACCTCCAAACTGAGAACCACTACATTTCACTACCAACAACTCAAAACCGAGACCACCAAGTTCACTGCCCAACCTCAACCTGAAACCCAATTTTCAAACCACCAAGTGCAACGCACAAACCCAGCTGCAACACCGATTTCACACTGCCAACACCAATCGACAACCATTTTACCCAAAAATCGACAGCCCATTGTCAACCCAAAATCCATCTCAATCAATCACAAAATCAAGAAAAAGGAAAAGCCCATTACCTTACCTCACTTCCTGACCCTTTTGCAGCTCGATAGCCACCAAGAAACCCAAAAGAAATCGACCCTCCAAGCCTCGGTTAACTTCCAATCCACGCACCAAAATTTCCCTCACAGCCATCCCCACACTCGCGTCGGCGCCACCACGCGACGGTGGCGCCGACACCTTAAATCGGAGGAAAGGGCGAAGCCCCCTCCTGTCGCCGGCTCTCCCCTCCTCTCTGTACCGAAATGAGAGAGAGAGAGAGGGTGAGATATATGTATATGTGTATATATTTGTTTAATTTGATTTTTTTTTGAAATTGCTCCTTAAGCCCCCAAGTTTTAATTTGTTTTATTTCAGTCCCTAAATTGTTTTTATTTTAGCCCTTAAATTTAAGTGTTTTAATTTCAGCCTTTACATTTCTTATTTCTAGCTTTAAAGTTATTTAATTTAGTCCCTAATTTAAATAAGTTATTCATTTCAGCATTTAACTTTATTTCCAACTTTATTTTATTTGCAGTTTAGTCCTTAAACTTATATAAATCATTTAATTCAGCTTTTAAGTTTTATTTCAGCTTTATTATATTTACAATTGAGTCCCTAATGTATAGAAATTATTATTTCAGCTTTCAACTTTTATTTTCAGCTTTAATGAATTTCCAATTTAGCCCCTCAACTTTATTTTATCGTTTTAAGCTATTTATTTCAGTTTCTATAATTTTCAATTAAGTCTCAAACTTTATTTTAGCGCTTTAAAACTTTAAAGTTTCGAAATATTGATTCAAACTTATTTTCTATTGGCTAGACGAAACGTACGGACAATTAAGAGATTGAAGTTACTTCTCCCACCATTTTCACAAAACTCGAGATATTGAGGTAGACTCGCCACCATTAATTAGTTTAAATTATAATTGCATGCTTTATGTGAATTACGTGATTTATATGCTTTATGTATAGGATGAGAATGTGTCATATGAGATATATGATATTGTTATGCTTGCCATAACTTATATGCTTAATTGCATGAGAAAGAAAGAAAGAAAGAATCTCTTATGAGATAAGAAGAGAATGTTATGCATAACTTATGTGCTTCATCCGCACAAGAAAGAAAGAACTACCCATAGCCTGTATTTTAAAGAGCATATGATTTTCAAGAAAATGAATCGAAGATGATATCACGTTGTATATTGCATAAGTGTGTATTCAATTATTCTGTAAATTAATTATCGGCGATGAGTCTACTGAGTATTTTTTCGAAATACTCATTCTGCTATTTTAACAATATTTGCGGACTTCGGAGGCGATCGAGATTGATCCGGCAGTGGTGGCATAAAAGAATTTGACTATCGAAATTATTATCTCTTTGAAGTTTTTTGTATTCGAATATTGATAACATTTTGTCGTTTTCCGCTATTTCTAAAATATGATATTTAAATTTTAAATATCCTATGAGTTTTAATTGTCGACGTAGTTTTCAATTGCAAATGTGATTTTAAAAATTAGGTTATTTCCGCAAAAATTGATTGACAAAATTAGGGCAAAAGACGATGACGTGGCAATCCGGGTTAACAGAACTCGGGGCTCTACAGCTTGGTATCAGAGCTGGTTTGCGTTTCTGTAGACCAGCAAATTTTCAAAAAGAGAAAATTTTCAAAGAGAATTTTTAAAGAGATTATTTTATTTAATTATTACTGGAAGTTGCCACTGCCATCATTCAATCCGTCGACTCCGAAGGTAAAGAAGTTTATAAAATTTATTGTTATTTCGGATACTGTTTTACGATTTACGAGATTTAGAAGAAAGAGAAAGAAAGTGTATCCGAATTAGAAAGAAAGAAAGAAAGAAAAGAAAGAAAGAAAGAAAGACGAGTTTGAGCATAATTGGAAATAGTTTTCTAAATTTTTACGTCCTCGTAAATTTTAACTAAGAAGAGATGAATAACCCCACTTAATTGGACTTTACATAATTGGTTTAGGACATGACACCCATTCGTAGAAATGCACCCAGTGACGTAAAACAAGCTGTTAGAGATTACGACCGCTTCAGGCCTAGACTTGATTGGACAATTGCCCAACACATAGAGCAGTTGAATGTCGTACGGGAGCGGGCCATACAGCATGGCTACGTGACCTGTAATCGCCAGTCGATCCATCACTTACTCTCGACTTTCCGAGGCGACTATGCGGAAGTAGCTCGTAGCATATACATGGATGCTCTTACATCACCTAATGTGGATATGGGATATGATACATTCTGCGTGAGATTTGTGGCATATTGACCCATGTATTTTGAGCACCGCCTTGGGGTTGTACCTGAAGGGGAGCCAGAACATGAGCCAATGCTCGTGCCTGAACAGGTGCAAGAAGATGAGTTAGCACCCGAGGGCAATTCCTAGGAAGACCCAGAAGAAGAAGAAGATCCCGAGGAAGACCCAGAAGAAGAAGAAGATCCCGAGGAAGACCCAGAAGAAGAAGAAGATCCCGAAGAAGACCCAGAAGAAGAAGAACCAGAGGAAGACGCTGATCCAGCGTTGGGAGAATTCTCGGACGCCGAATCATGCGTGACCGAAGGAGAATAGATGATAGGAGTTAGAGTAGGGTTGACATTTTGTCTTAATCAAATGTTGGCATACACGCCACCCGATGTACCTACATGAAAAGAAGTTGAAATATGAATGAAATGAAATTTGAAACTTAATTTCCGTCTCATGAGATATCCTTATTGTTCGCGTTGTTAGTACTCCTAGTCAACTATTACAAACTGCCTTTAAATTTATGAAGGTTATGGCACCACCGAACCAAGCTGAAGTTATCAGAGAATTACTCAAAGCTGTGCAAAAAATGAGACAGATTTCGCAGCCAGTAAACCCCAACCCTATTGTACCAGTGATCGAACAATTCAGAAGGTACAACCCGCCTACGTTTGACGGCGGAAATGGACCACTGGCAGTGGAAGAATGGCTTCAAGCCATTGAAAAAATTTTTAAGCACATAGCCTGTCCGGAATTCAAGAAAGTGGGTTGTGCCGAGTTCATGTTGATTGGAAGAGCCGGATTTTGGTGGGAATCTGCATCCCGCACGAGAAGCGAGGAACAACAGGCAGCCCTAACTTGGGATGATTTCAAGGAAGAGATCAGGGACAAGTTTTTCCCACAAGCTCTTCGAGATCACAAGGAGACCGAATTTCTGCGACTAGTGCAAGGAGATATGGATATAGTCGAGTATGAAAGGAGGTTTGAAGAGCTATCACGTTATGCTCCACATCTGGTGGAGACGGAGTTCAAAAAGGCCCGCAGATTTGATAGAGGTCTACGCTCCGATGTACGATAAATTGTCAGTTCACATGAGCTGCCAACCTACCGGAAAGTAGTAAAAAAGGCTCAAGCAGCAGCCTATGCCGGTGGGAGGACGGTAAGCCAGGGACCTCAGTATGAGCAGAGAAACCTGGGCAAGAGAAAGTGGCAAGGTCTGAGCCGCAACCAGAAACAGAACAGGAACCAACCGTTCGTCAAGAGGCCCAATCCGGGGCCAACAGGGAGACAGATGCCCAATATCATTTCTCCCTGCTCTAAGTGCCAGAGGATGCACAAAGGAGAATGCCTGTTTGGGAAGGGAGTTTGCTATAATTGTGGCCAGTCAGGTCACTTTGCATTAGATTGTCGTCCTGCGTTTGCCCAGGGTTCCAATCAGAAAACGAACCCATGCCAGAACCGGAAGGGGACAGCCAGAGTGTTCGCTATGGATGCCGCAGAGGATTCCGACGTGATCGCAGGTATACTAGTTAAACTGGTATTCTTGTACATTTCTTAACCGCATTCATACTGTAATTTCCTTCCCGTCTTAAGCATGTTAATATGATATCAGGTATACTATCTATTTCCGGGATACCCGTATATGTCCTTATAGACTCGGGAGCCACACACTCGTTTATATCCGATGCATGCTTAGAAAGACTGAACCCAATAGGCATAGAGACTGGTAGTACCCTTGAAGTTAGTTTGCCGTCAGGAGAAACTATCGATACTAATAAGATAGTCAAGGCAGTACAAATAGATTTTGATGGTCAAGTTTTGGAGGCAGACCTGAATATTATCCGAATGAAAGATTTCGATATTATTCTAGGTATGGATTGGCTCAACACCAACCGTGCTGCAATTATGTGCCACGAGAAGGAGGCTATTTTTTGTAAAGATTGTAAAGAAGTATTCAGATTTTATGGGACGAGGATCAAGGCACTTCCTCGCCTGATTTCGGCTTTACAAGCGGAGAAGCTATTAGCCAAGGATAGTTGTCATGGCTATTTGGTTAGTCTTCAAGACAAACTCGTAGATGAGATTTCTCTGGATTCAGTGCCAGTAGTATGTGAATATGGTGACGTTTTTCCAGACGATCTACCCGGCACTCCGCCGGATAGGCAAGTGGAATTTTCCATCGATTTGGTACCAGGAGCTGCCCCTGTTTCTAAAGCTCCATACCGCATGGCACCAAAGGAGTTGCAAGAACTGAAGGTGCAATTAGAGGAATTGCTAGAGAAGGGTTTTATCAGGCCAACTGTATCTCCGTGGGGAGCACCTGTGCTGTTTGTAAAGAAGAAGGACGAAAGCATGAGGATGTGTATCGACTATCGAGAACTTAACAAGTTGACGATAAGGAATAAGTATCCCCTACCCAGGATCGAAGATTTATTCGATCAGTTGAAAGGTACTGCAATCTTTTCGAAGATTGATTTGAGATCTGGGTACCATCAGCTAAAGGTTTCGCCAGCTGACGTACCAAAGACAACGTTCAGGACAAGATATGGACATTATGAGTTCAAAGTGATGCCGTTCGGTCTTACGAACGCACCTACAATATTTATGGACTTGATGAATCGAGTTTTCCATCAGTATCTTGATAAATTCGTTATTGTTTTTATCGATGATATACTGATCTACTCCAAGAATTCCGCACAACATGAAGAACATTTGAGGATTGTGTTGGAAACGCTGAGAGCAGAAAAGTTGTACGCCAAGTTCAAGAAATGTGAATTTTGGCTGGAGAGAGTAGGTTTCTTAGGTCACATTGTTACAGCTAAAGGCATCGAGGTTGATCCTTCTAAAGTTGAAACTGTAACGAATTGGCCAATACCTGCAAATGTTGGAGATGTGAGAAGCTTTCTTGGATTAGCTGGTTATTATCGGCGATTCATAGAGGGTTTCTCTAAAATAGCAGGTTCTATGACTCAGTTGACCAGGAAGGGAGTTAAGTTTCAGTGGACAGAACAATGTGAACAAAGCTTTCAGAAACTTAAGGACAGACTGCCTCAAAGACCAGTCTTGACTATACCGTATGGATCTAAAGGTTTCGTTATTTACAGCGATGTATCCAAACATGGTTTAGGTTGTGTCTTGATGCAGAATGGCAAAGTGATAGCATATGCTTCAAGACAGTTGAAGCTACATGAGAAGAATTACTCGACACATGATTTAGAGCTCGCAGCTGTTGTGCACGCTCTTAAGATTTGGAGACACTATCTGTACGGGAGTAAATGTGAGATTTACACCGATAACAAGAGTCTCAAGTATTTCTTCACTCAGAAGGAACTGAACATGAGACAACGACGATGGCTAGAGCTAGTAAAAGATTATGACTGTACCATCCTTTACCACCCAGGTAAAGCAAATAAGGTTACAGATGCTTTGAGCAGAAAGCACGCTGGACAGTTATCAACTTTAGGAACGACGCAAGATCAGTTGATTCGAGATTTGAGAAATCTAAGAATCGAAGTGCGAACCCCATCAGTCCAAGGATCTTCTAGATTGGCAAATCTGAGCGTTAAACCAGACTTGAGAGGTCGGATTATAACAGCTCAAGCTGGAGATAAATTTCTAGAAAAGATCAGATTCGAAGTTGGAACTGGTAAGAGAATAGGTTTCGAGATTGCCTCTGATAAAGCGCTTATGTTCAGAGGGCGTCTCTGTGTACTGAAGGATGAACATATCCAGAATGAGATTTTGACAGAAGCTCATTCAGCACCATATGCATGCCACCCAGGAGGGAAAAAGATGTATCGTGATTTGCGCAACACCTTTTGGTGGAGAAACATGAAGGGTTGCATTGCAAAGTTTGTCTCTCGATGCATGACATGTCAGCAAGTAAAGGCTGAACATCAGAGACCATCAGGGTTGTTAAATCCCTTGGATATACCAGAATGGAAATGGGAGAAAATTTCCATGGATTTTGTAACGGGATTACCAAAATCAGTAAAGAGTCATGACGCTATTTGGGTTATTGTAGACCGACTTACGAAGTCAGCTCATTTCCTACCAATCAGAATGACTCTCAATATAGATCAATTGGCTCAATTGTACGTTAAAGAGATTGTTCGACTTCATGGAGTACCAACCTCCATTGTCTCCGATAGAGATCCGAGATTTACTTCGAGATTTTGGAAAAGTCTACATGTTGCAATGGGTACTAAATTAAATTTTAGTACAGCTTACCATCCCCAGACTGATGGACAGTCTGAACGCACTATTCAGACATTGGAAGATATGCTTAGAGCTTGTGTACTAGACTTGAGTGGTAATTGGGAGAATCATCTTCCACTAGTGGAGTTTGCCTACAATAATAGTTTCCAGGCTACTATTGGAATGGCACCATATGAGGCACTTTATGGACGACGATGTCGATCACCAGTCTATTGGGATGAAGTAGGCGAGAGAAGAATTTTAGGTCCAGAATTGATTGAAAAGATATTTGAGGCTATTGATAAGATCAGACTACGGATCAAAGCCGCTCAAGATAGACAGAAAATCTATGCCAATCAAAGGAGAAAAGACTTAGAATTTGAAATTGGAGAGAAAGTATTTTTGAAAGTAGCTCCTATGAAATGAACTATTCGCTTTGGCAAGAGAGGGAAGTTAAGACCTCGTTTTATCGGACCATTCGAGATCTTAGAGAAAATAGGTAACGTGGCTTATCGTTTGGCGTTGCCGCCCGAGCTATCGGCCTTACACAACGTTTTTCACGTTTCCCTATTGAGAAAGTATATCCACGACCCAAGTCACGTGGTAAATTTTCAGACTATTTCGATTCAGAGGAATCTGTCCTATGAGGAGACACCTATGTGCATTATAGAAAGAAAAGTCAATGTCTTAAGAAACAAAGAGATTCCTTTAGTCAAAGTCCAATGGGGTAGACAGGATAGCGATGAAGCTACCTGGGAGAAAGATGAAGAGATTCTGGCTAAGTATCCAGATATTTTAGATCAAGTAAGTTTAAATTTCGAGAACGAAATTATTTTAAGGGGGTAAGGTTGTAGCGACCGCGAACTTTTAAATTATATAAATTAATTTTCTCGAAAAACGTGTCGCTAAAACGTAACCCTAATTTTCTAGAGAAACGCGTTCGTCTAACCGTTATAAAAACGAATTCAAATCTATTCGATTGAATCCAATCCCGAATAATAATTTTATTATCAATTTCGAATTTATTTTATTTATATCCAATTTTTATTAAATTCAAGCCCAATTATTTAAAATCCAACATTTATGGTCCAACAAGGAAAATCATTTTAATCTAAATCACCTAAGCCCAATTGCTAGGCCCAACTATTCCTGGCCCAATTGCCCACCTAGGGTTTTGTGCCCTAATTGTCACTATTCATACCCCACAAGCACTCCCACTCTCCTCACACACATGACATCCATTTGTTAAGAAACTTTCCCTCCCCCACACTCTCTCAATTCCATTGTGAGACACCATTGATGTGTGCAGCCTAAACCACCAACAACTACACACTGCCAACCACAGTCACCATCACCAAACCGAAGCTCACCTCAAACCAGCACTCCCGAGACCAACATCCCCACATTCACCAGCAGACCTACACCCATTTCACCAGTCACCATCACCAAACCGAGACCAAGCTGCAGCCTGACCACCAACGACTACACACTGTAGAACCACCAGTCGAAAACCCAGCTCAAGTTACTGCAAAAGACAACCAAGCTCACTGCCCAAATAGCCACCTCCAAACCGAGAACCACTACATTTCACTACCAACAGCTCAAAACCGAGACCACCAAGTTCACTGCCCAACCTCAACTTGAAACCCAATTTTCGAACCACCAAGTGCAACGCACAAACCCAGCTGCAACACCGATTTCACACTGCCAACACCAATCGACAACCATTCCACCCAAAAATCGACAGCCCATTGTCAACCCAAAATCCATCTCAATCAATCACAAAATCAAGAAAAAGGAAAAGCCCATTACTTTACCTCACTTCCGACCCTTTTGCAGCTCGATAGCCACCAAGAAACCCAAAAGAAATCGACCCTCCAAGCCTCGGTTAACTTCCAATCCACGCACCAAAATTTCCCTCACAGCCATCCCCACACTCGCGTCGGCGCCACCACGCGATAGTGGCGCCGACACCTTAAACCGGAGGAAGGGGCGAAGCCCCCTCCTGTCGCCGGCTCTCCCCTCCTCTCTGTACCGAAATGAGAGAGAGAGAGAGAGAGGGTGAGATATATGTATATGTGTATATATTTGTTTAATTTGATTTTTTTTTGAAATTGCTCCTTAAGCCCCCAAGTTTTAATTTGTTTTATTTCAGTCCCTAAATTGTTTTTATTTTAGCCCTTAAGTTTAAGTGTTTTAATTTCAACCTTTACATTTCTTATTTCTAGCTTTAAAGTTATTTAATTTAGTCCCTAGTTTAAATAAGTTATTTATTTCAGCATTTAACTTTATTTCCAGCTTTATTTTATTTGCAGTTTAGTCCTTAAACTTATATAAATTATTTAATTCAGCTTTTAAGTTTTATTTCAGCTTTATTATATTTACAATTGAGTCCCTAATGTATAGAAATTATTATTTCAGCTTTCAACTTTTATTTTCAGCTTTAATGAATTTCCAATTTAGCCCCTAAACTTTATTTTATTGTTTTAAGCTATTTATTTCAGTTTCTATAATTTTCAATTAAGTCCCAAACTTTATTTTAACGCTTTAAAACTTTAAAGTTTCGAAATATTGATTCAAACTTATTTTCTATAGGCTAGACGAAATGTACGGACAATTAAGAGATTGAAGTTACTTCTCGCACCATTTTCACAAAACTCGAGATTTTGAGGTAGATTCGCCACCATTAATTAGTTTAAATTATAATTGCATGCTTTATGTGAATTACGTGATTTATATGCTTTATGCATAGGATGAGAATGTGTCATATGAGATATATGATATTGTTATGCTTGCCATAACTTATATGCTTAATTGCATGAGAAAGAAAGAAAGAAAGAATCTCTTATGAGATAAGAAGAGAATGTTATGCATAACTTATGTGCTTCATCCGTACAAGAAAGAAAGAACTACCCATAGCCTGTATTTTAAAGAGCCTATGATTTTCAAGAAAATGAACCGAAGATGATATCACGTTGTATATTGCATAAGTGTGTATTCAATTATTCTGTAAATTAATTATCGGCGATGAGTCTACTGAGTATTTTTTCGAAATACTCATTCTGCTATTTTAACAATATTTGCAGACTTCGGAGGCGATCGAGATTGATCCGGCAGTGGTGGCATAAAAGAATTTGACTATCGAAATTATTATCTCTTTGAAGTTTTTTGTATTCGAATATTGATAACATTTTGTCGTTTTCCGCTATTTCTAAAATATGATATTTAAATTTTAAATATCATATGAGTTTTAATTGCTGACGTAGTTTTCAATTGCAAATGTGATTTTAAAAATTAGGTTATTTCCGTAAAAATTGATTGACAAAATTAGGGCAAAAGACGATGACGTGGCAATCCGGGTTAACATAACTCGGGGCACTACACAAACAGTTCTCAAAGTCTTCACTTCTTCAATATGATTTTCTACTCTCTTTCAATAAAGTCTAAATCAATACAATATCCTCAACATATAAAAATCATAGGCACAACTTAAATGCATGAATCCATCTACAAATGTAATGACAATATCTATGTCGCAAGAAATTTGAACGGATTTACTTAATGAAAGTTTAGCTCTTACTGTTTTGCATGGTTTTCTCAACTTAAAACCTCAAATCATTACACAATTATCCAAAACCATAATTAAACATCACCACTGTGAGTATGAACAAATCTACCACGTATAAGTTCAACTAATAGACCACTTTTGGAAGATCAAAAACAAAGATCAAGTTTAGTGGAACCTAAGTTCCAGAGTCAGTCATATAAACCCCCACTCCATCTTCATTATTTGTATATAGATATCAAGTCAAAGACTCGACAATAGACTAAAAATATATCTTAATCTCATGTAAAGTGGGTTTCTAATTCTTGAATCCACTATCCACATACGATAAGATCCAATATGTATAGTGTTGACACATAAACAACACTAAAAGGAACATATTCAAGTGCAATATCCTTTAGCCTAACTACTTTCCAGCTAAGAGATTCAAACCGTGTTCTTGAAACACTTGAACCTTTATAATATTGGTCCTCTACTAAAACCATTTTCATATATTTCTATCTGATACGTTCTTCTTGGTACCTTTTGCAGTCTCCTCATTATCTGCATTTGTTTTAGTTCAGTTATAGTTTAAGATTTGAAATCTTTTGCGAACTAAAACATTACTATACAAGCATGTCCTCTAGAATTAACAACATCAAGTCGCAAGTCTTTTAACTCACACAATGGGTAGTATCAATAGATAAAATTGGCATTTCAATTTGTAAGTCACATTGACTTTCAAAGTTTTCATCCATTGAAATGAGAATAGTTTGAACTTACTACTCACCAGGAAAAAATTGTGACCAAAAAAATTGTTAACACTCGGCTAACCACCTCAGCTCAGTCACATTTGAGAAAAAAAATCTATAACATAACTTAACAATTCAAATGCTCAAGTACTAGAATCTTTTTTTTTTTGTACTTGACAAAGTTCTTGATCTTTATTCTCTAGAGTAGTCTGACCTACATCAGGTCTTCAATTACGTGTTTGATGCTATCTAAAATATCATGTTCTTCGAACTGAAAAACTTATTATGCCAAATGTTATTGCATTTAGCTTATCACTTATACTAAGGTCAACAACTATAGATTTTGATGACATAATCTATCATATTTTAGAGACATTTTATTATCAATCAATGCCCATTTGTGCACATATATCATTTTGCATAAATGCAAATTAACGTATACAATAGTTCAATGTTAGGCACAGAGTCGAAAGTTCACGTGTTCCTAATCATCGTCTGTAATCCTATTATTTCACTATCATAGACTTAATTTCATAATGCAAAATTCCATAAGTTATAAGAGATAATTACATTAATTCTTTCTGCTTGAGAACTCACACTCAGTTGGTGAATCAAATAGTTATAAGTAAGATTTTCTCTAAATCTTTCAATCATTGTACTATCACTCAATTAACAATCAAAAGGTTTAGTAAAAATCTAATTATTCTACTGATCTTAGCATTCATAACAATTCACGAATGAACAGATATCATGTAATTTGATAAGATAATTCCATAACGTGCAATAAAGGTATAAACATGCACATTTATCCAATTATGACATATCATGTATCACAAATTAATTATTCCAGAAAATAATTTCAATTATAATCAAAATTGCAACACAATCCTGACAAAAGGGAAGTGATATCAAAATTTTTATATTCTGCTTATCACAAAAAAAAAAAAAAAAAATTGTCCAAAAAATATTTACGTGTTCCATTATGTCATGCTCCAGATTCATTTATTAATTTCAATAAACACATTGTTTTTTTAACAAGTTCCATAGCCTTTGCTTTTTTAGCATTTCCTCTGAGGATGATATAAGTGTGCTTAGATCCAGTAATATCTGATAAAGCCCAAAAATTGAAAACAAGTTATAATGAATCACATAAACTAATCAAAGACCCAAACAACTCATGAATGTGTATAAAATGTGGTATTTTAAATATTTTTAGAATATTTTTCATTTTTCAAAAAAATGAGTTCTCGCACTTCAAAAATAGCTCCCATTGACCAAATACCATTTGATAAATATTCTCAAATTTTTTTTAAAAAAAATCAGAATTTACTTAAATTAAAAAATATTTTTTATACTTTTTAAAAATTTATTTCAAGCATTAAATACAAACAAATATTTTTAACTATTCAAAAATTAATTTACTTATACTGAAAAATCAAGAATAATTAAGGAAAAATCTACAATTTTTTAGAATTAAAATCGATTTCCTCACGCGCTCTCACGTGCGGGACCAATTTGCGATAATTTTCTTAAATTAGTAAGAAAAATGGGGCGCGTTAGTATCACCATGCCGTTCTCGAAAAAACTTTTCATTTCGTCATCCCAACTAATTTCGACGTTCTGAGTTCATCTGTGTGATCAGATTTTACAAAATCAATGTTTAAGGTCATGTTTGGGACATCAACAGATCTGCCTAGAGTGAAAATGGCAAAAAAATCATGCAAAATTTTCAGATTTTCAACTAAATTTCAAGAAATCATAATTTCTTCATTTAAGGGCCAAAATTAATGATTTTTGTATCATTGAAAATGTCTTGAGAAGATCTATCCAACCAATCAAATGTGAAGCATAAAACAATGTGTAGAAAAAGTTATGATGTGATGAAATTTCGGATTTTACCAATCTTCTTGCAAAAAATTAAATTTACATCCAAATTTCAAGATGTCGTAACTTCTTCATTTCAAGGCCAAAATTAATGAGTTTTATATCGTTAGAAACGTCTCGAGAGGATCTATCTAAATTAAAGCATGAAACACAGTGTAGAAGAAGTTATGATGTGATAAAGTTTCGAATTTGATCGATTTTCATGTAAAAATTCAGATTTACATCCGAACTTCAAACCCTCATAACTTCTTTGTTTTAAGTCCAAAATTTAAGTCCTTTATATGGTTGGAATGCTTATTAAAATAACTTTCTAAGAATACTAATTTTATTGTATAATTATTAATATATATATAAAAAAGTAAATTATCATAAGATGTCATTAAAAGCCATATAAGGTTTCAAAACATTACATATAAAATTCATAACCCAATTGTATCATGTAATGACATATTTAAGCATGTATTACAGCAAGGAATTCAACCTTATGGCTCTGACACCAATGAAGAAATTCAAAACATAATTTAAGATGAATTTTGGGTCAAGATGCTTAATTGAAATGATGAATTCCAAAATTTTTTGAATAGTTGAATTATATTGCTTTCCAAAACTCCAAATTTGCAATTTTCTTGCACTCCAATTATCTCAATCCCGATCATAATGGAAGGGGATTATTAGTTACAACTTAAGTGCTAATTTTTTTTGAGTTTTCATGCCAAAATAGTGGTTTTAAGTGCCTTTCAATTTTGAGAATATTTTCTATACGAATTTTCATCATTTTTCTATTATCTATTCTCTCTCTCTTCATTTTTAGACAAAAAATTGGAGGTTTTATAGGAGTTATGGGAGGTATGGAGAGTTGTGGATTTGAATTCTAAATTCAAATCACTCCCTCTAACCCTTTTTGATATCTTGTGGGTCGGATCAACCCACATGGGTGACCCATAATCCATATTTTCTAACATTAATCATGACTTTCAATATGATAATGAGTGAATATAGATAACAAAATTGACCAAAAGGCCCTAAAACTTGTCAAGAAATAGGAAAATTTACAAAACTAAAAAGGACAAGGTTTTAGGAAAAGGATTGAAGAAAATGATGAGAAAAGGCCAAAGAAAAGGTCGTAAGATTGAAGCAGTCAAGATCTATTTTTCACTCTTTGAAAACCGCCTTGGATCAAGGCAAAATTAGAGGTTAGCACTCTTGAAAATCTTAACATTCTCCAACTCGAGTGCATTATCTGGGCAACATAATACAAGAAAACCCTTGCCATTTATTCCCACAAGACTTTACCCAAAAACACAATCAAAACCCCTAAAAAGGGGAAGCAAAACACTGCTAAAATTCCGACACGAAACCTGCTGTTGGCTTTAAAAGATAATTTATGTGTTTTGACTTTTGAGGTCAACATCTACAAATCTCTAAAATACATACATACATGCATAAGATCCCACATTCTTATACCAAGAACAAAGTAAAAAGAAGTAGGAGAATTTCTCAAGTGTTGAAAGTAGTACTAAAAACAGAAATTTAGAGGTGATATGGAAGTTCATTAAGCTAATATAGAGTTTTTCTTATCTATAGCATCAAAACTCCTCAAAGGTAACAACAAAAAAGAACCAAAATATGCAGATTCATGAAGATGATAATGTTGGGACGTAGAGGTATTAGTACCTAATTTTTAAAGGCCTCCAAATTTCCTTGCTTTGATATATAAATATAACCCAAAACTCTCAGCATCAAAGTATATGATTACAAGTTGATGTAGTGACTAGCTCCTATTAAAACAATGCTTTATTTGTTGAGAATTTACTTAACATGCACAACGAAAAATAAAATAAATCTCAATTCCTACCAACGATCTTTTTCATGCTTAGAAAGAAACTGTGATAAGAGTTGTACCTTTTATAAATTTTGCGAACTTATTTACTGATCTTGAAATACGAACAATCATGATCTGCAATTCATAACTATTCAATTGTCTAGCTACCAATAAAAATTCATACAAGGAATACGAATGAGAGAATTAGAATTTCTCTTTTCTTGTACTAACAAGATAATGAATTGTGTTCTGTTCAATTTTTCTGAAATTAATAATATAAGTCCAAGTGAGCTTGGTCCGTCTCTTAATTTTACCAGGTCCAATAATTAATTAATCCAATTAATTAAATTTGCTCATTGCATTAATTGATTAATTCGGCCATATTAACAAGTAACAAAATTAATTAATTAATTATCAAACTCTTGTTAATTACTTAATTGGTAAATCTTATTTTTCTAATTCTCCTCTTGTGTGTGATCCATTAGGTTCCCCGATCACGATACTTAACGACGTGAATTATTAATTTGATCTAATCAGAGTCGATAAATTAAAATACCACTTTTTAATTTATCACAAATTCACATTCGCCGTTCCATATTGACATCTAGTAATGTGTCATGACATTATATATGACAGAAAATGTCACACGGTATGATAAAATCAAACTTGTTTATTTACCATGAAACTGTAATCCTTTCGTCAATATTATCCGATCAATTAAGAGATATGGATATGTGTTAATCTCAATTATCGATTATATCTTTCATCCCACTATTAAGTCAATGTAAGTCGAAAATTCTTTTTCAACTTGTGAGTACAACTTGGCTAAGGATTTCGTTGTCAACTTAATTGAATGAAATGTGGATCATGATATCTTACTGTCAAAGAGTGACGAATCCTCTATTGATCATTCACAACTTTCATGTGATTGTTGACATACTCGAACGATGTCGTATTAGCAACCCTTGACAGAGTAACGTCCAATATCACCAAAGTATGATTGTCCTCATATAAGGTATTATGATGACCTCAAGTCGACTGATCGATTTTACTTCCGAATGTTGAAGATTAACACTGACACCCAGATAGCTACCAGTGTGGAATCTTCCAATAGGTCTATTTTGTTTATAACAAAACATTTACGTGTTCATTTAAGTGTCACCACACTTTAACTTGTGAGATCAGTTACTTACTTCACAAGTAATAAATACCTCACGTGATGATCTATTCGTAATAACGTTATACGTATCTCGTTATTACTTAAGACAACGGATGATTTAAGATTCAATAATATGTAATTTGTATCTTACAGTCATAACTTCTTGTGATTAACAAATTACTAAAATTTGAATCTACGGAATTTAATTTAATTAAATAATATATCTGACATGAAATTGTATCAATTATATATTGAAAGTGTTTATGTCTAAAGTTGATTATACCTTAAGCATAATACTTACATTATTATCTTATGTAACAAGAGCACTGTTATGTGCTTTTTTATGCTTTTAAATTATGATAAATGGTTGCTTATACAATGAAAGTTCATATGGATAGATGATGTATAGTATTTTGTTGGATTGATTTACCATGGATACTTGAATCAAGAACAAAACTTGCATATATGCTTTTGACATCATCCCTTCACATGTGCCATCATAGGCGATTGGTCGAACCTCTGGACGTCTCATTCGAAATAATTACTTACCGAGTGAGGTGTCACCTCCCATTGTAGTGGATTTCCAATGTGACTGGCATCTTTTATGATGGGTATCTTTCGCAGGTCTCACCTTAACTAAAATACTCCCTTTTTTGGACAAATTTGGTAGCCCTACAACAAATCCGTTCCCTCAAATTTTTAGTTTGTAGGCCTTTAATGGCCACATGCCTAGGGTGGTTGCTTTTTACCTTTTGGTTAGAAGATCACTGTTCTATGACAACCAAGTATTAACGTAGTTGAGCTTGACTAATGACTTGATATGCCGAGTTTACGTATCAAATATCCTATGGACATCTACTTAAGCTGCATTCACAAGCAATCTAATGTTAATGTATTGTCCAACTGTGCAGGTAAAAGTACACGTGGATGGGAAATGAGTCGAGATATATTGACTGGCGAATTTGGAGGTCACTTGATTCATATCGTCAATGGAGAACCACAATTCCACGAATGAATCATGTGAGAAAAAGTATATTGGAAAACCTACCTTCATCCCATTTGAAAAAAAAAAAAGTTTTGTTCTTGAAGAAAGAAAGTAGATGCTTCGAAGGAATTAGCCAAAGATCTTCAATTTTGAGACTTTGATCCTTGTAGAATGAAAGGCTAGAATCTTGGAGTGTTTACCCTCTTTAAAGAAACAAGTGTTTGTTCCAAAAAATAATTGAAGTAAGAACACCATGTTAACCCGTGAAGAGCAATAATAGAGACTTCTACAAATAAAGCCTTGATGTCTGGAGACACCTAAAATCATCAGATTATCGGAGAGGCGGAAGAGTTACTACTTGTCTGACTAAAGAGATGGTTGACATGGTGACCAACATGAAATCATGACAAAACAGAATGTTTCCATGTAACAACTCCTTCACAAGATGCTAGTGCTAGTGGGCGTGCAAACATGCCTCACCCATAATTCTCCAGCCCCACGATCAAGGTAAATGAAAAAATTAGCATGATGTGGAAGAAGAATTACGAAGTAACCATCCTCAAAACCTCAAGATGAAAAGAGACATCAGCCCATTGAAAGAGGTATGAAAGTAGAATTTGAAAGTGCATTAATCGGGTTCCACCGACCATTTTAAAATGCCCAATTAGGGAATATATCTTTCCTCCCGTCTACGAGCGAGAGCGAAGACTTTCTAGGTCTGTGCCTAAAAATAGACCTCATAATTATAAGTGTTATGTCATACGTCCAATCAACTTTGGAGATAAATAATTTTAATATATAATTGATGCATTTCATTAATGACAGATCTATTATTTAATTGAATTAATATTATAATAAATTAAATGATAGAATTCGTAGATTTAAGTCTTGATAATTTGTTAATCATAAGAAGTTGTTATTGTGAGATACAAATTACATATGACTGAAATCTTAAATCATCCATGTTCATAAGTAATAACGAGATATCGATATCGTTATTACGGATAGGTCCACGTGCGGCATTTCTTTCTTGTAAAGTAAGTAGTTGATATGACTAGTTCAAGTGTGATGACACTTAAATGAACATGTTGATATTTTGTTATAGAACAAAATATTGGAGACACGTTGGGAAGATTTCACATAGATAAGTATTTGAGTGTCAGCGATTAATCTCTAACATTCGATAATAGAGGTCATCATAGTGTCTTATACGAGGATAGTCATATTTTGGTGATATTATATGTTGCTCTACCAAGGGTCGCTAATATAATATCGTTAGGGTATGTCAAGAATTATATGAAAGTTATGAATGATCAATAGATGATTTATGATTCTTAGATAGTAAGAGATTATAATTTACATTTCATTTAATTAAGTTGATAACGAAATCTTTGGCCAATATATACTCATAAGTCGAAAAAAAGTTTTTAACTTACATTGATTTAATAGTGGATGAAAGATATGATCGATATTGAGATTAACACACATTCATATTTTGTAATTGATCAGATCATATTGACAAAATGATTATAATTGCACGATAAACGAATAAATTTGATTTTGTCATACCACATGACATTTTCTGTTAATTAGTTAACAAGTATTGGATAATCTATTAATTGGGATGCTTGTTAATTAGCCCGAATCAATTAATTGGATTAATCATGGATCAATTTTAATTAATTGAATTAATTAATATTAGATCAGTTTAAGAGATGGGCCAAGTCCCACTTGAACTTATATTAATAAGTTATTAAGGTTTCATAAAAAGTGAACAGAATACAATTTATCTTGCTAGCATAAGAAAAGAGAAACCTTAATTCTTTCATTCTTGTTCCCAGTGTGGATCTCCATTGGAAACTGAACAATTGGACAGTCGTGGATTGTAGATCATCCTTGTTCATGTTTCAAAATCAGCAAATGATTTTGCAGAGTCTACAAAAGGTATAATTCATATCATAGTTTCTATCTAAGCACAAAGAAGATCTTTGGTGGGAATTGAAAATTTTATTTAAATTTTTCTGTTCATGTTAAGTAAATTTCCAACAGTGGTATTAGAGCCAACTTTGTATTTGTCAGAAATTGTTTTACATTTTGGAACAATGAAAATTTGATTGTTCATATATATATTTTTTTTTTTGAATCTAGCAATTAATAAAATTATTTCTTATCTTCAAAAATCAATTTTTCTAATCAAAATAATTGGGTCATTCGATCAAGTCATGTAGGAACAATGTTTAAGTCTACCAGTATGTTAGGATGTCTCAATTGCATACATTACTGCACTTCCACTTGACACCTATCGTGATGATAAACAGCTTGTCTCGCAGTGACCTTCTCTTGAATTCTCAAAATTTCTGTCGATTCATCCCCCCAGGGGTGGAGAATCCGTCGTTGTCTCGATTGTGCTACCGGAAGCTCTGGCATAATGTCCACTAGAACGTCCATGGATTTTATCTTCAACTTGATGAATTAATTTCAAGATATAAGACTTTCCCATAAGAACTGTTTGTTCAAAAGGGTAGGGATGATAGGATTTGAACCTATGACATTTTGTACCTAAAAGAAACGTGCTACCAAGCTGCACCACATCCCTTCAATTGTTCTACAGTGTCATTGTAGAGAATTCTTATTTTGTTTTCCACATCCTTAGTTGCTCTATTGATATACACAATTTTCTGCTCATTTCGTATTTTTTGCTGGGGATACTAATCCTCCTAATCAAATAGATGAATTAGCTTTAATATGCTATTCACAACAATCAGATTTTCTACGAGGCATAATAAAAGGTTCTATACATGCTCAAAGGCATAAAATGGTTATTTGGGAACCGTTCAAGTAAATGTGCATTCCCCTATTTTTTTAGACAGAAAATGGAGCACCTAACAATGCATCTTCACAGACCAAGAACTATGAAATCATTCCTTTCATTCTGGGATGACGAAGAGATCGTACCATTCGAGCTGTTTTTTTCATGCTTTTCTCGGAGGTTTGGAGAAAGCTGCAATCAATAGGACTTCCCTAATCCTCCCTATATATTTCTTATAAATAACAAACATAATTCCATTAATCTAATTCGAGGCCTTAGAATAAGAGTTTGAATCTCTATCTATCCTATAAACATATCAAGATAAATACTCACGGAAAATAAAAAGACTCTCATTTCTTCATTATTGTTTGTTGCTTCTAACTGACCGGTTAGGTTGGTTCATCGAAATCCAAATCAGGAGACTTACATCACATTTGGAATTGCACAAAAAAGACTATTCATCCCAAAGATTTTTTTTACATCCCCATGTCATAAGCTTGGGCTTCTGTTATTGACATAAAAACATCTCTTTCCCTGTCTTCAGATACAACCCATAAGGGTTTGCTTGTTCTTTTCCCTCACAGTTATAGAGTAAGACATCAATTTCTTAAGAAGATGCATTTTTTTGATTGTATGATGGACTCCCCTGAAAAACATTGGCGCGCGTGTAAACGAGGTGCTCTACCAATTGAGCTATAGCCTTTAGTGCTTGTGAAATCTCTGATCAAAGATAGAACAAAATCCGTTTTGCATCATATCTAAGGGATTCATCGGTTCGGGCTGAAGAAGTAATGTCACTCGATCATTATCAAGGCCTCGCTTTGACTATTAACAATAGATAACCTATTCCTTGTCTTTGTTTCTATCTCATCGTATCAGTAGGTTCCCTTAACCAAGCCACTGCCTATAAGTCCCTGCCTCATTCTTCAACAGGCACGCGGTCGGGAAGAGGAACAAGCTGGCCCTTACGAGCAGCTTGATGCACTATCTCCCTTCAACCCTTTGAGTAAAAAAAAGAATTTCACGCTCTTCCTCTCAGGAATGGAGGATTAGAGAAATTATCTTGATTGCAGCTTTCTCCAGACCTACGGGATATCTCTCCCCCCAAAAACATGTTATTTTACCGACGCACAAAGAAAATATTTTGTTGTGAATGAACAAGATATTGAGGAATTGTCCATACCTAAAATTATAATTATAGATACAGGCCTTTTCCACATTCTATGGTTAAAATTCTACCATATATGTCTTTTTCATTCCGTTGAAAATCGATTTTAGGGTATAGACGCTTATGACCTCCCCCTCTGTACCTTGCGGTAATGATTCCTCTGGCATTACGACCTTTACCGCAATGATGTTGTCCATAGATCAAATTATTTCATGAATTGGATTTCACTTGACTGTCTAAGGTTCCATTGGCGCACCGCATTCTTGGTTGATGTGTCGTAGACCTCCAAACGCAGAGAGAGAGAATTTTAGGGTTTTGCACTTGTGGATTTATTTGGGGATGGGGGCTTGTTTGCATTTTTAGAATTGAGAGCCCATGCCTGCAATTTCATATCAAGGGATCAAGATGCAATTTTAATTAAATGGGTCCTCTTGTTATTTTGGAAATTTCGAGGACCTATTTATAATTTTGAATAGTGACAAAATGAAATTTCAAAAAGATTTTGAACGTAAAATTCGAAAATGTTTTTAAATTTGTTTTTCGAATGGTTTGAACTATATTTTCAATTTTGACCAAAATTTCAACTTTAACCCGTTTAAAATTTTATTTAAAATTGACGACTTCTTATATTTTCGTTAAAATTGGATTTTAACTTAACATTAAAATTTGAACCTAAATTAAATTTTAGTTTATTAGGAGTTTTATCCTAAATTAAAATGTTAATTCAATTAAAATTAGAGTTAAACTCTAATTTAGTATTTAATTTAAATTTAAATTTAATTAAATTATCCACCCTAATATATTCTTGAAATTAGAGTTGGACTATAATTTGACATTTAATTATAATTTGATTTTAATTAAATTTTCTCGCCCTAAATTTTTTCTTGAAATTAGAGTTGGACTTTATTTTGATATCTAATTTGATTTTAATTAAATGAATCCAACATATAATTTTGGAATTAAAGTTGGACTCTAATTTGGTATTTAATTAAAATTTGATTTTAAGTAAATAGACCAGCTGTTAAATTAATTGATTAATATGATTAATTAATTATTTAATTATTTCAATCCATTTTTCTAAATTAGTTTATGACCATAATTGTTAGAAATTTGAGACATGTTTGCATATGATATTTGATTTTATATAGGGATGCATTCATGTGATGAATATATATTTAGTGAATGATTATGAACTCGACCATGAGAATGTGTTGAATTGTTAATTTTAGTTCTTGTTATTTTGGGCCCGCGAACTCTTATTTATTTTGGACATATGAGTCCGTTGTAATCATTATGGGACTGCATGTCCAATTATTTAGATTTGCATGCCAACTAGTATAAGATACATGTTACAGTTGGACTAATTGAAAATGCAAGAATAGGAAGAGACCATACAGATTGAGTATTGTATGAGTCATTGCAATACTCCCTAGGAACTAACCAATTAGTTTTCCTTATGATTCGTGAAGACTAGATAGTATAAACTCATAATTGTCCAATTTGCATGTTAGATGTATAATAGAATATATAATTATTACCATTAGACTTTTGCATGCAAAACTCTTCGTTAAAATATTAAGTCATATTTATATTCGTCTTTCATCATTATAATGAAAAATTAGAGTTCTCAATCGATATCAACTTGTTGAATACACTCAAGGCTGGTCTATTAGAGATATGTTTAACACTATGAAATATTAGATATTTATGATTTAACTAAAATTTATCTTTTCTTAAGTACACTCAAAGAGATAAATTTTAGAGGTATGTTAAGCTAACACATAAGATATGTAAAGACAAAGGCTTGTCAGTTTAATGATCTGGGAGTTATATAGAGACACAATTGATATAAGTATTTACCCAAATATTTTATTAAGGCTTGTTAAGTACACTTGATGTCTTAATATAACAAATGAGATCCCAGCCTATTGGGAGTCAAGTATGAATTCCATAAATTTATGTAAGAGGGTCATAAATTTAAGTTAAACATTTGGAGCATAATTAATTTAATAAAAGATCATGTTAAATTAATTGATGCATTTTATATATTATTCTTTTACTTTACGTCAATTATATTTATTGAATTATGATATATGTATTTGAGATGCATACTAGATACTAACAATCAAATCAAATCTTCTTGATTGGCACCACAATTTGAGAATTGTTCTCAAACATAAAAAAATTGGCCATGTCATTGAATAACCCTTTCTAGAGACATATGCTGAAAGCTCGACTAAGGAAGAGATGGCTGCTATAATAAACAAAGTGATGATGATAGTACTACAACATGAATGATGCTTGCAACAATGTTACCTGAGTTGCAAAATTAACAGGAAGGTATAGATGCTAACACATGAATTTTCATCTCAAAGAGTTGTTTGATGAATAATTCCGTGTGAAAGAATATGAGACTTCTAAGCAACTATACTGGTGCAAAATGATAGATGGATCTTCAGTCAATGCTCATGTACTGAAGATGATTGGTGATAAGTGCATTTTACACAGTAATTTATGCCACAAAACATGGACAATTGTTGGTAACTATATCGAAATATGTCTTAATTCTATATAAATTGTGTTTTGTAGGATAACATTGATGTGTAGAGTGGAATTCAGGAAAAGGAGCAAAAAAGACTAAAATGGAAGAAAATCAAAGTTTAGGGACCAAAGTGCAAATTGTCGAAAGATGACCTGAAAGAAGAAACAAGAATTTGAAAGAGTCAAAAATCAGTTGAGCGGAGGATAAAGTGTTGGAAGAAGAAAAAGCAAGAAAATAGGTCAAACAAAGAGAAAACGGAGTTCGGAGACTAAAGCGCAACATTTGGATTTTAAGCTAAACTATGCGATCACATAGTGTAGATACCATGCGGTCGCATGGTCAGATTCAGGAAATTTTAGGAATGAATTTTGTTGAAATATACGGTCGCATGTGTTTGTACTATGCGGTCACATAGTATGCTTTCGAAAGAAAAATTCTGGTTTACTTATTTGAATAAAACTTTTACGGACACGAATCTTAGAGCGTCTTTTAAAGACTTAGGGCCATCCAAAACTCGACACCACCCATTTCAGCATATTCTAAGAGATTTTGGGAGCATAGAAGGAGGTAAGAACACGAAGATTGATTCTAAGACTCGAAGATTCAATTCAAGCATTATTTGGGTGATGTCGATTCTTCAATATTTCTTTTGTTTTCTTCTTCATAACATGCAAGGCTATTTTTCTTTGTTTTAAGAGTGATGAACCATGTAATATGGGTGTTAATCTTTAGTTTTATGTACTTGACACTGAAACACATTTTCGAATATTGAATGGTTTATATGATTTTCTTTTCTCCACAATTATTGTGTATTGTAGTTGCGTGAATTTGGTGGCTTATTTTATGCATTCGAAAGAAGGATAATAGGTTCGACATATATAAATTGTCATAGGGTCCAATAGGAGCTAGAAATATACTGTTATACTCTATGTAAATCTTTAAATATTTATAAAAATTCACACTTTTACATGTTTACATCCATCATAGAAATATAGTTGGGTCATATATAAAAGTAGGTTTAACATTACTCGAGAGATATTGTTAAATAAAATAGAAACATTGATTCGTCAGAATTCAATCGTGTTGTCAACATATAAAATCAGAGTTAAAATTGATTATTGCATGATAATTCGGGATCCTAATACGTTTGTTATTTATTGAACACGTTAATAATTTGCATTTAATTAGTTAATTTACTCATAATTGCATAAGTAAATTAATTTAGTTATAATTTTGTCAGAAACAAACACATCACATTATCCTTATTTCGATTAAGGTCGCGATAACTAAAATTGAACTAATCAATCTCCATGGGATGATACTTGGACTCAATTCCACTTTATTACTTGTTCATGAACCGTACACTTGCGGTGATTTTTATTCGAAATATATTTTCATGAACAATTAGCATTAAAAAGTTGTCTCAATTGGGTTTGTCATGGACTATGAACTAAGTATTGAATTGGTTTTACAATCTCCACCAGAGAATTATTCATAACTAATTATGAATTTTAATATGAATAAGATCGAGTGCACACTCCCTGAGTTGCTAACATGCTTATGGCTATTAAGCCCAACATCAAAACTAGTATTGGGCAAGTCTGGCCATTGATTTCTCTAACGACACTAAGAAGAAGTCTAAAATATGTTTTAAGAAAGTATCTAAAATGGCTCAGACAGTCAAAGCAAAGATGTACAACACCAAATATAATGACTCTTGTTATCATTTTGGAATGAAAGGTTATTAGTGGAATTACAAAGCTTATATCTACTTTATTAGCTTATTGGGTAATAGATACTAGATATGAATCTCATATTTGTATAAATAGAGAAAAACTAAATAGAAGTAGACCACTGCAAAAGATAGAAGTTGACCTACACGTTGAAAATAAGAAAATGTTGCTACATTACTTGTAGAAGCATATTTTTTGCTGTTGTCTTTAGGTTTAGTATTAGAATTAGAGAAATGCTATTCTGTTATCACCATTACTAAGAAAGTTATTTAAATTTTATGTTTCGACATGAATTATTTTAATGTTAAGGACAATTATTGTTCATTTTTATCTTGGTAAAATCTTAATGGTTATGGTAAATTACAAAATGACATTTATATTTTAAATACTGAGTATTCTATAATGAGTATATAAATTGAAAGCATAAAAATGACAATCTGAATGATACCTATATCTGATATTTCAGACTTGGTTACATAAATGAAAGTACAATTCCAAAATTACATAAAGATGTATATTTGGGGCCAACTGATTTTGAATAATTTGACAAATGCGAATTATGAACAAATCTCATTTTCTTTGAAAAGGAGAAAAAGATGTATAATTACTGGACTTGATATATAGTGATGTATGAAGACTCGTGTCAATTGCTGCTAGATGAGGTTTCTCTTATCTCATCATATTTATTGACGACTATTTCAAAAATGATCATGTATACTTGATGATATTTAAGCACGAAGCTCTTGAAGAGTTCAAGTGATTCAAACTAGAAGTAGAAAAGTAGATAGGTAACGAATTTTCACACTAAAATTAGATCGAAGTGGATGATATCTAAATGATGAATTTTAGATTATTTAAAAGAGAATGAGATTCTCTTGTAGTGGACTCCATCGCATACACTGCAACATAATGGTGTATCTAAACGGAAGAACCGCACATTATTAGATATGGTGCAATTAATGGTGAGCCTGCAAATCTCCCAAAATCGTTTTGGGGTCATGCACCAATTGCAGCATGCTACACTTTAAATCGTTTTCCTTCTAAATCGGTTAACAAAACTACATACAAGTTATAGAAAGACAGAAGACCCAACTTGTCTCATATTAAAATTTAAGATTGTGACGCTTATGTGAAGTGCACTGAATCGGATAAGTTTGAGCCTAAGTCTGATAAGTACGTATTTGTGGGATATCCAAAAGAGAGAGTTGAATATCAATTTATAATCCTATTGAGAAGAATGTGTTCGTATCAAAATATGTCATATTCCTAGATAAAGAATTTATTCTAGAAGAGGATAGTAAGAGCAGAATATATCTTGAAGGAGTTCAAGAATCCGTAGATATAGTTGACCAAGTAGATGAACTTGAATCTGATCCCATACTTGCTGAGGGTTATACTCTTGATTAGGAAGTAAAGACCCCTAAGGACATGTTAGTTCCGTATAAATCTTGTAAGATCATTCGACCTCCTAGAAGGTATGAATTCATGATTACTAATCAATCATTACTAATCGAGTATGATGAACCTACTAGTTACACAGAAACAAAGTCAAGTGTTGACTCAAATAAATGGCAAGAGGCCATAGAATCTGAGATGAACTCGATATATGTGAACAAGGTTTAGACCTTGATCGACTAGCTTGATGGGATAGAACTCATAGGTTGTAAACGAGTTTACACGAAAGGGTCGACATGGATAGAAACATCTATATATACAAATTAAAGCTAATAGCAAATGGTTATAAACCAAGAAAAGGAATTAGCTTTGATGAAACCTTTTAGCTTATAGCCATGCCACAGTACATTCGAATTTTGCTTGCAATAGCTGTATACCATGACTATGAGTTATGACAATTAAATGTCAAAACTGCATTCCTTAACACGAACTTGCAATAATAAGTGTACACGACACAACCCGAAATTTTTAAATCCAAAAAAAAGAACAAGGTATGTGAGCTTGATCGATCCATTTATGGATTAAGGCAAGCCTCTATGAGCTGGAATCTTCGCTTTGATGAGACAATCAAAATGTTTGATTTTATAAAAAAATGAAGATGAATTGTGTGTTTACAAGAAGAAAGTGGGAGTGTTAACGTATTCCTAATATTATATGTAGATGACACACTATTAATAGGAAATAACGTCTCTATGTTTCAATCATTGAAATTATGGTTGTTAAACGATTTCTTCATGAAAGACACAAGAAAAACAACTTGATTTATAGAGATAGATTCTGAAGATTGCTTGACCTTCCCATTCTATATAGATAAAATTTTAAGAAGATTTTATATGGAGAAGATAAATTGAGAGTTCATGAATATACTGATGTTAACTTCTAGTCAGACTAGAATGATGATAGTGAATCTCAATCAAGATATGATTTGCTCTTAATAATTGAGCAGTTAGTTGGAAATGTTCCAAGCATGAAACAACCGTTAATTCAATAGTAGAAACCTAATACACTATTGCTTCAAAAGCAGTAAAGAGTTACGATGTGGATCAAGAAGTTCATTAATGAACTTGGAGTAGTTCCTAACATTGCATATCTTTGTATTGTGATAACAATGGAACCATCGCAGAAACGAAGGAATTAAAGTCTCACCAATGATCCAAACGCGTGTTAAATCGGTATCATCTTATCAGATAGATAATACAAAGAAATGACGTAAAGAAAGAACAAAATTTCACGATTGATAATATTCCGATCCATTGACAAAGAGTTGTCGCAATATAAATATGATTATCATGTAGACTCTTATAATATTAGATACATAAGTGATTGAATCTAATTCAAGTGAGACTTTGAAGTGTTATGCCCTAAATCCAATCAACATTGAATATAAACATTTTTAATATATAATTAATACATTTCATTAATTTCAGATCTATTATTTAATTGCATTAATATTCTAATAAATTAAATGATAGAATCCATATATTCAAGTTTTAGTAATTTGTTAATCACAAGAAGTTGTGATTGTGACATACAAATTACATATGACCGAATTTTAAATCATCCATGATAGTAATGAAAAAAAAGATATATATATATATATATATATATATATATATATATATATATATATATATATATATATATATATCGTTATTACGGATATGCTGACATGTGTGATCTACATTTTATTCAGTTAAGTTAATAATGAAATCCTTGGCCACGGTATCCTCATAAGTTGAAAATGAGTTTTTGACTTACATTGACTTAATAGTGGGATAAAAGATATGATCAATAATTGAGATTGATACATATCCATATCTCGTAATTGATCGAATTATATTGACGAAAGAATTATAGTTTCACGCGCCAATTCCAACACCATAATTGAAATAACATATTTCCACGTCCACAAAATCGTGTAAAAACTCTTAAGATATTTAACGTTGATGTCGATAATCAGCTAAACGTTTATAATACTTCACTTTTCTCAGTTTTCTATGTAAATCCTCTCATCTTCAATGTCTCTTTTCCTCTTATCGATCTAATAAAATTAGAATCAAAAATGAAAATTTTCGTGAAGATTCTGAAGGGTACACATTTCGAAATTGAAGTGAAACCTGAAGACACTGTTCAATATTTTTATTGTTTCGCTTTCATTTTTTCTTATCCTGAAATGAATTTGTGCTAATTTGATGTATATTTATGGATAAATTCTGTTTATGCTAATAAGTTTTTCATAATTTTCTTCAAAGATTATTTATGTGTTCCGTGTATTTGATTTTGTATGTCTAATGTTGGTACCGAAATGTGAATTTTATTTAAATGTTGATTCTAGGAAGGATTTATCAACTTGTACAGAATTTTTTGCCCACTTTGTTTCCAGATGCAATGTTGGCAACAAATGATTGACTATAAAAATTATTTTTGTAGGCCGACATCCAATTTTAGAATGTCAAAGTGTATGTAAGTTTCTTCTATACATATAGCAAGCTCCTTTGTGGAATTTAGACTTGGAAAATTTAGTGTAGTTACTGAAGTGGCATATTTTTCTTTTTTCATGGGGTTTTGAATGATATGATTTAATTTTTTGTAGTCGTAGGTTAGCTTTTTTGGATGCTATGGGTTGTTTATCTCTTCCAATTTTGAAATTTGATGCTTGTCTTACCAAGTCCTAAGATAAATTCATTTGTATAGTTTTCTATGTATCTCATTGCTACAAGTAACTATTTGAATAATCCTACTGGTTACTCAGGGGCGAATCTAGCCCTGAAGTTCAGCACGGGCGGCTGATGATCATTGACTGTTGACTGCAACGATGGAAATGACGATATTGATTATTAATTTTTAATTAAATAATATTAAAAATTGTTCGATTAATATATAAATACACTAAAACGTATGAATGATATAATATGAAAATATAATCTAATACAACCTAAAAAAAAAATAAGTAATACAACTTCACTTCGTAACTGTATGCTCAGATAATTGGAATCTCTGTTGCATCATATTTTGAAAGCATTGCAAGATTGTCTCATTATCAATTTTTTTAAAAACGTATTGCTTAATGTAAACTACCAAATTGTCATTCAACCAAGTCATCCCCCATTTTGTTGTGCAAGAACAAATTCCCAAATTTTTCAATTCACAAATTCCCCAATTAACAAATTTTCAATTCCCTAAATTTACCAATTAACTAATTCACAATTTCCCTAATTCAAAAATTCACAAAATTTTCTACTTCATAAACTAGTCAAAGATAAATATTGAAATAAAATAAAAAAGCAATAAATTAAAGTAAGTTAACTAATTAAATATATTAAATATATATAATTCTGCTAAAAAAAAATTAGTGTTTACCAAATGACATTGTGACCAATTTTTTATAATTCAAAGGAAAAATCATGGGTTTGAAAATTTACAATTACAATTGCATTAAATCAAATCCAACCTAATATATATTTATTTGCTAAATGTAGTGTAAATATTAAGAAGTGCCATAACGGTTAGGTGTTCTCTTACCTAGTGCAAGGTCCCGGGTTCGAATCACATCCAACTCCCTCCCTATTGCATTAATTTTATTAAAAATAGGAGAACTAAAAATATTTTTCAAACAAATAGGTTGGATGGGTTTCGAATCTGGGACCTAAAACAGAGAAAAACGACTTCTTACCAACTGAGCTACAAAATATATTTGAAGAATTAAATGAATTCCAGTAATATAACCTTGAATATTTATCAATTGTCAAAAAAAAAAAAAAAAAAAAAAATTGCTCCGGCGGATCCAGCATGGGTGGCCGCGGGGGCTGGCCAGGTGCTGGATCCGCCCCTCTATACAAATTGAGGTTCAGTGCATAAAGTTAGCATTAGTTTAGGTCAGTGGTGGAGCGTGGCCACCCGTGCTGGCTTCATCAAAATTTACTGGATGGATGCAATCATTGTTGCAGACTTCAGTCACTGTCGGGAAGAAATTGAATGGATTAGGAAAGGAGGAAGAAAGATAAGTTTGGATTTGGGCCATTTTTCATTTTTTAATTTTGTGCTTTTTTATTTTTATTTTTAATTAGACCCATTTGTTGTTTTGTATTGTACACCAGCTCCCATACCATACAACAAATTGAATTTTGCAGAAGATGGACAAAGATGAAGGCACAAACCAAACCCTATATGCTATATCTCCGACTCCCTCCCGCTGCGTAGCTGGCAGCCCCGACGTCGTTGTCGAGCCTTCAACCTTGTGAGTGGATTGGTAGTGAATCTTTTGGAGAAAGATTTGTAGTGGATCTTTTGGAGAGATTTATTTGGGTAATTTTGATTTTCATTTCTGAACTACAAATTGTTTTTTTAGGAGCTCTTTTGGGTGTGACGTTTATAACAAAAAGAATGAGCAAAGGAAAAGGATCCAGAAAGAGTTGTAGAGAAAATGTTTTCTTGTATTATTTTCTCATACATTCTCAATGATACAGTGCACGTATATGTAGGGATTGAAGGGAGAATATTCTAACTAATTCTATCTATAAAAAGGCAATGATACCCTTTATGTACAACTCAGCAAAAGAAACAAGAAAATAACAGAATTCTAGAAACAGAATTGGTAATGCTTATGTGGCTGCAACATCCTTTTCCCTCTTGGTGTGTTGTTGTGATTTATTCTCCAATACCCCCCGCAAGATGGAGCGTAAAGGTTTACGATTCCCATCTTGGATGAGTGAAAGTGAAGAACATTAGAGGGCAATGCTTTCGTCATCATGTCGGTAACCTGAGCTGAGCTGGGAACATAAGAGGTGGAAATGCTGCCATCTAGGATTTTGTCTCTAATTAAGTGGCAGTCCAGCTCGATGTGTTTGGTACGTTCGTGGAATACGGGATTTGCAGCAATATGTATGGCGGCTTGGTTATCACAATAGAGTAGAGCTACTTGAGGATGATGCACTTGAAGATTAGCCAGGAGGAATCTGATCCATGTTAATTCAGAACAGGTAGCTGCCATTGAACGATATTCTGCTTCGGCCGAGGATCGAGAGACAACAGTCTGCTTCTTGGACTTCCAAGAGATTAAGGAAGAACCAAGGAACACACAATAGCCACTGACGGATCTTTTGGTATCTGAACATGAAGCCCAGTCAGAGTTACAGTAGGCCTCTAATTGGAATGAGGAGGAACGAGGAAGGAACAGTCCCTGGCCAGGAGCAGCTTTGAGGTAACGAAGCACTTTCTGTGCTGCCGGAGATGAACATCAGTTGGAGCAGCCATGAATTGACGTAAATGTTGAACGCTGAAACAGATGTCAGGTCGAGATATAGTGTGTGTTTGGTAGGGATTTTTTGGGGGAAGAATTGATTTTGAATAGTGATATGATGGGAAATGTGTGGTTGAAAAAGAAGATAAGATTATTGATGTGATAAAAAATATTATTTTATTGAAGAATGTGTGGTTGAAAATGAGAATTGATTTACTGTTGAAAATGAAAATTTTTACCAAACATAGGCATAGTGAGATATAAAGGCGACCAATCATTCGTCTATAAATACTAGGATCAAACAATGGGATTCCAGTAGACTGAGTTAATTTTAGATTCTGCTTCATGGGAACCTTAGCTGTGTTGCTGTCGAGAAGGCCTGAATTTGCCAAAATATCCAGTGTGTATTTACGTTGACAAAGATAAATCCCTTTGGAGGATTGAGCTATCTCAATACCAAGAAAGTACCGAAGTTTGCCGAGGTCCTTTATCTGAAATTTGCTAAGTAAAAGCAATTTCAAATCATGAACAGAGGTGAGGTCATTGCTGGCTACCAGGATGTCATCAACATATACAAGAATAGCTATAAAAGTGCCATTGATATCTCGGGTAAACAGACTGTAATCAGCCTTGGATTGAGAGAATCCTGAGTTGATCAAAACAGCAGAGAGTTTAGAATACCACTGTCGTGAGGCTTATTTGAGGCCATATAAACTTTTGAGTAACTTGCAAACTTGGTTTGGAGAGCCTTTAGTATATCCAGGAGGTTTATTCATGTACGTCTTCATGTAAATCCCCATGTATGAAGGCATTATTGACATCAAAATGATGCAGATGCCAACCTTTAACCGAAGCAATTGCAAGAAGACATCGTACTGTGACTAATTTTGCAACTGGAGAGAAAGTTTCCTGATAGTCCACCCCTTCAAGTTGAGTGTAGCCTTTAGCCAGCAATCTGACTTTGAATCTTTCAACACTCCCATCCGAATTATATTTAATCTTATAAACATACTTGCAATCAATTGGAATTTTTCCATGAGACAGATTAGTGAGTTGCCAAGTATTATTTGCTTCCAAGGCAGCCAGATCAATATCCATTGCTTTGCACCGGCTGGGTCCTTAAGAGCTTGTTTGTAAGTCTTGGGTTCAGTGTGTGAGGAGATGGTGGCTGAAAAAGCTCGATAGGTAGGTGAGAAGGCATGATAAGAAAGGGTGTTTTGGAGTGAAAAAGGCTTACCTGAAGAGGACCGTAGCTGCTCGTTCAACTCTGAAATGGGTGCAGTCAGGACAGTGCTTTGGCAATGAAAATCCTGCAAGTATTGAGGGGCACTTCGAGTTCTAGTTGACCTGCGGAATGGAAGAGGTGAAGGAGCAGGAATGGAGGATGGGGATGGTGAAGGGGAAAGCTGGAGAGGTGAAGGAGAGACATGTGGAGGGATAGTTATAGGTTGTTGTGAAGGTGAAGAATTTGTAACTGGTATAGAATGTGGGAGGTTTGAAAAAATAGGCGGTGGAGAAGAAGAAAAAATGGAAGAAGGAGTGGAATGAGTTAGATGGAAAGGGAAGATGGATTCATGAAATTTGACATCTCGAGACAGAAAAATATGTCCTGTTTGCAAGTTAAGTAACTTATATGCCTTAACACCGAATGGATAGCCTAAGAATACACATTCTTTGCCTCTAGGATCAAACTTTTTCCTGCCATGGGGTAAAGTGGAAGCATAGGTAAGGCAACCGAAGACCCTCAAATGGTTGTACTTTGGTGGCTCATTGAAAAGGACTTCATATGGTGTTTTATTTTGTAAAAGGGGGGTGGGGGTTCTATTTATAAGATAGACTGCTGTGAGTACACAGTCAGTCCATAATTTTTGTGGAATATTTGATTGAAATTTCAAAGCACGAGCGACATTCAAGATGTGTTGATGTTTTCGTTCCACTCTCCCATTTTGTTGAGGCGTCTCCACACAACTCCTTTGATGTATAATTCCTTTACTTTGAAAAAAATCTCTCATATAGAATTTGGGTCCATTGTCACTGCGAATGATTTTTACTTTAGATTGGAATTGAGTTTCAATTAAGTTGCAAAAGGATAGAATACAAGATTTAGTGTCTGATTTATTTTTAAGTAAATAAACCCAAGTTGTTCGAGAATAATCGTCAAGGATAGTAAGAAAATATCGAGAGCCATCATTCGCAATGTTGGAGTTAGGGCCCCATATGTCATAGTGTATGATATCAAAGGCATGTAAAGAAGAGTGCTGAGATAATGAAAATGGTAAACGTTGGTGTTTTGCTAAAGGGCAAATCGAACAAGGGATATGATTGTGAAATTTTAAATTTTTTCTTACAATTGGATCTGTGATTAAAACTAATTTGGAAATGGGAGTATGGCCAAGCCGGTAATGCCACAAATCTGAAGTGGAATCCATGTGAATGGCAGATGTAAAAGTGGATGAATCTGGTTGGAGGAAATTTAGCCAAGTATCAACTAGAGCTAAAGGTGATATGCTTGACTCGAGGAGGTGATAAAGACCGTCTCTGACTTCACCCATTCCAATTGTCGTCGAAGAGGCTAAGTCCTGGAGAAAACAAGAGTGTGATAGAAAAATTAGACAGCAGAAATTTTCCTGGGCAAGTTTCTTGGCAAACAACAGGTTAAAATTAAAAGAAGGTACACACAAAACACGGTTGAGAGTTAAATGGTCAAAAATCCTTACTACACCGGTATGTGTAACAGGGACAGCATCTCTATTAGGTAATTTGACTTGATAACAAACAGAGGATGTTATAGAGGTGAAAAGAGAGGTGCAACAGATCATGTGATCTGTTGCTCCTGTGTCAATTATCCAAGGTGGGGTGGGTGACTGTGGAGTATGCTGCATGTGAGTGGAAAAGCAAGAAGTCATACCAGAAACTCGTGAGGAGCTGACTTGATTAGTGCAGGGGGTAGGAGAAGGTTGAGCTATTGTAAGGGAAGCTATGGCAGAGCTGCTTTCCTTGGAATGCAAAAGAGTAAGTAATTGCTTGTACTGACTCTTGGTAAGAGCCAGTGTTTCAGTAGAGTCTTCATCATGATTACTGTCTAGTTGGCCTTGAGAATGGGTGGCAGCTGCTACAAAGGGTTTGGTTTTTCCATGAAGTTTATGGCCAGGGGGATAACCACGTAGTTTATAACATCTATCAATGTTATGACCAGTCATGTGACAATGTGTACACTCTGGTGGGTCAGCATTACCTGCCTTAAAACAGGCATCAAGTGAATGGCCAGGGATTTTACAATGGGAACAATAAGGGCGATTGTTTTTCTGGTTATTGAATTTGATAGAGGGTTTGGGTGATCTGTAGAAGGGTTTTGCTAGCATAGCCATGGAATCAGAAGGATTAGGACTGGAAATCATTTGGTGCTGGCGTTCTTGTTGCTGAACCATAGAGAAAACACGGTTAAGAGGAGGTAATGGATCAAGGAGCATGATTTGGTCTCTGGTGTGAGTGTAAGAATCAGATAAACCCATGAGAAATTGGATAACACAGTCATGGTCATATCGATCATGTAGGATCTTCAGTTTGCCACATTCACAGTCAGGAATAGGGTCATACACAGCAAGTTCATCCCATAATATTTTGAGATATCCAAAGTAGGTGCTAACAGAATCGTGGTTTTGAGATAAACTAGCTAAATCTCGTTTGAGTTGAAAAATGCGAGGCCCGTTTTGTTGAGTGAAACGATCTTGAAGTTCCAACGACAAAGTACGAGAATCATCAATCAAAGCCAAGCTAGATTTAACAGATGAACTTACAGAATTCTGCAACCAGGAAACAACCAAATCGTTGCATCTCTCCCAAGCTTCAAAAAGGGGATCTGATGGAGTACTAGGTTTGGATAATGTGCCATTTATGAACCCAAGTTTATTCTTTGCACGAAGTGATCGACTAATGGTGCGTGACCAGCTGACATAGTTATCAGCAGTGAGAAGATCATCAACTAAAGCAGCTGGATTATCGCCATTCTCAATTCGGAATGGGTTGAAAGGGTTTGAAAAATCAAGATATCGATTGTTTGAAGTGTTGTCATGAGAAACGTTGGAAACATTATCTTCATTTGCCATTGGATCAAACCTTGCTCTGATACCATATAACAAAAAGAATAAGCAAAGGAAAAGGATCCAGAAAGAGTTGTAGAGAAAATGTTTTCTTGTATTATTTTCTCATACATTCTCAATGATACAGTGCACGTATATGTAGGGATTGAAGGGAGAATATTCTAACTAATTCTATCTATAAAAAGGCAATGATACCCTTTATGTACAACTCAGCAAAAGAAACAAGAAAATAACAGAATTCTAGAAACAGAATTGGTAATGCTTATGTGGCTGCAACATCCTTTTCCCTCTTGGTGTGTTGTTGTGATTTATTCTCCAATAACGTTGAATGAAATGATTTTACTTTAAATAATTTCAGGAGCAAATATACAGACTGGAGAAGAAGTTGCCGTGAAGCTGGTTTGTATGAAAGTTATGTAATTTTGTGAATTTAAATTCTTATTTGTAATATAGTTTTTAATTGTTCATTTATGAGTCATCTATTGATCATTTTGAACAATTGTACTATTTAAATATTTAATCTTAAAGGACGATGATTTATGAATGAAGAGCTCAGGTCTTTCTGCCTTTAGCCATTCCATTTAGTGGTTAATCAACAACTTTATTTTTTATTGTTTACCTATTGGGAATTAGTATTTGTATTTACTAAGCTAGTTCATTTGTTAAGTTTTAGCTATTAATGAGACCTGCTACCAAATCTATCTAGTTCAAGCAATAGATATTCTCTTTAGACATTAGTGTGTGCATTGATTTGTTTCAAGCTTTACTTTGTGCACCTGTTCGTTTCAAGCTTCACTTTCTGCACATTTTCTTTAAATTTGTAGTATCTTTTTCTCTTGAAGCAATATAATTTATTTTGTTTTCAGGAATATGTTAAAACCAAGCACCCTCAGTGAGTGATTTATGATTTATAACCGTGAGCCTATTACCTAATAATGAGGTTTATGATTTATGAAAATTAAGAGAATTGTGAATATGTGATATACGTGGACTGTTGTTTGTGATAATTGATAAAGTGGGGGAATTTGTTAATTGTGACAAATGATAAGTTGGTGTTGGAAATTGGAAATTGAAACTTGATGCCAGATTGAAGAATTATGATTTGTGATTTTAGTGCACTTACATAGATTGAATTTTTTAATATTATTTAATTAAATATTAATAAACGAACTCGCTATTGTGGTCGTAGACGGTCAACAGTCAACGACGTCTATTGAAGTAATTATTCATCATTTATTTTACTTGCATGAATTGTGTTTAGTTCATTTTCGAATAAAACTATTAAGTAATATAAATTAATTAGAAAAAATAAATGTAATTTACAAGAGTAATCAATAATTGATTTGAAGAAATTGAATCCACTTAATCTGACATTATTGAACAAATATAAATCAACTGCTCGTTTGATAAAACTTTTATAAATATTTTATCGAATTTTTTTTTATCAAATTTCAATTTTAACATATTTTATAGAATTCATATTTTTTATTGACTTGTCAACTACACATTTAATCAATTTTTATTAAAATTTACTAAAACTTTTATCAAAAACTTGGTGAAACAACCCATAAAGCATTATTCACTCATCAACATAGTGGAGTCCCAAATTGAGAGAATCTCCAATATCTCAATTTCTAATGAATTTTTCCAATTGTCAATAAACTTTAAAAGTTCGTAGAGTTGCCATAGAACTTTCTCAAATACCTCCCAATTGTTATTGAACTTTAAAAACTCTTTGAAATGTCACTGAACTTACTAAAATGTTATATGTTCCTTCACTCAATCTCATTTTAAAAGGTAACCAACTAGATGACATGGTAGATTGAATGACGGATGAGATAACATTTGGCAAATTCATCAAACCATTTGTTATTTTTTGTGTAGAGTTATTTTTATACGAATTTCAATTATTTTGATGATTATGTACACATCGATCGCATTCCAAATATCATAACATACTCCATAATCCTATTTGGGCCAAATTTATTTGAGACATGTTTAACAAAATAAAAGCTCTAAATTCTCTATAAAATAATAATATTCCAAATGAAAAAAATTATTTCTTTATATGTATTTTTAATCAATAACTTAGGTGAAACATTTATATTCAGTAATTTTTTCCCTAATATTACTATAAAATTTTATGTATTTAATCAATGGACTTATATTTTTTTTTGGGTCCAAATGGATTTTAAATAAAATTAGTATTTTATGCATCTAGTGATATTATTAATTTAACATGCTAGCCCCATTTGAAATCGAGAAATTTTATTACTTAAGTGAGGCTACTAATTAACCGAATATTTTATCGAGGTTTTATCATATAAAATCACAAAACAACTCTATTAAACACATATAAAGACATAATATAAATTGATGTCCTCTAACAAGATGAGAGTTTGGTGTATGAACAAGCATTTCGATGAACTAATTGATTTCATCAAATTATGGATGTTGTTGGTAAGTGATTAATGATCAAAGTTTCCATATTTAATTTAAAACTTTAGTAGTTATTTATTTTAAGGTTAAGATTGTAACTTAGGAGCTTGACCCTTGTCCGATTTGGACAAATTTTAGCCGAAAATCTAAAATTTTCATTTTAATTTAATTTTTATTTCGTAAATGATTTGGTTTCAATTTGTAGTTAAAATAAATGTTTGATTTGGTTTAAAACTATTTTGTTGACGGATACACATGGCATGCACCAATAGGTGGCTTCTAAAAGTCAATTTTGATTTAATTTCCGATTTGATATTTTAACTTACATCCCTACAAAAAATTATGCCCTATTTGTCTCCCATTCAATTTTTTTATTACCCATTTCAACCAAACATTTACATAATAAAATATTTTATACATGTACACAAATTTTTTCCCTACTTTTTAATCACACATTCTAAAAAATTTCACTATTCAAAAAATTGTTTTTCCTTAAAAATGGCCATCAATGGAGGCTATATAATTAAAGAGTTTGAGGGGGGACAAATCAACAAATGGAAAAGATTTCAAGTCGTGTGTCCATTATTAAATTGTTTATCGCAACACCCAAACTCTAAAACATGTGACAACATTTTCACTTGTACAAAAATCACACAATTGTTTAATTTTTTAAATCACAACATTCATAATTATTGTTAACAATCTTGAAAAATCCATCACGACAATGTAAGTTTTCTGTCCATCGTTGAACAAAAACTTCACTGCAACACGAGGACCACTTGGTTCAAATCAGTCATCCACTCCACTCCAACGAGAGAGAGAGAGAGAGAGAGAGAGAGAGAGAGAGAGAGAGAGAGAGAGAGAGAGAGAGAGACGTCTTCAATTGTGACCAGAAACATTTTTTTTTCAAAAAATTCTGAATGTGAATGGGACATGTGGCAAGTTGTGTAAAGCATGCCAAACATATTTACTTTTCCTACGTATATGATTCGATGAATCTTTGTTGTGTCGGTTTCAACTTATTTTCTTGCTCTGAAGTTAATGAAAGGTTGATCGAATAAGTTGGTCCAATCCAACCTAGAGCAAGAGAAAGAAAATACGCATGTTCTGATTTTGGTTGCAAAGTTAGTGCGGGTGTCAATTTGTGGAAGTGAAATCAATTTTATCCTGACAAGGCAACAAGTACTAAATGACACTTTCATACAATCCACTACACATTATTTGTGTAAATGTTATAAGATTTTTCCAACAAATTTTCTACGTAGCCTACTTTGGCTTAATTTAGAGGGTGTTCAATTTAATTTAAAAAAAAAAAAGAGAAATTACGAGATGCATTTTATTTTTCACTCTTTATCATTAAATTGTCACCACCAATATCACATCATACAATTTTCATTTGAAACGGAATAACTTAATCAACATTTTCACACACACAGAGTATCTCAAACATCAAAACTCACATGCTTGTACACGCACATTCATTGTGGAACAAACTCCAACCTCAACACGCCGACCACGTGGTCCAAATCATCCATCCATCCACCCTCACCCCCACCCCACTAAAAATAAAAAGAGTATAATTGGGCAAACAAAGGAAGATGGCACTAGGTAGTCTTCGATTGTGACTACAAACCCTTAAAGAATTGAGTATCCAAGCTTGAGAATGTAAATGAGACGTGGTGTTCCTACAAACAATTAGTTTTGCATACATACGTGCTTGTGTATAGTCTATTTTACTATGATTTTATTTGTCTCAGTTCTTACATCAGCGAAAAATTTAGGTGTATTAAGTCCTTGTTTGAGTTGCATTTTTTAAAAACTCATTTCCCCCCAAACTCATTTTCAACAAAAAAAATCTCTTAATAAAATAATTTTAAACGTAAATTCAAAATTATTGCCCACTTTTTAAACATACATTCTCCAAAAGATCACTATTACAAAATTTATTATCTCAAAAAAGGGGTTTATACAAACCGTAAGTACATAAATGTAAAAATAATAGGTAAGTGACATCCATTGTAATTTTCCCCTAAATAATGAGTGTTTGGATGCACAAAAGAGCTTCTATCTCTTACGTGAAGATTAGAGCTTATCCAACACAAAAGAATTACCATGTTTTAAATTAGCTAATACTCATATAGGCGAAAGAGTGAAATGGTGAAGAAACACACAATTAAAACCTCGTTTATTTCAAACAAGTACTAACATATTTTTCTTATAGTTTATGTTAATTCAAACATGAATAGCTAGAATTCAATCTCTTCAATTTGATCTATCAAATACTGAGAACTTGGAGAAATTGAGAAAAATCCAATATTCTTTTTTTAAATTAAAAACCAAACCTACACTGTTGTTCGGTAGTTGCTTATAAAACCTAATTCTAAACGTAATTCAATTGCAGTCTTGGGACCTATTCTTTTAAAAACTTAAACAAAAAACCCCAAAAAGTATGGTATTTAACTATAAAATTAAGCAAAAGCCTAACAAGCCACTTTTACGTGTTGGACCGCATCATTGACGGACCATGACTAGTTTCTTTGCCTGCAGCTGGTACTGAGGTCAATAACTTAACATATAATCAAAATTAGGTTTCAGAAGGTGAGAAAAAAGTGTCATTTTATAAACTGAATTAATGATTTTATTGCCTTGCTTGTGGCATTATTGTACCTTGTTTTTTCCTTGGTTGATTCAAAAATATTGAA